>OU343224.1:336193413-336456918 GCA_910596185.1 Chrysanthemum makinoi
GCCAATAGGAAAAAGAAACAATTAGAGGTGGGTCCAGTTTCTGTTTTGAGAGAGAAACAAAAACCAACCAACCAATTTCTAGAGAGAGAAACCAAACAAAACAAAACAAAACAAAAACACTGCATCATCACTAAAAAGAAAACCGGTATCTTCCTTCCTTCCATTTTTTTACTCTACTCTTTTGCTTGTTACTCTACTCTACTCACTCACAATCACAATCATCACCATGACGTCATCATCATCATTCCTTCTATTCTCTTAATTATTAACCAACTCATTTCACACTCAGTTTCGCTGACTATATATAAACGATCACGGTTTTTTTAATAAAATTTGGTTGTTACTCATGTTTTGATGACGTCACCATTTTATAAAATTTTACACTAATTTTCATCACTCTGAGTGATTTGTTTTGTTATTTAGCGGTTAGATTTGTGGAAATTGAAGCTGTTAAAACAGTTTTTGATGACGTCATGGTTTTATAAAATTTTAACTGATTTTATGCTAATTGAGTGATTTAGCGGTTAGATTTGTGGAATTGAAGCTGTTAAAACAGTTTTTGATGACGTCATGTTTTTAACTGATTTTTTTTACACTAATTGAGTGATTTTAAAGCGGTTAGATTTGTGAAATTGAAGTTGTTAAAACAGTTATTGATGACGTCATGTTTTTATAAAATTTTAACTACTAGTTTCAGTTATTTGATGAACAATTGAGTGATTCAAAGCGGTTAGTTTTTTGATGACGTCACGGTTTTATAAAATTTCAACTGATTCTACACTAATTTTGATGACGTCATGATTTTATAAAATTTCACACTAATTTTGAGCAGTTTGAGTGATTTATGAGGTTAGATTTGTGAATTACAACTTATTATCACTCGTGTTTTGATGACGTCATGTTTTTAACTGATTTTATGCTAATTTTGAACAGTGTCAGATGAACGATTGAGTGATTTATGTTGCAGATGATCGAAGATGTTAATGTTTATGATTTGAGTGATTTACGGTGAAAATCGAGTTTACGTGGCACTGAACTGGTGGTATAACTCTAATTTTTTGTATATAAAGCGTTTTGCGCGAAAAATGATGTTTATGTTGTGGTATAATATTTGATGTATCCGTGGTAGAAACTGTTTGGATCGGAATCGATTTTGCGTAAAAAGTACTGTGTATGTTTGTAGCGTTTGTGTTGAGGCGTTTTTATATCTTATGTAATTTGCTTGTAAAAACTGTTTTTGTTGTGGAGGTAAAAAACTCTGTTCATTTCACTTTGTGTGTGTGTTTTAGTATGCGAGTATTGTTTATGTTGTGGTTGGTAGAAACTGTTTGTTACATTTTGTAGAATCTGTTTTCGTGTAACATTTGTTTTATGCGCAGAAACTGTTTGGATCGGAATTGATTTTGCGTAAAACGTACTGTATGTGAGCAGCGTTTGTGTTGTGGTAGTTACGTTGATTGTTAATGCTGTGGCGTTTTTGTATATTATTTGTTTTACTTGGAAAACCTGTATAGATCCGAGACACTGAGTTAATATTTTACGGAGTAGTATTATACATAATGTGTAGTGTGATGTTTATGTTGTTTGACTCTGGCTTGTTTAATAGTGTTTACGCATCTACAGCCTTTTACATAATGTGAACTTTTTATGCTGCGGGAATTAATAGGATTGTTACATAGTGTTTATGTAAACAGTTGTAGAAACTGTTTGATTTTTCAGTATTTATGTTCCTGCAGCATTTTGCGTAAACTGTTTATGTTGTCGTACACTTAAGGTGAATGTTATACATGTAGAAACTGTTTGAATCTGAATTAATTTTGCTGTATTGATTATGCATTTACAGCATTTTACATAATGTGTACTCTGTATTTGATACTACTATTTGTGCTGTGGTAGTTCAGATGATTATTTATGTGGTGCTGTTTATATATAATATTTGTTGTATGTGTAGAAACTGTTTGAATCTGAATTGATTGTTTAGTATTTATGTAGCTACAGCGTTT
The DNA here is from genome assembly GCA_910596185.1 of Chrysanthemum makinoi. Lineage (NCBI taxonomy): Eukaryota > Viridiplantae > Streptophyta > Magnoliopsida > Asterales > Asteraceae > Chrysanthemum > Chrysanthemum makinoi. The sequence goes on from OU343224.1 coordinate 336,195,417, forward strand.
TGTGAGTAGTGTTTGTGTTGTGGTAGTTAAGATGTTTGATGTTGTATTTGTAGTGATTTTTTGATACTGCCTTAATATTTCAGTATTTTTTTAACTACATCGCGTTGTGCAAAAAGTACTGTGTATGTGAGTAGTGTCTGTATTGTCATAGTAAATAGGATTGTTAATGTGGTGGTTTTTGTGTATATCATTTTGTTAATATTTGTAGAGACTATTTGAATCTGCATTGATTTAATGGTGTTTAACTTTATGTATCTACAGCGTTTTATGTAAAAAGTACTATGGATGTGAGTATAGTTTGTGTTGTGGTAGTTAATAGGATTGTTAATGTGGTGTTGTTTATGTATATTGTATGGTATAGTTATTGAAACAGTTTGAATGTGAAACTCTGAGTTAATATTTCTGTATTTATGTGACTACAGCATTTTATGTAAAAGTACTATTTGTGCTGTGGGGGTCAGGTTGATTGTTAATGTGATGCTGTTTTTGTATAATATATATGTTGTATTTGTAGAAATTGTTTCAGTCTCCTTTGATTTTTCAGTATTTATGTACCCACATCACTTTAAATAATGTGTACCGTGTATTTGATACTGTTTGTGTTGCGGTAGCTGGGATGATTCTTAATGTTTTATTGCTTTTGTAGATTAGAGTAGTATATGTTAGAAGCAATTAGAAACTTAGAATTTGGGTTAATTTTGCTATATTTGAATTGGCCTAAATTTTTCAATGTATATCTGCCTGCAGCATTTACAAGGGAAATAGGGCGCATAGAGTACAACCGCGGGTTTTTATTTAGTTATCTAGGGAGGAAAACAGTATTCAAGTAGGTAGAGATCTAGAAACAAGTGAAAAGTATGAATGGGATAGAGAGGAGTGTAGACCCTCGATTATGGCATGCTTGTGCTGGCGGGATGATTCAAATGCCTTTGCCGAATTCGAAGCTGGCTTATTTTCCACAGGGACATGCTGAACATACACTTACGAATGTAGATTTTAGTGGGATGCCTAGGGTTCCAGCTTTTGTACTTTGCAGGGTGGTTGATGTTAAGTTCCTGGCAGACTTTGAAACGGATGAAGTTTATGCTAAGATTAGGTTGAGCCCCCTTGGAAACAGTTTTGATGGTTACGATTATGATGATGAAGTAACATTGGTGGAGACTCATAGTGGGTCTGAGTCCTCTGATAAGCCCACTTCGTTTAGAAAACATTGACGCAATCTGATGCGAATAATGGTGGAGGGTTCTCTGTTCCTCGATACTGTGCAGAGACCATTTTTCCTCGATTGGATTATTCAGCGGATCCCCCTGTTCAAACTGTGATAGCTAAGGATGTTCATGGTGAGATTTGGAAGTTTAGGCATATCTATAGGGGGACACCAAGGAGACATCTTCTAACCACTGGATGGAGTTCTTTCGTGAACCATAAGAAGTTGGTTGCTGGAGATTCAATTGTGTTCATGCGAGCAGAAAATGGAGATCTTTGTGTTGGGATTAGGCGTAAGAGAGTATCGGTGCTCCTGACGTCCCATCAGGCTGGAGTTCTACATCTGGAAACTTGCCTTCTTCCTATGGAGGGGTTTCATCCTTCTTGCGGGAAAATGATAACAAGCTGATGAGAAATGGCAGAAATATCGATCCGAGTGGAAGGGGAAAGGTGAGGCCTGAAGCTGTTCTTGAAGCTACATGTCTTGCCGCCAACGGGCAACCATTTGAGATTACTTATTATCCTCGTGCAAGCACTCCAGAGTTTTGTGTGAAGGTTTCTTCTTTGAGTGCCGCATTGCGCATTCAGTGGTGTGCTGGAATGAGGTTCAAAATGGCCTTTGAAACAGAGGATTCATCACGTATAAGCTGGTTTATGGGAACTGTATCTTCTGTTCAAGTTCTTGACCCATTTCTCTGGCCTAATTCTCCATGGCGTCTCCTACAGGTATTTTAACTTCGTAAGTTTGACTCTGTAAGACATTACTTCGCTACTTTGTTCTGTATCATATTTCATTTTGTTGGTATTGTGGTAATTATGTGTTAAATGTGATTTTTTATGCACTTTTGTTGACCACAATTATTGGAGGTCTAGGTTTTCTGTTAGGGAAGTCCTGGACAACCTGTTAAGGGTCTATATTTTGCTGCTTGTGCGCGTTGGTCTTTCGACAAATAACACCTAAATGTAACATTTGAACTAAGACCTCTAGGCTATCATAGAAAACATGTATCAACTGGAACAACAAACTGCGATTAATGGGGGGTCCTATTTTATCTATCTGACGTTCTTCTTAAGTGAATGCAGTACCGTTTCTATCGTTTTTTGGGATCAAACTTTCATGTTCAGTTTATTGGAAATAGACTGTCTATTGACAGACCAAGGTGGTTTGGAAGTTTGATGGTTTGAGACTCTTGCCTTATAAATGCTGGTCTGATTGTAAATTTTGTTCTTCCATTAATTGCCGGAAATAAATCAGAATTTCCTTATTTGATGTAATTATATATGCTACAAATTTTACATTGGCCAACTTGTGCACAAAGTATGTATAAAATTTCAAAAGGCTATTTCGCCAATGGTTACAACACAATATAAAGAACAATCAGATGACGATCAAAGCCATTTATGAATTGGGGATTTTCTTTGTAAAAAAAAATTAAGATGAAATATCTGTTTTAGCATAATAGGTCAGGCTGTTTAGGTTGTACACTACGTGTGGTTTGTTGAGTTAACTGCATTCCAATTTTCCAGTTGACTGTACAACTGGGTTTTTGAATCCTGAAAATCTGAAATGTTGTTTGTATTTTATGTATCTGTTCTCAAAAGATTCAGATACTTAACTCACCAGTTACTTTTTGCTCTGTATGAAGGTGTTATTATGATATTGTACAGCTTTTCATGGTCCAGGGTGATTGTTAGTTAACATCATATGTTATGTGCTCAATGTTGTAGGTTAACTGGGATGAACCAGATCTCTTGCAAAATGTGAAGCGTGTAAGCCCATGGCTGGTTGAATTGATGTCAAACATGCCACTAGTTCATCTCTCACCCTTCTCTCCACATAGAAAGAAGCTAAGATTACCTCAACCACTAGATTTACCACAGGAAGACTTTACCCTTCCGTCCTTTTCAGGCAACCCCCACACGCCCAGCAGTCATTTTCGTTCTGCAGGCATACAGGGAGCCAGGCATGCTCGATTTGAGATCCCTTTATCGGATCTCAACCTTACCCATAAACCGCAGTTAGGACTTTTCCCTTCCAGTAAAGATCCCGATGATGACATATCATGTTTGCTGAGCATTGGAACCTCGAGTCCCAATTCAAACAAAAACAATGACAAAGTAAAGACACAACCCATGTTTCTACTATTTGGTCAGCCAATACACATTGAGCAGCAGACCTCTAATGATTGCATCAGTGATGAAAGCTCACAATTTCCAGTTGGGACCCATTCATCAAATGAAAGTGCAAATGGGATTCTGCAGCCCCATGTCCTTCAAAAGCGTCGTTGTGAAGTATTCTTAGGATCTCAGGATATGGGTCGAACTCTTGACCTCTCAGTTATTGGGTCATACGAAGAACTTTATAGAACTCTAGCTAGCTGGTTTGGAATTGAAAGGTTTAATGATTTGACTTGTGTCGTTTATGAAGATTCAGCCGGTGCTGTGAAACGAATTGGTGATGAATTTTTCAGGTAAATCTTGTTTAAAGCAAATGAATGTCCTCACTGTTGTTGAAAGCAAATGAATTACATGCTTATAACTGATTTGTCTAATTTCTTTGGTACCTTTTTTTGGTGCAGTGAGTTTGTGATGAAAGCAAAAAGACTGACTATTCTGATGGGTGCCTACGGCCATGACGATGCAAGGTATGCATCCTATGTATCCTTCTTTGTATGAACATATTATTAAATATTACTTTTCAATCTATAACCTTTTTTGATTAAATCTAAAAAAAATTACACTCAAAAGTCGCAAAGATTTCCGTTCTCAGTTCACAAAATTGATATGAAGTCAAACACACAAAAGTCGATTTTATTGAAGGTCTTTTGCTCATTATTTCTAACCATTGTTATGGTGTGTACTGCAGAAAACCAATTACAGGCCTAGGTACTGCAGGACGCGCGATAGAGTCTTCAAAGCAGACAGGGTTTACAAGTATATTTGCTTAGGAATATGAAGTTGTATGGTTAATTTTGTAGTTCTGTGTAGTTAATTTGGAGACTTTGAACCATATCGATGCTGTGTTTTCCCTTTTCTTTGTGACGCCCCTCGCAAAAATCAATCTTCTTTCTTAATCTATCTATGGCAAGTCAAGAAGCATAATTATTAATTGCTATAGGATGGCTAATTCATGCAATGCAAGTCAGACATGTTTTTGAACAGCTAAATATATCAAAATCTGGAAAAAAAATACTGACCCAAATGAGGAAGGTAGCACTTAAAATTAATGGACAAGTCCACAGACCCACATGTGGAAAAAATTATCAAAATCTGTAAAACAAATAACAGCTAAAAACATCCACTAATAGTCGTTGACATCAACCTAAATAAAAAATTATACTATACACATCAATGTCTACCTCCTTAGTCTGCTTTAATCGCATGATTCCTGTTTGCTTTAGAAGCTGATCCAAACTTCACACATTTTCACTCCAAAACCTCAACCTCTTGATCCACCTTCCAATAATTAGTGTCGTTAAATTCTTTCAGCCCTGCTTTATCTTCTTCTACCTTATCCTTTTCGGGTCCATTTGGGATGACCTTTCTTTTAAAGGCCCGCTTCCCCACAATCCCCTCCTTAAGAGCTTGTTCCATCGCTTTTTCTGTACCTTCAACTTCAACCCCCACAAACTCTACGTCTTCTTCAAACAAAGAAGGCACAGATTTTTGGCTCGAGTCGGACCCATCACTCGAAACTGTTGACGGCAATACGCCATTGGCTAACGACTCGCCTGGTGTAACAGGACTCATTATTGGTTCTGCTGGTTTATCCACACTAGGAGCAGTTCCGTGAATTTCAAAAGGTTGCCCCTTCTACCCACTCAGATATAGACTTACCAACACCATCACCGGATGCACTACCGTTCAGGTTCTCGACCATTTTCAAGTCTCCATCAGTTTCTTTATTTTCTTGGATGAAGGGATTTGGATCGGAAGTAGATGTACCGTTACACGCCACTAATTCCTCATCCTCTCCAACCACCACTTCATCATCACTGCTGCTATTACCACCATTAGATGTTCCATTCAAGTTTACCTCATCCAGCATTGCAGAAGCTGAGGTGGCACTATTAGGTGCATCGTCCTCTATGTCGTCTTGAAAAGCAAACCAATTTGAATTCGTAAACAAACTGCCCTGGTCATCACCTAGCCTAAGAGATGATACTTCAGCGGATTCATCATCAAAGTAACCATCCTGCATATTACATACCACTAATGTATTCATATAAAGAACAAAATAGTAACAAAAACAATAACATAAAGAAAGTTTGCACAAAGAATTTGAAGTAAATTACAGAAATTGTTGCCGCGGTTTGGTGAAAGTAATGATATTGCATAGATCGTCTCTATCTGCAGTATTTGCCTTTAGGGACCAAAAGTGGAAATAAATACATACTTAAGGAATCAAAAGTCATAGCATTTACTGCAGTTATGAACCACATATGCAAATAGTATAGACAATCGACAAGGGACGATCACCTTTAAATCCACCAAACCACTGGGACGATTTCTGTAATTTACTCTAAATGTCATACAGGTTATAGCACTGATTGATAAAGAAGTTACCTCATCATCTCGATCAAGAGTCTCATTACCCTGCAATAAGGATAAAATATAAATTTGTAAGCGATGAAATTTAACTAAAAGAATATGTAATACACACGAAAAGGATTTTCAGCATACCTCTTCACCTTCATCGTTGTCATATACGTTGTACCTAAATGCTTGACTTAGATTGTTTGCTAGAGCAGCAACATCATAGTCTCTGTCATGGATATCGTCCTCATCACTATCCCTATTCCTATCTTGTAATGCAGTTGGCCGACTGCAATATCAGAACGTAAAAGTAGATAAGCTTTAGTTAACTGATTTAACGCAAACATGAATATATCATATTAGATTATTTGATGAACATGACATGGTGGAAAGGTAGATGGTGCAAGAAACATACCCGCAAGCCCACCGATACACATTTTCAACCATGTTACGATCCTGTAGAGCTGTAGTCTGCCATTCATTCCATTCGCTACATTCCTGATAACAAGAATAAAAGTGTTAAAATAAGAACAAACACTCCAAGATCCGTAAAGATTAATTAGAGGTACTCTTTGTCTCTTGGCACAAATGAAATTGCTGTAAAATGTATCATGAGTGTCCCTCCCCATAACAAAACCACAAAAACGAAAAAATAAAATAAAATAAAAATTATACTCAAGCAACTAAAAACTTAGTTAATGTTCTAGTTTTATTCTGAAATTTACAACCAGTTAAAAAATCCTACCACACTTTCCTAAAATGATTACACACCTGAATATGCGTTTGAATGCGGTTATCAATATTTCCCAACTGTGTGATCTTATTGGCGATACGTGTGACATGTCCAAGGTTACCAACGTGGTGCTTTTTCCCAGCAGCAGGCATTGTTGGCTGCAAAAATTGTAAGCAATTGTTACACACTTATGCAAGTAACTAGTTTGCATATCATATATCTAATCTAGGGCGATTAGTACCTGATCACCTTCACCAGACAGAACGGAACTCTTGTCTGTTTGAAGAATCTTTGTGGCGAGACCGCATTCTTGAAAAAGATGATCTATTATGGTATTGTTTTTGCTTTCAAGGCAGGAAAATATTATGCTTTCAACATGATGATGCAAAGCATTATTGAATGGGTACCTTCAGTAAATAATAATACAGAAACTTTAGATTGGATATTCAAACTTATAGAAAAGAAGAATGAGTGGCTTATTACTCGAAGAAAAGATCAAGAACTCTTTGGATGGTCCCAGAGCTAATCAGTTCCTTTTCAGCAATTTCATTTCCAGTCTTCAGTAGAACTGCAATGAACTCGACAATCTGCAAAAAACCATATCGAGCATTGTTTTCATGAGAAATGGAGAACACAAACACATATATATTAATGAAAACAAGTATCATGCACACTAACTTTTAGTCGATGTTTCCCAAGAGGAGGCTTTAATTGGCCATATGTTGTCGGTAAAACTTTTTCGTCTAGTGAGACATTCAATAGGATCAACAGGTCACCTGCAACACCAGAAAAGCAATCAGCCTAAGTTCTTAATAATAATAATAAGTAAAAAAGATAACTGTAATATCACTACTGACTCTTTTCTCAATATTACAGAGTCAATACGGTACTAATCTATGACAGATAAGAGGCAGTGCTTACTGCCTACTGAAAAGGTAAGATCCTTATTCTTGTATGCAAAACTAAAACATCATCTTATGCAATTTCACCACAAAAAAGATAATGTATTCTATTTAAACAAGAGAGTAGCTTAATACTTAAGTTAATAAAGTAAACCATTGAGATCGTATGTACAAAGCTCACCAAGTTTGGGCAGCATTGCACCAACAGTCTCCTGGTTAACTTGCACAGGTGCTTCATATACATGTTGACCTCGAAAAGAATGAAATAACATTGAAGGAAGCGATCTCTTTGGATCCAACAAAGAAATACACACAGACAACGAGTGAACAAGTCCAGACTTTGAATGCGAATCTTCAAGCGCATGACCAAATATTCTCGAGACAAAACTGAATTATGCAAAAAAAACATATAAATATAAATCAAACCCTTTTGTGTACAATACAACCAGCACATAAAGTCATAAACACATGCTTACCTTGAACTAGAAAGTTTGGTAGCAAGAGGTGATGGCGCGTTTCGTGTTATAGTACATAAAGTTTCTGCCGCATTAGCATGTACTTCAGAAGAGTTCTGTAGCAAATAAAAAACATATACTTTAGATCGAGCATTAAACTTATGGTTTATAGTAAACAAATAAAAGAAAGATACTCACAGAAGGACTCAATTTATCCACTATCATTTCCAACAAATTGCTATTAGCTAACCACTGCATTACATCTGTCGAATTGGGATAGACATGGTCATCCGCTCCAACAAGTCTGACCAAGACCTGTGTGTATAGTTATTCACCATGTTATAAAGTTTAAAGTACAAAAATAAATAATACGGAGTAATTATTTTTATTGCAACTTAAAAAGAAAACGCACTAACCTCCATGATAGATGTAATCCCTATCAAATCAACTAGCTGTTGGAAAACGTATTGATGGGCCTGTAGAAATTTGAAAATATATTATAACTATTGTTTCAATCAACCAACGGGGATGGAGAACTCAAGATAAAAAGTTGATTGGTCTCACTTGAACATAATTCATAAGTGGGACCGTCTTTCGCAACATAAGGCATACCACAACCTACAACAAGACACAAATATATAAAAATTATTTATCTAAACACCAAAAAAATAGTGATCTAAGAAATATACCTTACTGAAGTACCCTGCTAGCAAGGCACTATGAGGGTGGGTTGGCTCCAAGAACGAGAATAATAAATCCATAAGCTGAAAAGTTGAGAAGTGAAACTATTAGATAAATGTGGGCATAAAAAAATTTTCATGATTTAAAGGTGTGTGCGTATGTGCAACGTAATATCAGTGAATGCGACTCACCTCTTCTTGATCCACTAAAGTCTTGAAGATTCCATCAATTTCGCATGTAAAGATCTCACAAGCCATGAATGGGAACCTAAAAAATTGTATTTATTTCAGTTGCTACTACTAAACTGTATTTATTTTTGCAACGCTGTCCATAAAATATAAAGTGACGGTAATATACTATCAACATAATGTGCGCAATGACCTACTTGAAAATACGTTTGCTATCAGCATCTTCTTGTGGTTCTTCTATGATATAACGCAATAATTGTTCAACCTGAACTCTCTGCCGTAAGCTGGAGAAACAAAAAAAAACTTATTACTTTTATAATGGTAGATATTAGAAAACAATAAGCTGCAAGTGAAGAAGAGTGTTATTACAAGTTAATAAGCCGACTGTTTAATGCTTTGCACTCTTGAATTATATCTTCTTCATCCAAAAGCTCTTCCAATGTAAAATTTTCCTTGTCCAAAATAGACTCGACCTAAAACATGTTAAAAGTTATATGATGTATAAAAGATGACCAGCCAAATGCACAAATATCACTAACAAAATCTTTGTTCCTCAAACTTTAAAGAAGCCTTTCATAATTTTCTTAAAACGCGTGACTCACTGGCCAATACGCTCATTTCATTTATGGGTTAACAGTTATAACTTCAAGCTGGAGCTATCAGCTAACAAAACTAATAGCATAAAGTGCACACTTCCAAAAGCGAGCACAAACAGCGCTAGTTCTAGTTTTTTGCTTCCACTAATTAAAATGTAACTACAAATGCTACAAATCATTCCCACACTAGCTTCCATTATTTAGCCTTTTTTTCTAGACTTGACATAGTTATTAAAGAATTCTAAGATTAGTAAAGCATCCTACAAAATCGAACAAGAGCAGCTACATAGACAATAACAGTCATCGCATCAGATACTATCATGTTCGTTAATGTGGTGACAAAGGGTGTATGACCTGCAATACATGCATGAGTGACTTCTACCAACACAAACAAACACATACCTACACGTTTTGCAATCCACAATTTCTAGGTTTAGCGTATAATGCCAAGAATTAACGTATAACAAGTTGAGAAAATACAGCCGATAATTCAGTTATCCCACATAATACCCTAAATGAGTATTTAGTAGTATGTTTTGTGCTTTTGTTTGGCGTATGAGCGTGTTTGGTCTGCCCCTTTTCGCCTGCTTTTTGCTTGCTGCCCTTTTGCTCCCTTTTGCTCTCTCTTCTCTTCTTTCTCACCCTTTTGCGTGCACAAGCGGATGTCTCATTGAAGCGATCTCCTTACTCCCGGGTTTATCCTTGGGGTAGGGGTAGGATCTGTCTACATTCTACCTCCCCCATACCCTGCCTCGGCGGGATTGGGTTTGTTGTTGTTGTATTGTCCCAAATACTAATCATTAGCTCACATGTATTATTAGTCCAAATACAAAAAGAATGAATTTTCGTTATACAATATTTACTACATAGGAAGTCGTATTAGGTTCAAGATTAATCTATCTCTCTCTCTCTCTCTCTTTCCTGCTCAGCACAAACTAATGCATCATATTAACATCCTATTCATCCACCACCGCAAACCAATCCACTAAACCTCGAGGAGCATCACTATCCGTTAACCTCGGACTTTGGTTAATCAACAATGGAGACTCATGCTTTTAAAGACCACAATCCTTTAGCTCCAACTATACTTGACATGGAAGAGAATAAAAAAAATCCTAATCAACGTGGTGTAGGTCTGCAACAATGAACACAATGTGTCTCTTAGGAAACATTGTACCAGAACATTTGTTCACTGTTACATATTGCACAACATTACCAGAATTTCTTAGATGTCAATTATCGTTGAGCTAGAGGATGGTGGTCTCTAGATGAACCAAAGTTTAAGATTAATCATATTATGATTACCTCAAGTGGCTTATCGTAGGTGGTCGATTCATGCTTATTTAATGCATTACTCTAGCAAAATTAAAAGTGGTCAAAGATGCAACTTGTATGTGTCTAGCCAGAGGAGAGGAAGGCAGATCAATCAAGTAAACAAATTCGGCATCCCATGTAGTAAAACGAATATATCGAGAGTTCATCATTTTTCAATATTTAAACAAATAGCACATACTCAATGTTACTATTTGAACAAAAATACTAGATATACCCATGTAGATTATTAGACGGGTCAACCATAAAATTGGCTCTCACTTATATATGTTATCCCTTAATCATTAGTATTATGTGTTAAACGAGCATATATTCAAGCACATACTCAATGTTACACCAATCCTCGTCCTTGCAGCAGCATTTAACGGATTTCGAGCATTACACTACACTACAATGCCGCTTCTTAACCAACCTAAGCATTGCATCACATTTCACTACTAATATCATGAAAACGATCTCATATCCAAAAGGTACACCTAAACATTATAACTTTATAAGTCAGACAACACATTTCCTATGTCAAATGTTAATGTTTTGAAACTTAATATCATAATAACCTAAGTAATGAATACTTTCCATATATCCTTAACACAGCTGCCATTATCATTAACTACAAAAAAAATTCATTTCTTCATTAAAAAAAACATGTTTCCATAATCAAGATTCTTATAAAAAACAAACCCATATCAAAAAACAAATACCCATATCAAATTAACCAAAAAAAAAAATTCAAAAAAAAAACAATAAATAAAAATTAATAAAAATCCAATCTTTAAAATAAAGATTTGATTTGGGTATTGATGAAAACTTACAGGTGAAGATGCAGATAAAGATGTAAGCTTCCAAAACATGATTAGATCTGCCAACCCTAATTTCAAGATTTGGTTACCCTTTTTTTTTAAACCCTAAAAAATATATATATATATTTTTTAATTTGGTTTTTTCAGAGAGAGAGAGTAAAAAATCGGTGGATTTGAGAAAAGTTTATTTATTTATTTTATTAAAAATTGGAGATGGAAGATGGGAAAAGGTTTTGGGTCGGGTCGGGTTATGACCGGTTTGGATTGGGTTTTGTTAATCAATGCGTCTTAAAATAATTGTCACAAAAACCAATGTTAAAACCCGGTCTTGAATCTACCGGATTAAGTCACTAGGTCACTTGCTCAAGCCGTCGGTCATCTAGATTTTTCATTTATATAAATTACAATATTTCGATCACCAAACATTTATAAAATTTGAATATTTAAAATCAAACATACATAAAACCTAATAAATTGAATACCAATCACATAACTGGTATATAAAACATATATTACACAATGGTACAACTACATACAATTTAATGAAAATAAAAGTTTTAAAATTAAAAACAATATTATCCATCACCACACTCAATCAAAACTTATCATATATATTTTGTAACATAAATTTAAAATAAAAATATCAAATACGTCCAACTTTGGTGAATCATGTTGACTTGGGTCACATGAAACTCGGCGGGTAAATCTCGGTCTTAAAGCCTCGAAGAACCGGTTCATTTTGACCCGTTTTTCCGCCAAAATTGGTTCAACGGACGGTCAAACCGGATTACAAAACACAGTTTAAAACATATTGTAATAATTATTGATTTTTTTTCTTTTACTTTTTATAGAATGATAGTTTAAAGTTTTAAACTTAACCATTAATTACTCTTTTATTGAAAAGTAATGTCAAATAAGGTTAATATAGTAATTTCGATCAAATTTTTTAATATGTTTTTAACGGAGGATAATTAATTTAGGACAATTTAAAATGAAAATATGAAAAATAAAATTGGGATGGAAGGAGTAAATAAAGATGGTGTGGGGAGATGATAGAGTGGTACATGTAGATCAAGCCATGTATGTGTAGAGTGTACCACATGATGAATTGATGATGAATGTGTACGTTTTTTTAGCTTTAAGTTGGTTAGAAAAAGTGTTTTTTCCTACCTATACAAGCAATGTGTGCCATAGGTTATTGGGGAAAAATTAATACGTGGTACGGTAGAAATAGGCTTCATTCGTTATCCCGAAAAGGTTAATAAGAGCGTACGAAAAAACGGGCTCATTCGTTAACGGGAAGAGATCCTCTCAAGTTACTTATAACTTGATTGATCAAGTTAGGTAATTACCAATCATTGGATCAAATCCAATGGTTCAAATCAAAAGAACATGAGCGTGATTTGAGTCATTAGATTTAATCCAATGGTTGATAATTACAACTTGATCAATCAAGTTATAAATAACTTGAGAGGATATCTACCATTCATTAACATAATGTTTGGTAATTCGTCGTCGTTTGTCGAGGTTTGTGATTTACTTTGGATAACTTTTGTTGAAAAAGAGGTTTGTTTAAATGTTTGGTTGATTTATTTTGGTAAAAAAGGAAATGCATGTATTATCTTAACTTCATAATTGCATATATATCCAAACAAAACTAATAATTGCGTATATATCCTTTCAAACAATTAAATATTTCATATATATCCAAAACTTTATTTTATGCATATTTAAAACCTCAAAAATACATGATAACTGTATTTTTTGTGTAAAATATCGATTATACCCTTGTTCTTATTATTTTTCATAACTTTGTATTTATATTCTCCTTAACATCTACTAACACAAGATATACAACCTTCTTAACATCCTAGTAAAAGAAAGTAAAAGGTATTAGCATACTAAAACATAACCACGATTTGTATTTTCTTTCTTTTTTAATATTGATATACAAGATTTTCATTAACAACATAGAACATTGTTGCAACCTCACACACCAGATATGTGAACCTGTCAAGGCAAAAGGGCCGTCAAACACAAATTACCCAAACAATAAATCAACAAAAAAAATACATGTATCAAACTGGTTGAAAATTCATTGGTTTCAACTTGCATAAGATTGAGTTGGAAACAAATAAATTAAACAAAGATAACCGATTGATCAAATAGAGAAAATACTTTGAAGGAAAATTAATGTAATCAACAACCAATGAAAATACAATTGAAAATAATTATGATTTACCTCAATCAAACTTAAGATTCACAGTTGTAGATGAATGAGTGTCGCTCTTTAGAAAAGAATCACTAGATAATGATCGGTTGTTTATAATACTAACAAGGGTATAATTGACATTTTAGATTTAAAATATAATAATTGCTTATTTTAAGGTTTTAAATATGTTAAAATAATAATTTGGATATATATGAAATATTTAAATGTTTGGAAGGATATATCTGATTATGAGCTTTGGTGGGATATATCTTGATTATGAGTGCTTGAAGGATATATATGCAATTCTCCAAAAAAAAATGTTCAGAAATGTGATAGATCAGATAGTGGTGAAAAAATAAAAATGACATGACGCTAATGTGTACATCAACGGTGGTTAATGATCATTTGTACATACCTCATTCTCTAAATGATCATGTCGACATGTTGAGACTAACTAAACAACTAGCTCAAAAAGGGTCCCATATCATGGTATAAATGACCACATATCTTTATTTCTGACTTTGATGTCTTTCTTTTTCAAAACAAAAGTAACAGAAACTGTAGTTTTAGAATCACCTTGATTTACTAGTCATAGCATGCTTAAAATGTGACAAAGCCTTTAAGAGGTGATGCAATTGCGTAGGGTATGGATATTATTGCATAAACTCTCTTTGCCTAAAAGCTATTTACATATGACTATGGCTTTAAAAAGAAATTATCTGGTTTTTTTTTTGGAAGACAGCTATGAACAAATACTTAAAAGAAACATATGCAATCATTAGACTCGAACTTACAAATTAATCAGTCAATTACCATTACAATTACACATTGTCGTTTCGCTAGCTCTTTAACGGGTCATAACATATACAAAACCGTAAAAGAAAATAAGTTAACACAAACTGAACCTGTTGGTCCGGTTTTTGTTTTGGCCAAACCCGAGCCGTGCTCACACTTACAAATTAAATTCAAACAGCTTTTACTCATTGATCATGAAAACAATTGTCATTATCTCTGTTAAGATTTTACTTGGATTGTAGAATGTAGACAAAAAGTTTCTATAGTCTTGCCATGTTACATGTCTATAATTAGCCCGTGTATATTTCTAGTTTCCCCCAAGCCCACATGTCTATAATTAGCCCATAGCAGATAAATGACTCACATAGTCACATAATTGTTTTTGCTAAAAGCGGTTAGCAACTAATGAAAGACTGAATCAATAACATTGCCTAAGTTGGTTTTGGATTATTAAGTTTATATTACTACTGCTTCATGATGTATTTCACGCCTTAAAATGTAGTTTTATGACCAGTAAAACTTTTATAAATTAATAGAGTTGGGATTAAGATAATTTATTGATTTAACGAGATATTATTATATCAATAAATTAATAATTTATTAATTTAAAGTGGTGTTCATATGACCTTTAAATTTTTATTGTCCAATATACTAGTTACAATGTATAATAGTCAGGGGTAAGGATCAGGTGAGAAGAAAACTTATAATGAGAAGAATGAGAAATAACTATAATCGCATATTTGAGATGCATCGATTTGAATTAGATGCATCTCTATTCATTTGGATGCATCACAATTAATTTCAAAAGTGATTTTGAAGTGAAAACGATGCAAATTAGTACTAACAACAAATTTGACCATGAGAGGACGAAAAATACAAAGGTTAGTCTAACTTGATGAAATGCATCTAATTATGTATATGCATCTAATTTTTTGCTAGAAAATATATTATGATGCATCTAAAAAATTAGGGATGCATCTAATTCAAATTGATGCATCTCTAATGTGTAGTTATATTTATTTATCATCCTTCTCATTTTAAGTATTCTTCTCATTTGATCCTTAGTCTAATAGTTAGAGATGAAAAATAAATTTGAAAAACAAGTTCCAATTAACATTTTATAAAGTCACATTCACAAATTTATTGAAATTTGTCAAGTTCATTGTTTATTAATAAGTAAAAAGTTACCTTCATTGGGACAAACGAGGTGGAAACGCCCGCCGCGTTGCGGCGAGACTTGTCGGTATACTTTAGGCTTTTAGTTTGTCTGGGTAGTTAATGAATCGCTAACAACATTTATCGTTACGTGGAAAATGCAAAATAGACAAACCGAAAAAAAAATAAATAAATAAATAGCAAGTGGCCCGACCCAGGTACCCACTTGATCAATTACACTAACATAGCAGATCCAATTACTCTCGTTAAACTATTTAAGCTGAATCCTCGTGACCATTGGCTTCATAAACTGTAAATATAACACGTGTGTATATCGTGTTCCACCTCACAGTACAAAGGCGTATCTCTTTCTCCCTTCATATCTTACGGTCTACGGTTTCTTACCTCTACCGGCTTTGTGACGGATTTAGGAGTGTGATCATTCAGGCAAACTTTAGGGTTTAAATAGGGCTTTTGTTTCGGTTTTTGATTGTTTTACTTGTTAAAATACCTCTTTCTAGTATCGTTGTTTACTCTACGCTTTGGAAAAATGTCGTCCAAGTTCCCGTTGCTTGTCGAGATTGGACATAAGATTGGCACAGGCGTATGAATAAGGTCTTATGCATTTGTGTTTGCGAGAGCAAGAATCGTATACGTGGGATGAAAAGGATTATGATACTCGTATTAAGGAGGTCGAAGCTCGTGTTCATCATAGGCATGCAATTATCTTGGAGTTATTAAAGTTTGGTAGGAACGACATGCTAAATGAGGTGCTGGATGCGTTGAGGTTTGCTTGAGCAAGAAGATTTTTAATTGGGGTTTTGATTGAAAGATGTCATGTGGCTTGCTTACGAAAAATCAAGGATGTTAAAGAAGCTAAGTCGTTTATAATAGGATTGTAGGTGTTTGATCTTTTGTAGGTTGGAAGGTGTGAATCGAAGTCGTTTTGGAGTAAGTGTAGGCTTGTTAGACTGATGGCATGTCGTGTATGTTTGATGTTTATAGTAGTTAGTGAATGTGTAATGTCGTTTGTATATCTTTTATGGTATGTTGTTTACGATCTTATGAATATAAATGATACGTTTCATTTGTATTAGTATTATGTTTATAGTCTTACAAGGGTAAATGTAGGTACGACGGAATCTTTGATATTAGTACTGTTGTCTACAAAGTAATAATAATAACTCTACCGGTATATTATTATAGTCTTGCCTATAAAGCAAGATTAGTCTAAGTTGCTTCTTCATACATGTTGTATGTGGCAACATTGTAATGATGACTACTTTTGATTTAGGTTAATGTATATAGGATTGATGCAGTTGATGAGTATTATGTGTATCTAAGTGATGCTTTGTTTTTCATTGTCGATATTAGTATTATGTTCATAGTCATACAAGGGTCAATGGGTATGACACAATCTTTAATATTAGTACTGTTGTCTACAAAGTAGTAATAATAACTCTACCGCTATATTATTATAGCATTGGCTATAAAGCAAGATTAGTTCAAGTTGCTTCTTCACTTTTATGCGTAGCTACATTGTAATGATGACTACTGTTGATTTAGGTTAATGTATATAGGATTGATGCAGTTGATGAGTATTATGTGTATCTAAGTAATGATTTTTTTTTTCATTCTGGATTGTGGACGGAATCTGGTTTTGAACGTTCTTACTCGTGACCAATTGGTTGAACAATGTCGGTAGTCCTTATGACAATAAAGGTTAGTCAAATGAATGCAAAGGTATTCCTGTTTCATTGTTTTTTTCTTCTTTTGGTTGGCTTTTGGTTGAGACATACTAATGGCTACTAGACTATACCAGAATTTGTGATATGTTAATCACTTCAAGTTACATTGCACTAAATCTTTGATATTCTCGGCAAGTAGCAACCGTTATTGATTAGCTTTTTTTGTTTAATGAATGTCTTTGTTGTACGTTATTTGAACTGCCATACTGTATTCATAATTTCACGGGGTTTGTTATTGGAATCCTGTGAATGCACAAATAGCGTAATTCTTTCACCATTAAAATCGTAGCGGCGAAGGAAACCCAATGTTACATAAGATGTTTGCACTACATAAGTTATTTACACACATAGAGCGGTATGCTTTATTTAGCATCTTACATGGTTAGCAGCTTGTATATTTACATTTGCCAAAGTAGATCACAAAATGTAATTCTCTTTACGTGTTTAGGATGTCAAGAGCTGCAATTTGTATTCTTTACTTTCATATACGCTTTGTGGCTTCGTTGGATAATGCTTATCTTGGTGCATCTGTGAACTTTTCGATGGCTTGCATACATAGAGTAAACAAAAAAATGATGAGCTAAGTTTATTAATAATCCGGGTTTGAGATGTTTGTATAATTAATAAATGTAAATGTTGTGATTTTTGGCTATCGGTTTATTGTTTGTTGGCAAAGTTAGGTGAATATGAGAGGTTTAGAACTCTTTTCGATTAGTGAGGAAAAAGGCTCTTTCCTATTAAACTTGTTTTGATTCCATGCGCTTTATTTTCATCCATGGAAAACTGATGCATGTGATTATTTTTTGTTTGTTGGTATGCCTATTTAACAATTTGCTTGCTTCCAATGTTATTCATATCTGCAGATGCAATTTAACTTCTAGAAATAACGTAGCAGAATGGTAAGACTTCCTAAATGTGATGAGCTCAAAGCTGAGGCAAATTCCTCTAGCTGGGCCGGACATGATAGTTACGTATTGTCGTAAATGGAAGTGAGGATCTAAAATTAGGTTCGACAAATTTCGGCATTTGTGGAAAGATGCTTGAGGCTGGTTTTGCGAAGAGATGCTTTGATTGGTGAGCTAGAGAGTGTCGGCAAAAATGTGCCTCGAGAAACGGTTGAATTTCTTAGGACAGTTCAAAAGAAAGACAATGAAAAAATGCTAGAGTTGTAGATTATGGTGTGCGCATGATAAGGATTTGTTTATTGAGAGACTTATTGGTCTTTTGTCGTTGTGTTACATATTGGTTTTCACAAACACCGGTTTTTCAAAGGTATCCGTCAATCCATTTCCTGGACCAAGGTTGATTCAAGAATGAATCGCCCTATCGTTTCTATCCAGTTGTCACAAGTTTGATCTTTCGAGAAGATCTCACATGTCACCCACCAAGAGCTTGTTTGATGTTGGCTCTAGAAGGATTTCCATCTTCATCGTGAATATTTTTACATATCACTCGGATGTTCCGGCAATACCACAAGGATAATGCGTGGGACTCTCAAAATATATTCTCACATTCCACATTGTGTGAAGCTGTGAGTCTTCATTAATTGTGTCCTAATGAGATTTATTGATTATCTCTTGGCTCTAGACTCAATAGTGCATATTTGGTTTCCTATCTAGGAGACTAGGGAGAGGGTCTCCTTTTTCAATATCAACAATCTCTAAGAGAAAGTCGATAGATTATGTAGGTTCCCGTGAGAATGAAACAAGTCCTTTTAAGAGGAACTTGAGTGGTTTGGGAAGTTTAGTGCGATCGCGTCCTTTGGGTCCATGACGTCTTGTCTTCAATACCGGTGTTACCTTGGTAACGACCCAGTAACATATGAATTGAACCCGGTTTCCGCCCTAAGGTTGAATTAATGGAGGGCTATTTCTTTTCACCCTTTTCTCATTCAATTATTTTTCATTCTTCAACCCCCGATTATACGAGACTTCATTACTAGAACCTGGTTGGGCTTATTCCAGTTCTAGCTTAATCTCAGTCCGCACTCTTCCCATATTCTCATTTTTCTCCTTTTTTTCATCATACCTAAGGACTTCTAGACTATCTGGTGGATTTTCCCTGGGTAGATCCCTCCGGATCTGGCGGGATCGTGGGAACGAATACTTAACCTAACCATCCTTATAACTCCAACGCATAAAGTAAATTGGTCGGTCTTGTTGGTATTGTTCTCCGGCCTTTGAAATCAATTGAAAACCATTTGAAAATCAATCAAGGTACTTGTGATATAAAATCAAATCATTTTGTATCTTAATTATTTTTTATCCTTTTAGAAAAGCTCCCCCTCAACATGTGCTTCAAGTATTAGACATCATTTAGCACATGGAGGCAAGAGGTCTTTGAAATCTTAGATTAAGAATGAAAGATCCAATCTTTGATTAACATTTTCTAAAATGATCATCATCATTTCCTGATCAAATCTAGTATTTTAAGAACTTTGGATAAAATATTTTGGGAAGGATTAGGTTTTCTTTTGATTGCTCCCCTCATATGTGCATCGAGATTGAAAGTGTTTTGCACATATTAGAGGAACCTGCACTGAGATAAATCAATCACGTTTCAATCCTTTTTGGTTTAAGATAGATGCTCCCCTTAACATGTGCATGAAAAATTTGAAATCGTTTGGCACATGTAGAGAGGAGAGCTTGTTATTATATTTCTAAAACCACTTATCGAATTATCAATTTATTTCCAATTTAAATCACAAATTCTCCCCCGATCAAAATTTTCAAACCCTTTGAGAACTGTGATCTCTATTGATTTAAATTATTTTTAAAAGCTTTTTGAGGAGAATTGTGACATGCTTTTGAAAACATTTTAATTGATAAGGATCAGATTACGAGACTTTAAACTCCAATGTTCAAACATGCTTAAGTATCTTATGAAAACACAATATTAGCCTAGGTCTAGATCCAATTGTACAAAAAAATATTCTTTTGATTATCCAAATGTAGACCTTGCTCGTTTACGTGCCAATTGTTTGAAAAATAACCTTTTGAATTGTTTGAAATCATTCTCCCCTCAATCGATGCGTAAGTTGTTGATTGAGTGATAGAGATTTGACAAATTATAAGTCAGGATGATTTTCAACATAAAGTCCGAGTTATTTTCAAAGCAATTTTGTTTTCATTAGTCGACAAATATTTTTGAGAAGAATCTTTTAGAAAGAAAATATTTGTGAGGAAACATTGTCTTTTGGCGACTAACTTTCCTTTTGAACTTTTGTTTTTAGAATCAGAGCATGAGGTTTTAAAATTAGATTAAGCATGGCTCTGTTCTTTCTTTTAAAAAGCAGTTCTTGCGAAATGACAATAAACCAACATTTTTCTCCATCTCATTTTTTTAATAAAAATATTTATTACTTATGTTCGAACTTCATCTAAAGACGCGTGCCATTTTGAATGATAGATCTAAGTCCGTAGATATTATCGAAAGAGAAAATATGGTATGAAAGACAATATTTTTGGACTTTTTAAAATTTTCGATTTTTATGAGTTTTAAAAATTTATAATTTTCTTTTTTTTTGTTGGGTTTATAATTTTATATTTTGCTTTTTGATAAATTATATACAAAGAATATATGAGGAAACACCTTTACTCCTCTTCTTCCTCCGAAGGCGTTTGAGTGTTTTTGGTTGTAGACTCTTTAAGCCAAGTCGTGGAAGGATAAACTCAAACCGTTCTCTAAGAAGAGCTTTAGTGAAGATGTCCGGTGATATTGAGTCCTCACAAAATATAGTTCAACCACACCTTTCTCCATTTGTTCCCTGATGAAGTGATGTCGAATGTCAATGTGCTTTGCTCTTGAGTGTTGAACATTGTTGTGACGATGATGGCACTTTGTTATCAATCTGAGAGGAACTTTGTTGAATACAAAGTCATAGTCAGATAATTGGGATCTCATCCATAAGATTTGAGCACAACAAGATGAAATGGCTATGTATTCACCTCTGTAGAAGGATATAGGCGTACTCATTTGTTTCTTTGAAGACCGACTTACTAACTTATCTCCCAAAAACGAGCACCTCTGGCGTACTTGGCGTGTATCTTGACACCACTGCATGGTGCGCATACGCATATGTTGTTAGTGACATATCGGTGTCCTTGGATGCCAAAGTCCCATATTAATGGTTCCTTGGAATACCGAAAGACCCGTTTAAGCTGCTTCAAGGTGCTTTTTGGTAGGCTTAGCACGGTATCTAGCAAACATGCATACAACAAACAAAATATCAGTCTCTTGTTTGTGAGGTACATCGAGGATCCAATCATACCGATATTTCTTTTGATCAACCATGATCCACTGGTGGTCCTCATCAGTTTTGTGCGCTCCACCATGGGAGTGTCAACATGGTCACAAGAATCAAATCCAAATTTCTTTAAAATTTCATTTGCATATTTAGATTGATTAATAAAAATGCCTCCGGGACTTTGTGAAATTTGTAATCCCAAGAAAAATGACATTTGTCCCATCATAGACATTTGAAATTTGGAGCCCATCTCCTTTGAAAATCGATCACATTCATTAGGGTCGGTCGAGGCAAAAATAATATCATCAACATAAATTTGAACGTAAATTAAGTGTTTGATTGACTTTCTGGTGAACAATGTGGGATCAACTGCTCCTTTGTTGAATCAATTTGACAAAAGAAACTTTAACAATGTACCATACCATGCCTTTGGAGCTTGCTTCAAACCGTAGAGGGCCTTCTTCAAGCGGTAGACATGGGTAGGATGCTCTGGATTCACAAAACCTTCGGGTTGACTAACGTAAACCACTTCCTTGAGATCTCCATTAAGAAAACCATTCTTTACATCCATATGATAAATTACCATGTTCTTGCTAGCAGCATTATCCAGGAAGATTGAGGCGGCCTCAATTACGTGCAGCCGGGCAAATGATTCCTCAAAGACAATACCCTCCTCTTGATGGTATCCTTCAGCCACTAGCCTTGCCTTATTCTTCAGAACATCACCGTGCTCATCAAGCTTACTTTAAAGATCCATTTGAGAGCAATAATCATAGCACAATCTGAGGCGGTACTAATTCCCATACATCAAGGCGATCAAACTCATGGATTTCTTCTTGCATAGCACTAAACCGGTACGTCCTCGGACATTGCTTTTTGACATCTTTGGGTTCGATCTTTGATATCTGAGTGAAGAAGCACCATAAGGCATCAATGGCAAGTTGTTTACGAGTGGATCTTTGGCGAGAAGGGTTCCCAATGATGTTGTCCAATGGATGATCATGTGTTCACTTTCTGAGGTGTTCATGTGGTTGGTGATGAGGAACTCATGTAGCGAATTTGGATCCCGATGAAGATGGTTGGTGTTGGTTACGGGGCAACTACGTTTTCAAGCGAGCATCTTCGAGGGTAGCAAAGGGGTTATCTCCATCATAATTAGCAGCTATATTTCCATGATGGACAGCCGAAGATTGAGGATTGAAGATGATGATGAATGATCGACAAACTGGCTTCTTGAGATAAAGACATTGAAGCAGATGGATCATTAGTATTGTTAGGATTGGCGGCAACTTACAGTTGGTGATACATAATTGTCATTAGTCTGAGGTTCATAGTATTCATCAAATATCGGATCAAGCGGTTTCTTCAAATCTTCTTCGATGGAGGTACATAAGGATCTGCAGGGGAGTGATTACGTACAAGATAGAAGCCGATGGGACTACTTGACAAATATTGAGGTGCGAGTCAGAAGCTGGATTGTCACGGAGTCGTATGCTCGAACTGACTCATCGAGCGTGGCGTGAATAGTTTCCATGATGTCTCGGGTTTTATTGTAGACTCGGTAACCCTTCGGTTTGGTGCATAACCAACGAAAACTCAATGTCGCCTTAGCTTTCAATTTCGCAAATCTTGACCTTCATTAGTAGGATAGTATAAGGCACCGAACACACGTAGAAAAGACAAATCCGGTTTTCGGTTGTGGACAAGTTCGTAAGGAGTTTTTCCATGAGTTGTATGAATTAGGGAGCGGCTTTAGGTGTAGCATGCGTGGCAATGGCTTCGCCTTGAGAAACATTGGAGCCTTTGAATAGATCGGCATAGTCCTTGCGGCTTCTACAAGAGTTCGATTTCATCTTTCAACTACACCGTTCGTTAAGAATGCGTGGAACACTTCTTTGATGGCGATTCAATGCTTTTGTAAAGCGGAGTTAGTAGTTTGTTTACAAACTCAGTTCCATTGTTTGTTCGGATAATTCTAACTGTTTTATTAAGCCGAACATGCATACATTTAATAAGTTTGATGATGACGTTTCGAGTTTCATCTTTTGACCTCAAAAACTTAACCCAAGTAAACCGAGAGTAGTCATCAACCACGACTAGCACATATTTCTTCCCATTTATAGTTTGCACTCTCATGGGTCCGCACAAGTCCATATGAAGAGTATGAAGAACTTCCATAATTGAGTTTGCAGGTTTGGATTTATGGGCATATTTCTTGTTTTTTCCCAATTGGCATCTTTGAACAAAGATGATCTTTTCATACTTTAATCTGGGCAAGCCTCTTACGAGGTCCTTTCTAGAAAGATCCTTTATGGTTCGAGTTCAAGTGATTGAGACGACGATGCCATAACCAAGACTTTGTTTTAGAAGCCTTTGACAACAAGCAGATTGGAGAAGTCTTCATCATATCTTCGATAGAGATGGTGTACAGATTAGTGCCACATGTTCCCTTTAAAAGTTCAACACCATCTAGTTCTCTAACGAAGCAAGTGTGTTTTATGAATGCCACTTCCAAATCAAAGTCACAGAATTGACCAACAGAGAACAGATTATGACCGAGTCTTTCAACATAATATACAGGAGATTACACGTCACCAAATACATAATCTCCATAACCCATAATTGCCCCAAAGTGGTCGTTCCCAAATCTAACAGTCCAGATGAATTTATTCACAAAGTTCTTGAGCCGTGGCGATCTCCGATCATATGCTTTGAATAGCACGAGTCCAAATACCACAGAACTATTTATGCGACTGCAGGTTGAACACATACAAGTATGGATGACTGGATAATTTGGATCCCCATGCGATAATGGGTTCTACTTGGTTAGTAAATGAGATTGGAACAACCACATCAGAAATAGAAGCTATGACATCATTAGAAGTGGATGCAAGACTAGTAGAAGCACATGGCCTATGTGTAGTATGACTACTTCTTAAGGGATGATCCTACGGTTGGTTTCCATTCCTTAGTGGGCATAGATCTATTCCTATTAGGACAAAATTCATTAACTTTGAATGTGCGGCCAGTGGGTTTCCATTGATACCCTACATTATTGAACTTTTCTCCTGTAGGTTTCCAATAATTCTGACCTTTTTCCAAATTGACTTTCGGCATCCTTAACTTTGTTTAGCATTTCTTACATTTTGGTAGGGGATTTAACAACATTTTTAACTCATTCATAGCACATTCATGATAAATACCAGAAACCAAACATTCATTACATGTTTTGCAAATAGTAGTAGAATTCAAATTAATTACAGATGCAGCTTATAGCTAATACTAGAATCAACACGATTCGTCTTATTCAACTCAAACTTATTGTTCTTAAGATGGTCTTCTACTTTCTTCCCTTGATCACTCTTGGCTTGCGAGGTCCTGTCTTGCTTTGTATTGCACGGAGGCTTTGACTCGCTTACCTTAGTGTCACTAATTACTCCTGTAGAAGGAATGATGGGAACATTACTTGGTTTCACTACTACGCATTCTGGTATAGAAGTGATGGGATCTGAGATTCTAGGAGGCACATCAAAGGTCACATGCTTGACTTTCGGCATAGAACAAGGCATATCAAAGGTCACATGCTTGACTTTAGGCATAGAGTAAGCCATAACGACACTATCTTTCCTAGTACCAGATTTAGGACATATTGCTATTAAGCATTCTAAAAGTTTACGAGATCGTTTGGCATATAAGCATGCATCCTTAATCGCATTATCAAGTGGTTTCTCTATCTTATCCTCTTCAACAATCTCATGGAGACATTCTAGACTATCCTTAAGGTACGAAAAATATGTTTGACATGCAAGTTCATTGTTTCTAAGATGATGGGGAATATACTTCACAGACATAGCATATTTAGTACAAGTAGGCACATTTGGTGCAATATTCCCACCAGCGGTGATTGGCATTTTCCTTTTACGACTCTTGATTCTCAATTTCATTTTGCAAAGAGGTTATCTTTTCATTGTTCTTGTCACGAGTGACCTTAATTAATTTATATAACTCTTTGAAATGCAGTTTAACTTTTTCATTTTCTACTAGAAAACACTCATTTTCATGTTGTAATACATTAATGATGTTTTGAAGATGAAAATTCGAAATTCCGAGAATCTAAAGGAGGAGGCATATGGGAGCCCGTCACTTCATTCTTTTCTCCCTTCATTGGGAAATTTAGGCTTTCAACCTTTTGATCGTCTTTGCTGAGCTCGAATCTGTTCATCTCGTTTATTTAATTCAAAAGCGCATCAAACTCAAGAGCATCCGAGGATGTCTTGGCATTCAAGGTTTTAACATTTTCTTTAAGATGTTGATATTTTAATTGTAAAGCAAGATATTCAACTTCCAATTTAAATAATCGTCTAAC
This sequence comes from Chrysanthemum makinoi, assembly GCA_910596185.1. NCBI lineage: Eukaryota > Viridiplantae > Streptophyta > Magnoliopsida > Asterales > Asteraceae > Chrysanthemum > Chrysanthemum makinoi. The sequence continues at coordinate 336,221,368 of OU343224.1, forward strand.
CATGTTATCATGATCATCCCTTTCGATTTTATCATGCAATTTTGAATTCGTGGTCTCAAGCTCAATGACACGATCGTGGGAGACTTTCAAAGCAACAGATAATTCATGAAATTGAGAAGCTGTAATGGAGTAATTTGTAACAGTATAGAACACATCTTGAGCAATACATCTAGAAATCAAATTATCGTTAAAGATGTGAAGATTCTTCCTCTCAATCTCATTGCTCTTAAGCTCACATTCATTTATTCTTACCTTGTTTCCATTTCATTAAACATCTTTTTCATTTCTTTAATCTCTGTATCTATGGCCTTTTGAAGAGATTCAAATTGTTCTTTTAGTTGTTTAAAGAAAGGCATAACCTCAATTAAGTAACATTATTTTGTTTTCTCAAAACCCCTTTCCCTTCAGGTAATTCCGTCGAGTGATTATCTTCTTACATGTTTTCTCAAAGTCAACAAATAGTTGGTAAACTACATAAAGGCTGAATAAGGTTTTGCTTTTTGTGGGAAGAGTTCTAGGCACTAAATGCATAGGTGTATTTGGAGGATACAACGTGGTGGAGGCAATTTCCTCTGAGGGGAATTCTTTTCAACAAGATTATCGACTTTTGCTTATCCATGTCTTTCTTCCAAAACACTTGTTCGGGGGTCAAGAGTTTGAGGTCTAAACTTATTCAAGGCAATCCAATTTTTCTTAGTGTAATCGTGGGGTTTAAGCATTATATTACAGTAGAAACTCTATAATATAATACACTTGGGACCACCAAAATTTATTAATTAAAAGAGTTATTAATTAATCGATAAATTAATAATTATTAATTTATATAGTAATTAATATTTTATTAATTTATAGTAGAATACTTAGTTTACAAACACCTTTCAAGCTTCCACTTAATTATTGTATACAATGCATGTATATCAAATGAACGGCCCAATTTGAAAGAAACCTTCAATCTCCCACTTTATTATGCTTCTTGTGTTCAATGTATCACTTTATGGACATTAAAAATATTTTCTATATAAATACAAGATCAAAATAGGTTAACACAAACAAATCATACACACAACATGGCTTCCCATCTTAAAGGTGTGAAAAACAACACCAGAAGTTCTTACCACGCTAAGGAAAATTAAAGACGAGATTCAAGGGGAAATTGATTTCAACAAAAAACAAAAGACAATTGAGTCATTTTTCAAGAAACCTTCATAAATCATTCATGTAATATGCTATATATAAGGAATTATTAATTTATATTTTATATGGGGTCTAAAGAAATTATCAAAAATGTATTATCTTATAATTTTAGCGAATTATTAATTTAGCACCCTATCCCTGAGTCGGGACCGGCAAAAATATTATCTGAGAGTTTATTAAATAATCGAGTATTAATTTATCGAGTTTCTACTGTATTCTCTATACACCAAGGATCTTTTTATTTCTTTTCCATTTTCTCTTTAGAAGCATCTTCTAACTTTCTATCCTCTTCAGTGCCTTCTATACATGATGGTGTTTGTCTAGGCTTGAGGATCTCATTACCATCATAAACTACCTTTTGGCAGACTCTAGCTATTTTACCATACTCAGGATTGGGTTCCTTTACAAGGGGAATACTATGCTTATCGCTTAAGACTCTATGTTTAGTGATCATGTGAGCAGTCTGAATGGTGTTCCATTGTATATACAACTTGTTTTCAAGTTTGTTCTTCAAAGTTTTTAGGTTGGAAAACTCATTTAAAAGTTTTGATTCCTTAGCATTGAATTCTTGCTTAAGCACTTTTACATTTTCTTGAAGTTCTTGCTTTTGCTTAGCAGTTTTATTAAGCTTTTCTTGTAAGGAATTTAACACTTGTTTTAATATTTCTTCCCTAAAATTACTTTTTCGATAAGTTATGCATTTGGTTATCCATCTCCTGCTCACGGGTGGTCAATTCAAACTTAGCACGTTGTTCAAATATGGCAACTTGTTTCTTATAGGCATTTAGTTCAGAGTCATGGAATCATCAGGTGCACATTCAATGTATTCATCATACATACATTCATCATTGATGGCGAAGATGCATCGCTTGTACAATTATACTTTCATCTTGCTTCACATATTGATCATATGGGACAACATCGCTATTACCCATATTTTCAATATCTGATTCAATGATTTCCGTTGATTGTACTTCGTCGTGAATCTTTTGCACATCAACCACATTGTATAGTTTTAATACCTCTGATATGATGGTTTCCTTGAAGGACCGAATTTGTTTGAGGAGAAGAAACCATTGGTGAGATGTTTGCCATAAAGATGGTATGTGTTGTTGGCTCATCATCCACATCAGAGTCAAATGCATCATAATCTGCAACTTGAAAGACATTGGGATTGTTCTGAGCCACACCATGCACCGGTTGTTCATCCACATCAGCATCATAAGTTTTGGCATTCCCTCGGCCGAAACAACAACTGTTCTTCATCCAAAACACTCCATTATCTTGAGCTTGCACTAGCGACATCTTGTCCACTGAAGTATTCGCGTGCATTCTGTGGGCGTTTTGGTGAGTGCAATTCCTAGCTATGTGTCCTTCCCCTCCACAGTTGTAACACTTGATTGGCTTCCTTTGACCACGAGCCACAATCCTTCCTCGATTTTGATTTCCCACATACCTTGCACCGGCTCCCGTATTCCCATAACCGGTTCAACACCAACATTTCCTTGCTCATTATGTGGAAGATAAGCATTACGCCTTCCTTGCGTTACGCACTACTACCCTTCCATCTTTAACAATAGCATGATTGTGTAGGTTAGATCAGATTTTGAGATGATTGTTGGTGTGTGGAGTAAGATTCAAGTTTTGCTTAACCATAAGAGCGGTGATTTGCAAAGTGTTCCATGAATGAGTCTGAAGGCTTGTACCCTGAATCCGGAATGAGTTTGTGATTACCATCCTCAGTAGGTATGACTTGTGATGCTTTGGTACTTATTCCCACATTAGTGTAGAATGCAGTTGAATCATTTAAAGAACTTGCATCTCCAGCGTTGGTATTGAACTTTTCCAAGATCATTCGTTCAAATGTAGCATGTTTCTCATGTTGGAGCAAGTAAGCATCTGATTGCTCATAATTGGTGTGCCTAAGTCCTTTGTTCAATTTGTGGCGGTGACAAATTTTTGCCATTCATGATTTATGTTGTCCATGAACTTGGAATTGAAAGCTGGATATTTGGCATTGTCATCTTGATATTCCTCATATCATTCACAAGTTTGTGGAATCTCACATAATATTCAGTAACACTTTCCCCTGGATTCATGTTAACGTTCTCAAAGTCATCATACAACCGAGATTCTCTATCTTCCTTAGTTAGTTCGAACCAGAGAGAAGCATCTTGACATTATCCTAGACGACCTTGGCATTAGTGTTGTGATTGATCAGCTTGTAAATGTCCTTTGGCAAACCTTGAAGTATGATGTTTGAGGCTCTAATGTCAACATCATATCTCTTCTTTTCCTTATCATCAAGCTCATCATACATTCTTGGTCTATCCAATCCTAATGTAACATTTCCATCAGTTCCAGTTTCGAGAATGTCCCTAGTAGTTCCAATTTGAAATGGTCCTTCATCAATAGACTTAAGTATATTAACCCATTCTCTTTTCTAAGCAATACAATCTGATTCTTTGAGCCCAAGAGTCATAATCGGTTCTATCAAGCACGGGAGGACAGTATGGGATCCTGCGCTTGAGCGTCATCGACAGCGGAAGAAGTGATTGTAGACATGATTACTAATTCCACGGGAGTTTACTACTCTTTGATTAAACCAGAAAATAGATTATTTCACGGGATTTTACTAAATCAAGCGAAAACCGTAAAACATATCACGAAGAAATGACAAGTCTCAAAGACAAATCGAACAACCGACAAACAATTGATTCAAATCGCACACGACAAATAAACTTCGTCAAATCGCCGCAGTTGACAAATCGCTTCAGCCAAATCGCTTTGAACACAAATCGCTAAGCGACAAATCGCTTAAGCGTCAAAGCGCAAGTGTCAAACCCTGTCAACACAAACGGCTTCGGTTATAACGCTTTATGACAAACCGCTTAATTTTCAAACCGGAGGTGAACACAACTACTTCCACTACTTTGTCCTTTCTTGTCTCTTTGTCTCAACACACAAACCGCTTCTGTGACAAACCGCTTCAAAAATCGGACAAATCGCTTAAAAATGAGATCAAACCGCTTCAAAGAAAATAAATCCGAGAGACAAACCGCTTTGTAGCAAACTTTCAAAAACTAAACTTTTTCAATCCAAAACACTAAAACCAAGATGATTGAGACCTTCCAATCCAAAACCTATACACATATTATGATTCTAAACACAAAAGTACTATCAAAATTCAAACTTAACACCAAAAATGATCCAAATGATGAAAACTACTCAAAACTCATTCAAACCCAAAAACCTATGAAAACCACTAAAAATCCAAGAACATGTAAGGTAGATGATCAAACCATGGCTCTTGATACCAATTGTTACATATTGGTTTTCACAAACACATCATCAAGCACTAAAAAGGGTCGAATGGAATGAGTTCTAGAGAGAGAAAGTGGAAGAGAGTTGAGAACTTTAGTGAGACACAGAAAAATGTATTATGAAAGCTCCAACCCTTTGCCTTGCTAGGCAAAGGGTATTTGTAGTTAGTTACATGAGACGCCTCCTACGGGCGTGGATCAGGCATACAGTGGGTAAAGATCCGTCCGTCCTCCACGGTGTTACATGACAAACTACTAACTATCACTAAATGACTACGACGACGAGCTTTCTAACGATTACATATACTTGAGGTGACCGACTCTTCAACTACCGGATTTTCTAAATCCTAACACGTTGTAATTGCCAGGGTTTAACATTGTGGAAATTGTATCAATCTAATGAAGTTGCAGTTTCTTATGGTTCGCCACCTGTTAGTAGTTTCTATGTGTATGGTGATGTGATGGTATTTGTATTTAGAAATAAGTGGTCTGTAGCATGCAAACTATTTTCATGTAACTTGTTTGTAAGATATTTTGTTCAATAAAAAGAGTTCTCTATGTAGTAATAATTTTGTGAACTAATTTTTTAGTTTGTTCTGATCTGTTGTTGCATTTTGAGATAAGGCTAGTGTGACCGACCTATTATCGTTGGTTCCTGGGCTTTGTGGCGGCGCTAGACATTTTTCTTTTGATGCAGGTGTTTTGAGAGTACATATTTTTTATTTATAGTTGGTTGTTTAGGTCATCATATGTGTTAAGCATATTTTGAGTAAAGTAAATGTTGCTGATATAAATGTTGTTACCTCGCTCATGTTCTTGCTTTGCCACATTGGTACGCATCTATTCTTCTATCTTTAAAAACAGCGTCAAGAACGAATTCGGTTGTTTTCGTTGTTATTTCAAATATATTTTTTGCCCGTTGCAATATCGGTGTAAGAAAATACAAAAGTGTTATTCTTGTCGTTTGGCTTCAACCTACGCAATTCATTAACCCAAATAAGTATAAAAAAAAAGGAATGAAAAACTCTAAAAAAACACGATTTTGAATTACAGTGGGTCGCATGTATGTGGATTATTGTAGCGTTATCATCACTAGCTGCACCACTTAACAATCACCTCTTGAGTTCAGTGTATGTAGATTAACACAACATTATCGGCATCACCTATAGCACTTAGCGCATATAGTCGTTTACGTGTGTTACCTGTTGTATAGAGAATCGACGGAAAAAGTGATTGCAAACAACATATGCATGGTTACGATGCAAGAAAATTTGCAATAGCAATAGGTAGCTATCATAAAACATTAAGAGTATATAGTTTAGCAATTTTATAATGAGCTACCTATTGCTATTGCAAAATGTCAAGACTACACATATCCGAGGCTAAGTTGTCAGCGTCAACATCGGTGACAGAATAATGCCCTAAACATGTTGCACCATCACTTCATTCCCTCGGTGAAGGATATTGGCAGCAACAATAGCTACGCGCACCGATACAACCGATGGTAACCATTTGTATAGTTGCAATCCAGGTTTGTTGATTGCTTGGAGTTGCCATGCCAAATGCCCATTTTTTTTTACCAAATCTGTTCAAACTGACCACGGACATAGGTTGTTCTACATTATACTCTTGTTATAATGTTTTTTTTATTTAGGATCAGATAGGGTACCAAGTTATAAAAAGCGGATACACCCACCATGGCTGCAAACCTTGCTGATTGCCTTGCCAAGACGCAGGTAATCGCAACTTTAACCAGACCCATATGAACTCATCACAACCTTAGAATATAATGTTTATATAGTATTATATACCTATATTAAACCGCTGCGTAAGTGGTATATATCCACACTAAAGCACCACGCAGGTCAACCACAATTACTTTATGTAACATAATGTCACATAGCATATGCAAACCGAAAGCACAACGTCAGAAAACGAATACGCAAATACATAGGCTAAGGTACACAGTCACACCATCACTATAAAACTTCCGCTATGGCTGCAACCACATTTGTAATATGAATACCATGCCAAAATACGTAGTTAATTAGGATATGATGTTCATCATCGCCTTGATATTTCGCTTCCATGTATGTTTGCAATCATCTTTGTCTAATTTTATGATAACTTAATATTACGATGCAATGCTTTAGCGACCTGTGGTGCTGCATCAGTCACACGGACTTTAATAGTGCTATGGCCTCGAAAGCTGTCTCAAAAGCAGAATGATTTGAGTCTTTGTCCCATTCATGGCCGTTGGACTATTAAAGCCCATGCAATTAATATCACACTGACCTTTATGTGATAGGGTTGCAAATTTTGAAGCCGTCTATCAACAACGTCCAAATTCTTGCATGCCTTACTGTTAGAACAACGAATATAAGAAACCTAACCAAGTAACCCACACTACAAAACAATAGCGAACTAATGTGAATGCAAAAACATAACAAAGAATAATAGAAACTATAGCTCCTAAACGACATCAAACATCTTCTCACTTACACAGTGATGAAACAACCTACAAAAACACGCAAAAGAAAAACACAAGCGAGAAAGAACACGCAACAATGAACAAATGATCCAACAAACGGCATGCCTACCACAAAATCAATAGAAGAACCAAAAGACGCGTACGTTCTCAGCAAAGAAAACAAAACGACATATATATTGCTTGAAAAGGCCCCAAAAATGACACCATTTAACGGGGCAATCTTTATGAGGTTGTCTACTACTTTTTTATCGAACAAATAAGAGTAAAAAAAACCCACCCACTACACACATAAGCCATCCCTTAATTAAAAAAAATATAAAAGGGCGTTTAAAATATCATTGCTTAATAAAAAGAGTATAAAACAACGTTTAAAATAATACCACCAACGTCACCAAAATCCATCGCCTAAAAATATATAAAAAAGCGTTTTAAAAAATACTATCGGCCTAGTGAACACGCCATGACTGCAAATCCAACAATTTTCCCTGCCAATATGCGACCCACCTCAATTGTAACTTTGTTTAGAAGCGCATTCACCATGGTTGCAAACATAAGTACAAAATGTCATGCCATCCTATTAAGCGAAGAGCTAGCTATACCGGATAAGCGTAACAACTTGGAGACCATCACAAGTAACTAATCAATAAGCTAAATGATTAATACTCTAGTTCGTTCAAACCGATTACGGCCATAGGTTGTTCCACATTACACTCTTGTTATAATGTTTTTTTACTTAGGCTCAGATAGGGCATCGATTTAGAAAAATCGGATACACCCACCATGGCGCAACCATTCTTGATTGCCTTGTCAAGACATGGGTAATCTCAACTTTAAACAGACCCGCACAAATTCATCACAGCCTTGGAATGCTATGTCTATATAACAATTAGAGCAAATGACTTTAAAAGATTGCCACCAAACCTGTTGAATCATTGAAAAATTGTCCAACATTAGGAACCATAACCGGCATTTGCAACAAGAAGACAATAATGTCTTCACCAACAGATCAAAAATTTTGAAAAGCAACACAAGAGTGTTCAACTAAAGGGCTAGCAGCACGCACAACAACGCGCACATATGTGGATTATGTTTTCAAAGTAGTCAAATATTCGTGACAATGTCAAACGAACAATGAAAACATGTAATTCAGAAAAACAAAAAAGGTACGCTCAAAACCCGTTCACTGTTTGACAGTTGAAAGGAAAGCCCTTACATGGTCACTGGGTTGTAAATTCCGATGACAACTATCAACAACATCCACCCTCTTGCATGTCTTACTCTTAAGTATTATACTAACAACCAAAGCATCTAACAACAAAGTAACCTAAACACAACAATCCCTAACCAAATAACCTACACACTACAAAACAATAGTGAACTAATGCGTAAACAGAAACATAACAAACAAAAATAGATACTACAGGTCGTAAACAACACCAAACACCTTCCGACTAACACACACCAATGAAACAACCTACAACAAACATACAAAATAAAAACACAAACACAGAAATAGAACACGCAACAATGAACGAATGATCCAACAAATGACATACCTACCACAAAATCTAGAGAAGAACCAATATATACGTAGCTTCACAGGAAAGAAACACAAAACGACATATATTGGTTGAAAAGGGCGCAAAAACAATGACATCATTCTGTGCTCATAACAGGCCAACCTTTCTGAGCCTGTCAACAAATAAGAATAAAAAAACCCACCGTTACCGGTAGTATATACCACATTAAAGCGCCACGCGGGCCAACCTCAATAACTCGGTATAACATAATGTTATATAGCACATATGCAAACCCAAAGCACAACATCAGAGAACGACTACGCAAATACATAGGCTCCGGTACATAAACACACCAGCATTATAAAATTTTTGCTATGGCTGCACATAACTGGAATATCTTACCTCCCCTTCCAGTCTCTTTTGCTATTCAGTTAGACTTTACAGTGGCACGCACGGACACATTGTTAGCTCATTGAAGTAACAAAAGCGGAGGAGAAAATAAGAGCGGGCAACTACATTGAACGCAATTGATATCTAAAAATTGGCTCAGATCTGAAATTCATTGAGCCACTCTACGCACCCGCCATGGCTACAACCACATAACATTCCTGGTTACCCTGCCAGGATACGGGAATGCACAAGGTATACTCAAGAAATACTTTTAACCCACAGACAAATCATCACTGCCTTATGCAATAAGCATTGCAATCAACAGTTTCAATGTAATAGGTATAAAGCAGCATAATTAACCCTTCTAAGTCCCCTTACAGATCCTTTACTCGTTTCAACTCCCTTTTTTCAAGGCTTGCACCAAACGATCTGCTAGATTGTTGAAAAAAGAAAAGGAACTGTATGGGAACTCAGAATCGGTGACTACACAGCTTAATTCAACGCTTAATGAAAAAAATATAAAACAACATTTAAAATAATACCACCGAGCTAGTGAACACGCCATGGTCGCAAATCCAACAATGCGCCTGCCAAGATGCGCGCTACCTCAATTGTAACTTTGTTTATGAGCAACCAAAGTAAACAAATGGGCGAAGCCTACCAAAAAATCTGGAGAAGACACGTAGATTCAGAGCAAAGAAAATAAAGCGACATACGTGGTCATAACGGGCCAAACCGTGGACTGGTTAAGCCCTAAACCTTAAAAATCCCACCGAAATGTTAAGGGAAAAACATTACAAAATGTTCAAAATAGCGGCTTAATAAAAAATACTCTAGTCCGTTCAAGCCGATCCGCGGCCATAGGTTGTTTCACATTACACTCTTGTTATAAGGTTTTTTACTTAGGCTCGGATAGGGCATCGATTTAGAAAAATCGGATACACCCACCATGGTACAACCATTCTTGATTGCCTTGCCAAGACATGGGTAATCTCAACTTTAAACAGACCCGCACAAATTCATCACAACCTTGGAAAGCTATGCCTATATAACAATTATAGCAAATGACTTTAAAAGATTGCAAATGGGCGAAGCCGCCATGGCTGCAATTTCAAGAACTTGCCCCACCAAGATGCGACTTACCTCAATTGTAACTTTGTAAAGAAGGTTATCTATAAGTAAAGCGATGCTTGCACCTTTGGACTAAGAATGAGAACCCAACATATACCTCAGAAGCCCAACAAATAAAATAGCATGTGGAGCCTAATAGAAAACAATAAAACAACGTTTAAAATAATGCCACCAACGCACTGGGTTCTAAATTTCGAGGGCAACTATCAACAACGCCCACCCTCTTGCATGCCTTAATTTTGCCTCTCATAGTAACAGTCAAAGCATCTAAACAACAAAACAACCTAAACACAACAATCCCTAACTAAACAACCCACACGTTGCAAAAGAATAGAAAACATAACAAACAATAATAGATACTATAGCTCATAAACAACGCCAAACACCTCTTGACTTACACACATCGATGAAACAACCTCCTACAAACATGCAAAAGAAAAACACAAAGACAAAAATTGAACATGCAATAATGAACGAATGATACAACAAACGGCATACCTACCAAAAAATCTGGAGAAGACACGTAGCTTCACACCAAAGAAAACGAAGCGACATACATCTGCTCAAAAAGGCCCAACAAAACTACATCATTCGTGGTCATACGGCCATTAGCGTTCGTGGGCTGGCTAAGCCCTGAACCTTAAAAAACCCACCACAACCCTTAATAGAAAAACATTAAAAAGCGTTCAAAATAGCGGCTTAATAAAAAATATATGCACATAATGGAATCTCTTACCTCCCCTCAGTCTCTTTTGCTATTCAATTAGACTTTACATAGTGGCACGCACACGGGCCTTACTGTTATCCGTGAAGTAACAAAAGCGTAAGAGAAAGATAAAGCGACCAACTACATTGAGCGCAATTGATATCTAAAAGCGGCTTAGATTTGCAATTCATTGAGCCACTATACGCACCCGCCATGGCTGCAACCACATAACATTCACTGGTTACCACCAAGAATCACGGGAATCGCGAGGTATACTCAAGAAATAGTTTAAGCGTGACAGATCATCATTGCTTTACGCAATAGGCATTGCAATCAACGGTTTACATAATTAACCCCGAGTCCCCTTACGGATCTTTTTTCGTTCCAATTCCTTTTTGCAAAGGCTTGCACCAAACGATCGATAGATTGTTGAAAAGAAAAGGCTGTATGGAAACTTCAGTCGGTGACTACACAACTTAATTAAATGCTTAATGAAAAAATATACAACAACATTTAAAATAATACCACCGAGCTAGTGAACACGCCATGGTACGCAAATCCAACAATCGCCTGCCAAGATGCGCGCTACCTCAATTGTAATTTTGTTTATGAGCAACCAAAGACTTAGTATCCATCGAGCGTTTGAATGCAATGATTTGACACTATTGTTTATTTGATTTTATATTCATACACTCACTTTCAAACCCCTTCTTGCATGTTAATAAACATGTAAAATAGTATTTTGCATTAGAGAGCAAGTTACATGACTTTTATAACAAAGTTAATTGAAAAGTGTATATGACAAATGCATCAAGTCATTAAAGACTTAGTGCATTGCATATGCTTTAAGTTCCGCAAAATACCCTTAAATATTTATTGTCTGTCTCATAAATTAATTTATGGACCAAAAATGATGTAACTATTAGCATAACTAGCATGGTTCCCGCGCGATGCGACTGCAAGTACCATGTAATTTAATTTTTTGACTAATAATTTATTTTGTTTGTACGTTTTTTGGCAATAGTTTTACTGATTAGTTTGTTCTTTTAGGGATTGTTAAGCAATGACAAAAGTTTGGTGAAACTTTACTTAGTTTATATTATTTTATTTGTTTGTTTTTTGCGTATAGTAGTTTGCTTGGTTTGTATAATGTGTTCTTTAAATTGTATTTTTCATTGAAATAGGCTTTTTAAAGTATTATTAATTAGCATCTTGCATTACTTGTACTATGTATTATAATAATAGTATTTATCATTATATGAGTGTTTTAAGAATGTACATTAATTATGCATCAATGAATTGTAAACATTGCATGAATACTTGTATTGTTGAAAATTAAGTATTTTAAAGTAAATGTGTTTAAATTAGTTGTACATTTAGTTTATATAGTTGTATTACTGATTTTTAAAGCATTAAATGCCCCAAAAAGACTAAATGCTTTATAAGATAGTAAAATAGTATATGTAAGTAATCACATTAAAAAAAATCAAGGTGTGTACGGTTCGGTTTAGGTCGGTTTTGGCTAAAACGAAACAAAACCGAAATATTCGGTTTTATAAAACCCAAAACCGAAACCATTCGGTTTTGGTGGTTCGGTTTTTCGGTTTATCGTGGTTTCGGTTCAGTTTTTTCGGTTTATCGTCGTTTTGGTTCATTTTTTCGGTTTTAACCGTTTATATCTTTTTGGTTTTACACGTTTATATTTAGGTGTAGCCAATTTATAACAAACTTGATTCTCGTAGAAAATTGGTTATTCTTTTTTACTTTTTGTCAATCTAAGCCTAATAATGTTTATCTCATAATTCTATAATTACACACGTATAGATGAGACACACACATGCAAGTGAACTTACACAAAGTATATTATAAATCCACCTACAAAACATCTAACTATCTTGTAATGGAGGAAGACATTTTTCTTCATTAAATGCTTTAATTTTAAGCAATACAACTTAATACATTAAAGAATTATTGTTTTACACATAATTATTTAGAGCATTCATTAATGTAAGTTTAATATCAAATTTTTGTTTAGTTATGAACATTTAATTCTTATAAAATTTGCATATTCGAAAAACATTTATCATCTATGTATTTAAGTACACGTTTTGTGTAATCCTAATCATTTTGCAATAAATTCGTGATAAAAATCATTACCCGTCAAAGTACTAAAATTTTAGGATGATCTATAAAGTATGAAAATATGAAACATATAAAGCATGAGGATTCTCTATGTTTACACGTTATATTATATTGTGACAAATACGGAGTATTACATAACAATTACTGACTAAAGTTTTGATATCGGCATTGCATCGCGATACACGTATGCTTGGCATTTTAATATTAAATAGTGTGTGATAAAGTTATTCTTCAAAATTCTCTACATGCATAAAATCATTATCACGAAAAACATGTGATTGAAAAAATTGCTCAGATTTTTTGATTACTGAGGTACCCGCCACGCTTGCAGCGGGTACCCTGCTAATATTAACAAACATATAAACGTTAAGATAAATATATTATAAATCAACCTACCAAATTAATATGTATTTATAAACTCGATTTGTTTAGTTATTTATTTACATTATATTAGTTATAGAAAAACTACGTTTGGTCCATGTGGTTTGTTTAGATTTCATATTTAGTCCCTAAGTTATTTTAATTACACCATAGATACTTATTTTTGAAACCTTGCACTCATTTAGTCCCTATTTTGGATAAGCCGTTAGTTTATCCGTTAAGTGTTAAACTAATATGTGTCCGTTAGTCCCTTCGTTAAGATTTTTTGCACCATTAGTCCTCATTTTTTAAAATGAATTAAAAACTCGTTTTTATCCGTTTTTTTACGTGCTCGTCCATTTTTTTTTACGTTTTCATCCTTTTTTTACGTTTTCGTCCATTTTTATGTTTTGTCTGTATTTTACGTTTTCATCTGTTTTTTTACGTTTTCGCTTGTTTTTATACGTTTTTATCCGTTTTTTTACGTTTTCGACCATTTTTTATGTTTTCGTCCTTTTTTTTACGTTTTCGCATGTTTTTAATCATTTTCATCTGTTTTTTTACGTCTTCATCCGTTTTTTTACGTTTTCGTCAATTTTTTTATGTGTTTATGTGTTTTTTACATTTTCATCAATTTTTTTACGTTTTTGTCTTTTTTTTACGTTTTCATCTGTTGTTTACGTTTCCGTCTGTTTTTAAACGTTTGCATCGTTTTTACGTTTTCGTTTATTTTTATGTTTTCGTATGTTTTTTTACGTTTTCGTCCGTTTTTTTATGTTTTCGTCCATTCTTTTACGTTTTTGTCCATTTTTTTTACGTTTTAGTCCCTTTTTTTACATTTAAAAACATTAAAAAGCAGATGAAAATGTTTAAAAATGGACGAAAACGTAAGAAAACGGACAAAGACGTAAAAACAGGGAACAAAATATAAAGCGGACGAAGACATAAAAACGGTCCTCACAACATGTGTATGATTTAAAGCGTACTTGTTACATATCTGAGAGATTAAGATACACTAGATACGCATTTTGAGGTGTCTAGAGAGTGGGTCGAGAAGCGGTAAGAGATATCTCGATTAGTCGTGCTCATCTAAGTTAAATATTAAGCATCGGATAACTTGAACATGGAAAACTCATCCGTTTACCCGTTCACAACTTAAATACTGGAATATTGAGCACGCTCTTTATGACATTTGTATAAAGTAGTAGTTAAGTTGATGGTATTTAGGCTTTTTTCCTCCATGAAAACCCCCAAATTAGGGGCTAAAAGTAGTGCAATTGACCTAGGCATGATGGATGATTGCGTATATAGAAAAGGGTCTTTTTAAGGCACTAAACTGATTGACATATAAAGAATGTTATGACAGCAACATTAGTCAAAAAAGATAAAGCATGTCAACCCAGATCGGGGCTCAATGGACCACATTCAGCACATGCCCCTCACAAACACCAACCCACTAATGACTAACCTAATCCTAAATTCCTATTAGAAAAATACCTCATAAAGCTAACAGTTGGACCATTATTAGGATTAAGATTATATAAAACTATCACCTTTTCAAGACCCTTCAATAGTCCTATTTGGTGTACTCCTCAAAAACTTTAGTTCGACGGTAAAAAATTGGCGTTGTGCACTCTTTTGGGTGTTGATTGACCCTTCCCAAAGACCTAGCCCCAGGCGGTATCTTAAGCAGGAACGATGTGGAGCTTAGAACTCGTTTTGGCTAATGGCTCATTGGAAATATCTTCGTTAATTGACTCTTTCTGTCTATTATACTCTAGCTTAATGTCTCGTTGAAGATATTGGTCCGAATGTGTCTATATCACTAGACGGAAAATTTATGATTTGATTGTATCGGTCTAAGAAATAGGAATGAGACCAAATAATCAAATTCGCTAAACTAGATGTCATATCATAGGAATGTGTCGATATCACTAGATGTAAGGAAAACTGATATCCATCATTCCGTATGGATTTGTGATTGCTCTAATGCATAAACAAGAGATCGGTTTTTAAACAACCATACTCATTCCAATATACTATCAAAGTATCAAATTTGCATTCCAGCTACAAACCTAACACTAATAATTCTCATTTCCGGAAATTCAAATTACAAGTCAAAAAGAGTAAACGAAACTTGATTAATCTTGAGTATGAAAATCTGAACTGGATTAAACTAAACAAAAGTTCACGGTTCATACAAAAGGAAAATCTCACCAATTCTAAACAAGTTTTTACGATTTTGATAACTTCTATTTGAACGATTTTTACACTTCACCAATGGGCAAGGGTGCAAAACTTAACAATCCGAGCATGAGGTCACACGAATGACCAGTTGACAAAAGAGAAGGCTAGGCAATGGACGGTACTTTCATCCGCTGCAAGAACCTTCCATGCTATAGCTTGTTCATATGTTATGTGACGTCCCATTGCCGACATACAAATCCCACCAGGTAAATGTGTGTATCCCTGAAAACCCCGTATATGATTAACATTATAAAGGGTACATAAAATCGATCTTTTATCGAAAATGATACATACAGTTAAGATCTTTTACCAAAGAAGATACTTAAAGTCGTGATCTTTTTCTAAAAAGATTCACAAAGTTGTGATCTTTTAAAAGATTCAAGAAATCTCATAATGAAAGCTGAAAATAAATAAAATACCTGTTGCATTATCTTGGCAAATTCTGGAACCAGCGCCTTTCGTCCATCATCATCAAACATTTTGTCCAAACTGATGTCTTGTAAGGATACAAGAGTCGTTTCTAACATGTCAAGACCTGCTTGATTTGCGAATATGAAAACCGGCAATGACTGCAAACCACACCCAATACATATTGGATTAGAAATCAGCCAGCTTATAATTTTCAAATAATATAATATGATATAGATTCTTAGTAATATACCTTCAACGAACAACACAAAATGGCATCTTGATGTTGCCAAAGATCTTTCAATAACGAGTCCCCAACAACTGAACCCGTGCTTAGCAAATCTGCTCCTAAATGGTAGCTGAAAATAACCACAAATTAGAATCAACTAATCAAGTACAAAGTCTGCCTTTGTGGCAACCAAAAAGAAACTTCGTGTAGCTTTGGCAGATCCATTGAGCTAAAGTGAGTGCTTCAGGAGAGCCGGGAGATGGTTTTGGATCCACAGAAGGAATCAAATTCGAAGGAGATACGGCCATGGCAACTCTTTGGACCTTGTTGATGACACTACGCACATATTGGCGAGCCATTGTAGCCACACTTTCGGCTAGATTGTTCTCAAATGGGAACTGGAAGGCAATGGTTAACACTGATCTTGTGCTTGTGCACGCTGACATATCAGTTGAGCCGTGGTTCGATGCGGGGCTCACGTCTAGACTAGAAGTTAGGTCTAGTGTTCTATGTGTTGTTACCAATGCATTCTTCCCATCACCCTGATTAACATACATTAGTTAGTCAAACGTGAAACATTAATGCTTAACGCAGAACCTCCTACATCATTTTACTCAAAAGTAGCTATAATAAAGATTTAAGAGTAAAGAACTCAACTGATTTGGGATCCAATGGTATTATACGAAATCCGGAGGGTATTAGAGGAGCATCATCCGGAAACATCTCGTCAATTGGAGCAAAAACAAGTTCAGAACAAGCTCCCACGGCATGTTCATCAATTCCATTGCATAGCTAAATCCAAAAATTAATAATAGTGTCAAGAATATTAATTTTAACTAAATGTATTCACTGATAAAACCGTCGAAAAAAGTACCTGCAAGAGATGAATGTCTCTTGACATGAACGGATCCTCTTGTCCAAGTGCATGACCTTCGAGTCTTACAACTTCAAGCATCTGGTACAGCATAAAGTAAGCTTCTTAAAGTTGCACAATTGATTTATAAAGTATACATTAAAAAAGTTGCAAATTTAGAATGACGGCATACCTCTTCGTGTTCAATTGTGTGACCAAGAGGCATGATAATTTGGCTACCAGTGAAGCGTGTGGGTCTCATTCCCGGATACGAATATGGGTTGGCTTTTACTGATGCAGCGGAATACGCATCTACATTAAAGTCAGCCCATTCTGACCGATGCTCCCTCAAAAAGCGAACCAATGCCGCTGGAGGCACATCCTGAGTACAAAAATATTATATCTTTTATAAACAGATCTAGAACTACATATTCTTCTTAAGAAGAAATTGATACTAAAACTTACTTGAAATAGCATCGAGGCCTTTGCACAAAGAACTCCTCCAAGATACGTGAGGGAATTGGAGGGATTCATAGAGTTGCTAAGATTCTTGGATGAATTCACTGCAATGATCACGTCTTCAACACCATCAGAGTCCATCACTGTCCACCCATCGTCACTGAATCCATTAACGGCATCATTGAAGCCTCTGTAATAGGAAGCAAATATCAGAATCTAGCGTAGGTAAACAATGATAAAGGTATCAACTTGAAAACAAAATATAACACACGCCATTTAGCCGTTATAGTAACTTCAAGAAAAAACTAGTAGCTACCTGCTTAATCTTTGACTTAAAGTTCTCAAAACAGCAGGTTGTCTTCCCAATCCGTAAACTACCTCTCCACTCGACTCTTGGGCTATCTGCCTAATATAGCGCAATGCCTACATCCAAATCAAAAATAAACTTTAAACAAAATGAAACCATGTTTACATTGACGAACAACAAGTTTAAAGAATATTCTACTCACCGCAATGGTCATTTTTTGGGCCACAACTTTAGAAGATTCATAAAGTGGACGAAGAACCTCTGGTACACTCCACGCCTGCATAATAAGATTTCGACTTCAGCAATAAATAGTGATACAAAATATTATTAAATCAGCCAAAATGCTACATGTCAATTTATATAGTTGGTTTCGCAGACATATATAATTGATCTGATTTATCTTGTAAATAAACTTGTGTTTTTACGTAAAATGTATATAGTGTATATTGGAGTGTGGAGCAATTGTGCCAAGTGCCAACCCTAGTTAGGTGTTTGTTTACCTTAAGATTTAGGTGATCAACAATGTGTATAATGGAACCACCACCGTCACAAGGGCGAATGAGATAACCACTTGGTAGCATCTCCCCTCTTACAAACTGAGTAGCAGAAGCTGGATTCGGACCAGCACCAGAACCTGTGAGGGATCTCTCACACACCTTAAATAGCAAAAGCCATCGAATTTAGATACCCAAAGTGGAATAAAAAAGAATTCTTAAAAAATGATAAAACACGTGGTTAAATGCAAATCATGAACGTACCACGAGACTTCCGTTTTCTAAACTTGTCGTATATCTTAATGTCCAGAAATCACGTGCAGGAGCCAGTGTTGTTGGAGCAAAGATCTAAACGCAAACAGATACATCAATTTCCAAAAAGACATGCATAATTACAAAAGGCACATATATTGATATTCATATTTACCTGCGTATATATTAGTTCAATTGTCCCCCCATTTCCGGCAGGAAACATTGTGAAAACTTCGAGGCTCCGGCAGTCACGGTACCAAGAAGGACGATCTTTAAGGATCTCTACAATCTGTAGATTATAAAAACCAATTATAAACAACATTTGATATCAAACAAACATTTTGACTATTAATGACTAATTAAGGAATATAGATTTGTTTACCTTTGTGGGCTCTAAACTTACAAGACCGCAGGCTCTAGCTGCCACTCCACTGCAACTCTGTGAAATAGCAAAGATCCCAACCGAATCCGGACCAGGCTGGAAAAAGAAAAGATTCCATTTTAATCAAGGAATAATAAACTAGTCCAAAAACATTGACTTTTATAACAAATTAAGACGTTTTAATCAATATTAATATGTATTAGTCAAAAAAGTTTTTATCTTGATAACCAACTAAGACACTTTAATCAACGTGATTGAGAATTGGACAAAAAATATATGATTTTGATAACTAACCAAGACACTCTAATCAAGATTACAATAATTTAGGGGGTGCTTGTTTAAGCTTATCTTTTGGGCTTATTAGCTTATGAAATATAAGCCAAAATCAAATAAGCTAATAAGCCCACTAATAAGCTGAAATAAACACCTCCTCAGTTAAAGTCAATATAATAGAAACCTTCATCCCAGGCATCTGGACCCAATCGACAGCCGTTCCTGTAGCCTTAGAAAGGAACTCTGCCAACGTCTCCTCTGCAATCGAGAGTAGTCTGCAAGAAGAACACATAATAATCAGATCACGCTGCCCAGATAGCATATGAATCATAATTCTAAAATCATTAAAATAGACAGGAATATTAAATTACCCAGCCGGGTTATTAGCGTCTCTTAGAGAATGTTGTGGAGTGGTGATCACAGATTCACAGCTCGCATCGTTAGCTGATGAACCCTACAAAGATCGATGTTTCCATTAACATTTAGAACTTAAAACACAATAAAAAATCAAATCTTGTTACGTTTTTCATTTAAAGTTTAGTCATTAAATACTTATATAAAACATACGGTGTGCAATTGTTGGCGCATAAAACCATTCTCGCACACAAGCTGAGACACTTGTTTCTGCAAGCGATCATTCTCCTCCATCAATAACTTATTCATGGCAGATAGCTTCTTGTTAACGGTCTGCAGCCGAGACGACTCTTTTCGTTGCTTCTCTCGACATCTACACGCATAACAAACACCATCATACTTCAACGTTACATAATTACCAAGCAACTTTACCTACATTCTTAAAAATCTAAAAACGCTGTTTTCTCTAAATAGATTATTGCAGATGTAACAAAATCAAAAAATCAAAAGATCCTAATTAAGTACTTACATAATTTTCTAAACTACAAATAATCAAAATTCTAAAAGACGCATAGATGAGCTAGAACATATACTTATAGGCCTACTCCTAATGCATGTAATCTATAGCAATAAATTCATCTAGCTAATTTATAATAAAAATACATCTAACTAAACTATCAATAACAACATATGAGATCAAATCAACACAAAATAAAACTCTAGTTATACCTTCGATTTTGGAACCAAACTTTGATTTGCTTAGGTTCAATGTTAGACAAAATAGGACATTCTCTAATCAATTGTTGTCTCCTTAAAGAACTAGGTTTAGGACATTCTGCATAAACTCTTTCCAAAGCTTCAACTTGTTCAGTTGTATACCTAACATATTTCCCATTATCTAACTGATGCTTATCAATACTATTATTACCACTGATCTCTTTATGCTGCTGCTGCTGATGTTGTACCACCATAGCCATTTTTAACCAAAACCCACCTCAGAAATGGTCTTTTTTTCCTTAAATTTTACACTTTTTTTCAAAAAAAATTAAAAATCACAGTTTTTAGTCCAAAATCAAGGATTCTAAAACATGGGTTTTGAAGAAGAGACAAAACCCACAAATAATATGTAAAAAAGTTCGGATTTTGATGGTTTTTTAAAGGTAAATTTGCCAAAAATTCCAAATTTTTTTTTTACAAAATTAAAAATTCTGAAAGATGGGTTTTGAAGAGGACAAAAAACCCACAAAGAAAATGTAAAAAAGTTTGGAATTTGAGGTGTTTTTGGAGGTGAATTTGCCAATCTTGATGAAAAAGAGAGGCAAGAGAAGAAGCATTAGTTAATAATAACCCTAGAAGAAGAAG
Source organism: Chrysanthemum makinoi (assembly GCA_910596185.1). Taxonomy (NCBI): domain Eukaryota; kingdom Viridiplantae; phylum Streptophyta; class Magnoliopsida; order Asterales; family Asteraceae; genus Chrysanthemum; species Chrysanthemum makinoi. Next base: position 336,242,245 of record OU343224.1, read on the forward strand.
AAGAAGAAGACATGGTTTGTGTGTGTGAAAATAATCAGAAAAAATTAACTAAGTGTAGGGAAAAAGATTAAATGATTTTACACACACTGAAAACACACACACAGTAGTTGTATTTTGTCTGAGAGCTAGAAAAAAAGAAGAGAGAAGTGGTGTGTGTTTTTATTTGTATTGGAAATAGAAAAATGACAGTGTTATATGCTGCTGGCTGGTGTGAGCAGCCTCGAGCCAGCCTTTGGTTTAAATATTTGTTTTTCTTTGTTTTGTTTAATTCATTAATTTACCAATTAAAACATTCTTGTGTTTGTGCTTGTTTTGTAGTAGATTTTTTAACAAATATTTTATGGTTATATGTGAGTGTGTTTATGGAATATTTGTAGTATAATTAGATATTTAGATATATAGTCACTTTATTTTAAAATAATTGTTCAATAAATTATTATAACTTTTTTTTTTAAACTTTTCTGAGAATACAGTTTTATATTTAATTAATTAATTTATAATTTTTTAAAATTTTATAAATAATAACTTTTGGTGAGGCGATATAGTAAAATTGATTTAAATTTTCTATCTATTTTTAAAATTAGACGATTAAATAGAGACAAACTAAAAAATGTGAGCGATAAATTTGGGATCGAGGAGTATTGTTTTTCATGTGATTTTATAGTGTGAAACCTATATACCTTAAAAAGTACTTTTTGGTAAGATTAGTTGGAGATTTGAAGCTGAAATCTTATTTATAATAACTTTATATAAAGTATAAACAACTTGAAGTAAGTATTTTTATTTTAAATTTTTTTGAAAACTTAGTTTTAAAAGCTTTTATGAATTTTCATTGTCAAACAAGTTTTATATTGTTCTTTTCACTAAAGAATAAGCTCAAATGCTTGTAAATTGGTACACATACTCAGTGATTCATCAAGGTGATTTAGTTATGTTGCGTATGGTATTAGACTTTGCTTTTCAACTTTTAAGTTGATTTCATAAGTTTCATCACTAAACACTATAAAGTATAAACATACAATTTTATAACGTGGTGATGAAAAGTGGCACAATGTTATCAAATCTTGGCAAAGATGTCATAAAATGATAAAGTTGTATGTGTTTCAAATAAAAAATTTATAAATTATGTGCTTTTAATGCATTGGATTTATTGGTGCAATACAAAAATGACCATATGAAATGTTGTAGTATTAAGCAAATGAATTAGACAAGATGGCATAGCATTTTTGCTAGAATTTGGTAAATCAACATTGTGTCGCTAATTATGACTGATGGATTAGTTTTTGATTGAAATGTTAGTGGTTGCAATAGTTCTTATTATCCATTTCATATATGAAAATTAGGTAAAATTTACACCCTGGTCACTTGATTATTTTTAGACAGAATGAAATAATCATTCATGCCAAAGATAGCTTTGTGTTTGCTTCTTTTCGTGTTTAAGATCCGTATCACTGATCACATGATTAATGATGTTTGCGTAAAACCGTCATGACATGATATACATGTTTGTCGTCTTGTATTATCGTCCGCTAAACACCAAGCCGTAAACCTTCAAAGAGTCACGATCTAGTAAATAGCAATGATCGATAAGCTAAAAGGGTAAGTAAGTATGGTTAAAACATCTTCAAGTTTAGAAAACAATGACTCGTCGTTGAAAATTTGTATTGGCCATAAATTTGAAATAGTTCATTAATCTTCATGCGTTTAATATTGATAATACGTAATCAAGTTACCCTGATACATACGAAGCTAACAACGAACAATAAACACAAAGCATATATTTTCGTTTAAAATTATGATCTTAAAAATAGTTAAAAAGCAGACGGTTAAATCATAACAAAGTCATTGGTGTGATACTTTAGAAGTATTGTTGTATAAGATTAAACAATAATTTGAAATGGTTTTAATTCTTTCTTCGTTGTATATTCACATTAACTATTATAAATATATTCATCTGCTTGTAAACAAAAGTTTAAACATTTTAATAGAGTTTCACAAAAATTCTACGAGGTTTTAAATATTTATTGCATAAATCTTATAGGATAATAGGTAATTATAGGGGGTGTTTGGGTAAAAATCACGTTTGCATAAATGATGTTTGCAAAACCACGTTTTCAAAAAGTAAGTCCCTACCTCCAATTTCAAAACCACGTTTTGAAGGCAAATTCAATGATAATCACGTTTGCAACCAAACACCAAAACTTGATTATTCACGTTTTGAAAACGTGATAATCAAATAATCACGTTTTCAAAGGGTTGCCAAACACCCCCATAGTATATTTTTCTAAAAGAAACAATAAAAGATTTGAGAGATGGGGTGTGGATTTTGTTATTAATTGAAAATGGCAGGACAGTGACTGACTTTATTCGGGTCAAATCCAGTCTTCACCTGCGCCATCACCCTCCCCCTACCATTTTCCATCAACTAAATTACTAGTCACACTTTTAGATTATAATGAACTGTTTAATTTATGGTCAAGAATTACTTGAATATAATTTGGAAAATACCATGCAGTGAAAAAATATATACTTACTTCGTTCTATATTTATTGTCCACTTTTATTTTTTGAGATATACAAATTAATTGTTCATTTTCATAAATAGATAGAGAATATAAATCAAGTTTACCATATTACCCTCACTTGACTTTATTATTACAAACTTTAAAAAAGTTTTAAATTAATTAATTAAGAGTAAACTGTCATTATGCAAAAAGTATGAAAAAGAAAGATGTAATGATGATATTTTTCTTAAACAGTGTGTTTTTTTATCGGTAAACAATAATTTTATGACGGAAGGAGTACGGTTATTTGGAGTTCATTGTGTACAAATATATGCTTCTTTCGTCCCGTATTTATTGTTCACATTTTCATTTCGGATTATTCCAAATTAATTTTACACTTTTAAAATAGGTAATGAATTTAATTTGAATCTACCATACCATGTAGTGAAAAAAATATATACGATTATTTGGAGTTCATTATGTACCAATATATATTTCTTTCGTCCCATATTTATTGTTCACATTTTCATTTCAGATTATTACAAATTAATTGTACAATTTTAAAAATAGATAATGATTTTAATCTACCATATTATCCTCACTTGAAGTTATTATTACAAACATTAAAAATGTTAATTAATTAATTAAGTGTAAAACTGTCATTTTGTAAAAAGTAAGAAAAAGAAAGCTGTAATGATAATGATTTTTAAAATTGTGTGTTTTTTGTCGATGAACAATTATTTTGGAACGAATGGAGTACGATTATTTGGAGTTCATTCTGTACAAATCGGGTTAGATTATCATTTTTGCGCAGTCTTATGAATTTAAGCAAATTTTAGAACAACAAAATAAAATCATTATCAAACTTCTAACGTGTTATATGCTTTATATACCACCATTCTAAGACGCTTTATATATCACCGGAATTGAATACATGGGTAGTACGACATCTAAACTTACATGTGAGCTCGATTTTATAAGGTTATACAGAGGGGATTCAATCCCTACTTTTCCTGCGCTTCTTTTCTCCAGTACTGCGAGGCGATTAGGTGCCCCAGTAAGGGCGATTGGTTCTTTTTTCTTTTTTTCTTTTTTTTTTCTTTTTTTTTTTAATTTAAAAAAAAAAAAAAAAAAAAAATTTTTAACACAAAATAAAATTTCATTAATAATTAAAACGTTACAGTTATAATTCAAATAAAATTAAAACATTACAAAACTTATTAAAACATTACAACACTTATTCAAAATGTAGGTTGTGGCGTTCCTTGATCGCCTCTTTGAGTTTCTGCATTGTTTGGCGTTATTGCTTGGGCAAAGATGGGTCGATTAGCGTGCAATAGAAACAAGAGAATCTACATCATATTTCTTTTGAGCCTCTAATTCAAGTTTTCGTTCTTCTAGTGCCAATTTTTTGTCTTCCCTAGCTTCTCTTTGTTGTTGTAGCTCCACTTCGATTTGCCGTTGTTCTAGCTCTTTCTTCTTCAAACCATAGTGCAGTGCACGCAAATCCCTTCTTACTCCCCGAATGCCTTGGACTTGATCTTGCCCCATGTCTCTGCAACACCTTCCATAGAAAACTGCGAAGATTTATTTTTATTCTTTTTGCGGTTATCACGACCAATTGGTCTATTAGGCGAAACGAGACGGCACATCCATTGCACATCAAGGTGGTTGAAGTCCTTGCTTTTGCGACCATCCTCTTGGGTTAAAAGCAGGCATCTCATTATCCTTCCATGCGAATGCTCCCTCAAATCTGCCAACAATGCTCCAAAACAAATGGATGACCACACACTAGTTGGTATTCATCACAAGCTCGTGTATAACAATGAGGTCATTCTCACCACCAGTAATTTTGAAAGCATTGTTGTAAATGGCACAAAAATGACCAAATCTAGGACGTACCCTATTTTTCCACTTTGTAATGATAGAGTTGTGCGTTCTTTCCGAACCAACCTCATTCTCGAAGTATTCAATGACTTTACGCCAAAAACCTCTAGCAGTTTGGTTGTTTCCGGTTACACTATTCTCGGATACATCACACCAACCGTTAACTAAGACGATCTCTTCTTCTTTGGTCCAAGGCACCGTATCATTCTTGCCTTCTTCTCGGACCAGTATTTCTTTGCCTTTGTAGCTCGTTTCTTTGGTTTGAGGTGGCGTCTCTTTTCGACATTCTTCTTCTTCACGTCATCAAGGTTGATCGAATCGTGATGTCGATCCATGAGCCGAACCGGTACGCGTGATACTCTTGAGCCGGATAACCCGATCGGTTCCAAAGATAAAATTAGGATTGTTGTATAGTTGTTCATCAAAATCAAAACCCTCAAGATTGATACGGTTAGCGGGAGAATATGTTTGATAATTTGAATATGAAGACGTTGATGAATCCATTGTTGGACCGGTACATACTGATTCGTGTGACCCATACATAGATTGGTTGCTTCGACGGGAGTAGCTTTGTTGTTGTTGTTGTTAGTGGATGTTTTGTTGGTGTGGAACAAATGGACGATTCATACTAAATGGATTGTTAGGGTGTTGTTGTGGAGCTTGTTGGGATGGATATTGAAACCGGGGGTTGAAAATTGATTATTGGTGAGACCTGGTTAGCGGAAATTCGGATCCGTGTTAAAATATTCGGGGCGTTTGTGACAAGCGGGATTTTCGGCCTTTGGTTGGTGGTGTTTTCTTAGACATTTTTGATAAAGAGGATTGTGTAGAGAGGATTAAGATTTGTGAGGATTGTGTTAAATAACTTGTGTATTTATAGGATGGTTTAGTAGTGTTTTTTTTTTATAAACCAAACGGTAACTTTTTTTTTTTTTGTATTAAACGGCTAGCAAGAAAAAAGGGCCAAAGTTTCTTTGTTTCTATCGATCGAGCTAACGAACGAGAAGGGTGGTTTTTGGCGTCGACATCTCCACGCGTGCGCGATCGACAAGTCATCGATCGCTCCAAGCGACGATCGACACTCGATTCGTACTACTGTGAGCAGCCTAAGGGGGTCGATTGCGGTCTAGCAACTATTATAGTGGGTTTTGGGATTGAGGGAAGTGAGTATAAAAGCAAAGCACTTATTATAATGCACTTTTTCTCAACACACCTTTAATGGCTTTAAAAAAAGGATTAATTTCATATATCACCCTACTTTCTAGATTAATTTCATATATACCTAAAGTGCAAGTATTAAATGCATAATGTACAATATTTTTAATGCATGTTTGAGTATATATAAAATTTTCAATTAAAAGGAGGGGAAAATTACAACCTTGGCATTTACGCTCAGTTCTCGAGTTTTTAGGGAAGGGAAATGGAAAAGAATAGGAAAGGGAAAAGAAAGAGAAAGGAAAGTAAGTGTTAGTTGTTATGTTCTTGAGATAGAGGAAAGGAAAAGGAAAGTAATCATAATCATGTTCTTGAGTGAGAGGAAAAGGAAAATAACTTGGTCAAATTACATATATGCCCTTTAATTATTAATGTCAAATGTTTTAAAAATGGTATATTAGTCTTTACATAACATATGGTTCTGTTTCCTTTCCCTTTCCTCCCAAAAGTGGGAGGAAGATTTACTTATCAAATCTTCCTCTCTATTTCCTTTCCGTTTCCGTTTCCTCCTTTAAAAAGGACTCAACAACACAAAAAACTTTCCGTTTCCTTTAATTTCCTCTTCCTTTTTAACTCGAGAACTGAGCGTTAAGAAACACATTCAAGTTCAAGTTATTAAAACATAATTAAAACCTTGGCAGTTACTATTATTGTTTAACTGTATTTACGATACAAGAAAATGGAGTAAATGAAGATATTTAATTAAGGGCTAATTGTGGAAATACACTTTTTGGTCAAGGTGTCAAAACTTTGTAGGAAAAAAGTTTGGGTATCTTTTAAATAGATCTTGAGACTTGCGACTTTTTTACTTTTAATATAAGCTTGACAAGTGTCCCTCGTAATTTGTGTACCCAATTATTGTTTCTGACTTTTACCAGCTATGATAGTACAACGACCGAATCTGAGCGACTTTTTTAAGATTCTTGCAAATTTTTTTTTTGTCATTTAGTAAAAAAAGTCAAACTTACTAAAATATTTTTTTATACTTTTAGCTCATTCCCGTCTTGAGTGACTTAAGCGAAATAATATTAGCGACTTTTTTTACTGTTTACTTTTGTACCTTTTAGTACCTTTTTAACATAACTTTTACACTTTTTTAAATTTTTACCATTTTTTTTAAATTTTTACCCACACACACCAACACTCTACTACCACAAAAACACAAATCAAAATTGTGAAATCAACTCGTTCTCTAACTGAAACCCTAAATCAACCCCTAATTAGTCAGTCAATTAAACTCCCAAATGGCTTACATTCGGCAATATTTTGATGCTAAGGTAACGGTTCGTTCCCAGGTTAAGTTGCTTTCGGATATTAAGTCTAAATTGTTAAGCAATTCAGATCGAATGAGGTTATTTAGAGCAACTATTTTTAGGCCATGGTTAGATATTCCTAAACAAGGTAAAGGCAATTATATGGTGAATTTCGTTTTACAACACCAGGTATATATCCCCAAACTGCTTGATTCTTGTCCCCCCATTTTATACAAAATTGGGAATAATGTATTGAAATTCGGTCGTGGAGAGTTTCTATTGATGACCGGATTTCGTTTCGGTCCTTTGCCTCCCACTGTAGAAATTGATCGCAGTCCTTTTGGTTTGCGTGTCTTTCGTGAAAAACAATTTCTAAGAAAGGTAACTGTAAAAGGGAATGAGCTTTTAGATTTGTTTGGGAATGACACACAATTTTCAAAGTTATCGGATGAGGATGCGGTAAGAGTATGTCTGTTGATAGTTGTTGAGGTCGTGTTCATAAGTCGTGGACCTTGGTACATCGTTGACAATCATTTGTTGCAATTAGTTGAGGATTTTGGGGCATGGAATGCATATCCATGGGGAGAGTTCTTGTGGAGCCGTTTTTACAAAAATTTAGCCAATGTGGTACCCCGGCATTACAACGCTCACTACAAAGAGAAATCGCAAGAAAACCCTTCTAAAATTGCAACATATAATATTTGTGGCTTTCTCTTAGCTTTGAAGGTTAGATTTGTAGACATTTATGAACATATCAGTTTTTGTTTACTATTTTTGGATAAAAATTTGTTATACTGCTTTTCATTGTACAATGCTTTTATTGTTTTCGTTCATTTTAGATATGGATTCTTGAGAGTTATTCCAGTAGCAGTTCATGGTGGACCAAAGACCCGTCAAAGATACCACATTGTCTTTCTTGGTCAAAGTGTAAAACATTTGCCAATCGCGATTATAGCAAACTTTTTGGTCCTGTAAGCATTTCCATTTGTTTGTATTTGTCAAATAACTAACGACTTCTTTATATTTGTTTTTGACTTTATAATTGTTTGTTTACTAGGGTTCAAATCCAGTATTGGATCTTGTTCCAACAAATGCAGAAAGGTTGCAACCATGGTTTGCACCTAGTAATGCTTATTTTAGCGAGTTGGATAGTCTAGAAAAACAATTACCACGATGATCCCACTAATGAGGTAAGTTGCACATTTTGTATCATTTATTTTTCATCCGTATCAACTACTTCGTTTGTGCGACTATTCACGTTGACAATTGACCAATGCACATTTTGTTTCGATCTTGCTTTGTAGGTACATGAAGTTGCAGTTCATAAAGAGGTCGTGGTAACTGATGAAGAGGTGGCCTTAGCTGATAAAGATGTGCCAGTAACTGATAAAGATCAAAGTTCCAATCATCTAGACATACATGCCGAGGTTGAGGCATTGAAGGCAATTGTATTTATGATCGATAAACTCGGAACCAATGTGGAGGTCCTTAATGATATTAAAAATAGACTTGTCGTTGTTGAGGAAGCTCTAAAGATACAACGTCCAAAGGTGAACATGCTCTTTACATTCATTTTTAATCAACATCATTTCGATAGCAATATTTTTTGGTTTTTCACCAACTAATGGATTATATATATTTATATACAGACGTCACTGGTTATTCACGAACAATTGCAAATAAGGCAATGTGTTGATGAAAATTTGGCTTCCAAAGATGCCATGGTAATTTCCTTTAATATTTGTTAATCATTTAGGTCTCATTTCTTTAGTAGTATAATTGATTATATATTTTAAATTTCAGACTTCAACTCATATGCACGACAAATCGGATGAGGATTGTTTTGGCCAAAATGCCATGGAAATTCGGACTTCGGTCAATTCATAATGAAACACGGAATGGTAGTCCTACTTTGTTTGATCTTCATTCTCATGATGTTAATTCGGCTGATTATAAAAAGGTTATGTTCCTTTGAATAGTACTCTTTTATTTTATCGTTATTTTGTTACATACCTAAATCAGTTTTGTTAACTACAGACCTTAAGCCCGAACTTCGATCAATCTTTAAGAGAAATCGAGTTGTGTTAATGCTGAAAATGAACAAGTTGTTCTTAATTATATAGACTCTTCTGCTTTTCCATCAGCTATGTCGCAGCTTGAGGATTTTTGTCTTCCAGACGAACCATTGCCGTTAGTTGATCACATTCCAGATGATGATCCCAGTCATATGAATTTACCTGCACTATCTATAGATGTTTGCTACAGTTGGTCATCTATTATAGTTGTGTTTTTCTTGTATAATTGAGGGCAAAAACTTTGATGATGATTTCTCTGTATGGAAATTTGAAATACAAGGATCAACGAGAGAAGCAAGATGAACAAAAGGTTGCTGAAAACAAGGAAGATGGCGAAACACCAAGTGAGGTAGTGGTAAATGTTGATGATAAACCCGGAGAGCCGGTTCAAGCTACTGAGATAAATGCTCATGATTCCAATGTTACTGAGAAAGTAAGTGAATGTGAGTCTAATGTTGATGATAAATTTGTTGATGATAAACCCGGAGAGGCGGTTCAAGCTACTAAGAAACATGCTCATGATTCCAATGTTACTGAGAAAGTAAGTGAAGGTGTGTATAACGTTGATGATAAATCTGGTGATGATAAACCCGGAGAGGCGGTTCAAGCTACTGAGATACATGCTCATGAAGGTGTGTTTAATGTTGACGATAAATCTGGAGGGGCGGTTCAAGGTAATGAAAATAACATTTTTGATTTCAATTCTACTGTTATAGATTCTCATGATTGTAAGAACGTAAGTGAAGTAGTTTTAAATGTGGATGATAAATCTGAGAGGCGTTCAAGGTAATGAAAATGACATTGTTGATTGCAATTCTCTTGATCAACATTCTCATGATCGTGAGACGATAAGTGAAGCAGTGTTAAATGTTCTTGAGAAATCAGAGGGGGTTCAAGGTAATCAAAATAACATTATAGATTCTCATGATGGTCAGAAAGTAAGTGAAGCAGTGTCACAAATGGCAGAGATGGGGTATGATCATATGAATCATGTTGGAGAGAATAAGGATGGTGATGGGAATGTTAACGAGAAATTACGTGAGTTGGTTATTCATAATGAAGCATACAATGTTGATGGCCACGTTAATGAGAAAGTAAGTGGGGGTGAGTTAGTGGTTGCAAGTGAGACCTCAACCAAGGCGGTATTAGACAAAATTGATATTGATGCTGAGAAAGCAAGAAAGGCCATGTTTCATAATTAGAGAAAAACACACAAGCTTTGTTTCACTAGCGAAGGACAAGCCAATAAGCCTTTGACTACGACTTCGAGGTACAACTACATTATTTATTAAAGTTACCATATGTACTTCAAAAGTCGATGTTATTTAAATGATGAACTTTTTATGTATAGGATGTTTTCATGCGTGCTAAAAGGAAGAGAAATGCAAGTAAGGCTCTACTCTCACCTTATAATGGCCCAGCAATAAAGAAAACTAGAAAGCCCAAAGTTACCAAAGAGAGTAAGGCCAAAGTTACCCAAGAGAGTACTCCTGTTTTGAAAGAAGATGTTGACTCAAAAAGGTCAAAGCAGGTAGGCAAGTGTTTGCAGGACCCATACGTGAACCTCCCTCCTACGACTCCACAATTGCGAAAGCAGTTCCAAAATACTGAGAAAAGATATTAATTCCCCATGTGGTGAAGATAATCAGTTGGAAACATGGGTAGAGGTATAGCAGAACTATTTTTACAAACAAACATCGTAAAGACATATACATTAATCTGGTTTTTAAAATTTTTCAGGATCTCATCACGTCCGAAGGTTGCGATATCAACAAGATTACTAAACCAGCGTCAATGGATATCTTTATAAAAAAAAATTAAGTCATCGCATAACTTTCCTTGGGGTCACGGCGACATCGTTGTTCATCGAAAATTTTGGTTGGCTTTGTTGGGGTATGGAAGGGGCAATAAAAAAGGATGGCTTGGAGATGAGGTACTTAACAGCTATTTAATTTCCATAAAAAAAATTAATTTTTATTTGAATTAGTTTAACGGTATGTATTTTATAAAAAATTTGCACATCTGGATCTTTAGGTTGATCTAATGTGGCGGTTCAGGCGGGCAATGCCGATTGGGCTATGGTTGGACCATTTTTCTCGTCTTCTATCCTTGATGGGTCTATGCGTGCCTACTACGCCACTGGTCAACGCTATCCATTGCCATGGTCTAGTGTCGAGAAGGTTTGTATATAAAGACCATACTTTCTTCTAGATACTTGGGTGATATACATGCTCAAAATGTTTTGAATTACGACAAAGTTTATTTGTTCACATTTAAGTATACTTTCCTGTGAACGCATTCGGCTACCCTTGGTTTCTCGCTGAGTTACAAATTATGCAGGAGTTATAACTATTTATGACTCACTAGGTATGCCAGAACCTGAGACGAGAGAAGAGAATTTAAAAATGAGGGCCACTTTTGAGAGAATGCTACCACAGTATCTAAAGTTGTGTAAAGTTCTTCAAGCCAAATCGATATTTGTTTCTGATTATAAGATCACATTTCGATTTGCGGATGATGTCCCTAAACAAGCCAATGCATACGGCGATTGTGGAGTTTGGGTATGTATTTTTTTGCACAGGTTGGGTAACAACTTAAGCATGAAGGTTGATGATCCTCTTCAAGTTGCTTTGGCGTATCGAGAGCATATGGTGGAGTACTTTTGGAAGTATAAGGTGGTTGTTCATACAAGTGATGAATAAAGAAGCATTTCATCTCTTTGGGTATGGCTTGTACGTGGGTTTAGACTTTTGTTGTTCAACCAAATGTAACCACAAACTGTATGTCCGTGTAGGACATCAAAAGACAACTTCTTATGCATGTGCGTGTAGTGCAACTTGGTATATTCCTAACAGCCGTGTAGGCTTTCTTTAAGCACTTGTTTTGTATATACGTGTTGTGATACTGATGATTTGCAACAAACATTTTGTGTAAATTGCTAAAATGTTTGTTTTTTACAAACATCCATTTGATTTGAAAAAACTACTACAACCAATCTTATTCAGCTAAAAGACCATAACCTACGTAGTACATAACACTTATTGTTAAACAGATTACCATAACCAAACTACAACACTGAAGAGAACAATCAAACTGAAAACCAACACAACTTTGTCATGAACTTGCACTCTTGACTTGATAAAAGTCAACTCATCCGACATTTTCATGATATCATTCTTTGAAACCTCAATAACTTCATCCGAGACTAAACGCTTTCCGTCTTCATTAAATGTTTCTTTTCCTCATGTTCCTTGTAAAACAAATCTTTGTATATCGACTTTGTAGTTCGGGTCTAGGAACCCATAGAAGTTATATTTGGTCTCTTGGTCCTAAAAAGAAGTTTTGTTAAATTCACATATTCAACCTAACAAGTAAAATAAGTATAATGGATAATAATATTACTTAAATTGGACAGGCCTTGAATCTTCTACCAAGATGATTCCGGGTCCAAGAGGTTTGTACTTCCACCGGTAATGGTTTTGGACATTCGCTGTGTGTAGCATTGATGTAGTATTCCAAGGGCTTTCGATTGGATCTGGAAGTAGAGGCAGAGGAGGGAGCCATTGTTTTATTTCAACCAATTGTTACCGGGTATTCACATATGCAAATGAGTACAGTTGGCCATTTCTAGTAGAGTGACATCAAATTTGGCGGGAAATATACTTTGTGAATGAGCGGGTAATGAATATTGTGGAGGGAAAATTTTAAGCGAATTTTGTATTCAGCGACTAAAAGATCCTCTTTTCAGCGAATTTTTATTGGGTTTATTGCTTTGTACAATCCCAGAACACAAATCCCATAATTCAAATTAGTCAAACAAACAATAATTCCACAACCAAATAAAAATGACTTCGACTAATTCCCAAAAATTCAAAGTTTATTTGGATTTTGAGAGATCAATTCGTGGAGTTTTACTTCCAGTTGACATCACCTACCTACATCTGATTACCTATGTTACTAACAAATATCATATTAAAGATAAGATCATCAGTTTATACTACATGTCCGCTTCAACCAAAATTGATGTAAGTGACGATGATGATGTTTCTTTCTTCGTTCATGAAATATGCTGTAAGCAGAACGTGATTCAGACACTATACATCAAACTTATCGAGAAATCTTCCGAGGTAAAGCCGTCTACTTCTTCTAAGCCTCTTGATATTGATCTTAATGTTCCTTTGTTGCCTCAAGAATCTGATTTTCAAACACCAAAAGTTGAAGATCATAATAATGAGGGTGCAGGCGCAAACGTTAATGTAGATGTGCAGCTTAGTTGGCAGGAAACCACATTTCAAAATATCCCTCATCCTCCCAGTTCACCTGATCCCATAATTAAAAAGTTAAGTAACCATAAACACCCTGTAGTATCTAAATTAAAGGTGGGTAGTCGGTTTGATGATAAGCAAGGATGCATTTATGCAATAGGAATAAAAGCATTGGTTGATTTGTTTGAGTATAAAGTTACTAAGTCATGTAAGAAAAGGTACAGTGTAGCTTGTTTTGAAGAAGGTTGCAACTGGTACATTAACGCACGAAAAAGTGTTGTTAACCGATACTTCTATGTTACTAGCATTAACGACTGTCATACATGTTCCAGAACAAAAATTCATCCTAATAATCGAAATGCTACCCAAAAATTATTGGGTCACATACTTGTTGATAAATTGAGGAATTGCAAAAGGGTCTATACGGGTGAGGACATAAAAAAAGATTTTAATATTGATTGGAAAGTAAACATTTCTTACCACCGAGGTTGGGGTGGGAAAAACATTGCATTAAAGTTGTTGAACGGTTGTCCTACGGATTCTTTTGAGCAGTTGTCCTATTACTGCTATAACTTAAAGTTTCAAAATGAGGGGACAATAATACACATTGAGACAGATGACACAGATCGGTTTAAGATGGTATTCATTGGTTTCAGTGTTGCTGTAAGTTTTTCATAAATTCTATTATCTTTTCTTTCTAATTATTACCTTCATTATTATGTAAATAGTATTAATTAAGCAATTTCTGATCGATTTAAAATAGATTCGGAGCTTCTTACGTTTTATGCGAACATTGCTAATCATTGATGTCGCACATCTTAAAGGGAGATACCTTGGTACAAATCTGGCTGTTGTTGGGATGGACGGAAACAACCAGATTATACCTATTGCAACTGGTGTTTCTCAAGGTGAGACCAATGAATCATGGACTTGGTTTTTGAGCAAACTTAAAGAATGCATTGGTGAAGTAAAAGATTTGGCCATCATCTCTGACAGACATCTGGCAATTGTACATGCATGTAGTACCGTTTTTCCTAACTCCTTTCATGGTTTTTGTTGTCGTCATTTAATGATGAACTGCAATTTGAAAAATAGAAAGTGGAAGGCTATATATTGGAGGACATGCAAAGCTTACACAGGCAGGAGTTTGATGCTTCAATTTGAGATTAATCATTAAAACCGATGTGTATAAAAACTAAAAGACGGCTGGATTTGATAAATGGTCACGTGCTTACGCCTGCAAACATGTACAATTACATGACCTCAAATAGTGCGAATCGGTAAACTCTGTTACCAAAGATGTTAGGAAAGTTCCAATAACCCAACTAATGGAGTACTACCGAAGGCTTCTACAAAAATGGTATTTTGAACGTCGAGCAAAATACAAAGGTAACTTAAAAAACTGTCTATTATAATTGGTTTATCACATATTTGGCACATCGCTCGAAAATGTATTTTTTATTTCGGATGCTCCATCGGATGAACTTACCGAATGGGCAACTGCAAAAGTAAACAATAGAATGGCAAAGAGTGCTAATTGGGATGTTAACGGAATTGAGATGCACAAGATTTACCAAGTTACTGATCCGAAACATGTTCATATTTTTGACTTTGACAACAGAGAATGTAGTTGCCGCAAATGGCAGCTATCGGGTCTACCTTGTGGTCATGTTTGTGTTGTGTCGAGTTGAAGGCTTGACGACAGTAGCGGTTGGCGAAGGATTGGTTTAAGAAAACGTCACTAAAAATACATCGAAGCAAGGGTTTATCCTTTAAAGATGTATCCTTGTGGCGTACTCACGATGCGCAAAACCGTAAAACCACCGCTATGGATAAGGCCACCTGGAATACCCAAAGAAAAAACACGTATCCGATCACAGGGGGAAGAGCCAAAAAGCGAAAACTGTGGCATGTGTGGAAAGGCAGGACACACAAGACAGTCATGTACTGAACCGTTGATGACAAGCAAGGCAAGTGTATTTCTATATTTTATTTCAATGTATATAATTTTGTATGTAATTACTGATATGGTTGTTTGAACTAATGTCACATCTCAGAAACGTAAAAGAAACTCACAATCGTGCACCCCTACTAACGAAGAAGAAGTGGAACAAGAACGACACGGAGGACAGAGGACGCGTGTAGAGGTCGAACATGGAGAAGCAAGTGGTCAGTCAAACAACGATTTCGTATGGAAATGTGAATCATCTACTCCTGAAAACAACCTTCCTAGAGCATTCAGTCACAACCTGTGACGTTTAGTACTGCAAATGTTGTTCATTTGGACGATTTAAAGTTGTTATTTCAATTTTGAACTTTAACACAATGGAAGCACAACTTATCAATCATCTAGGATTTTCAATGTTTTACTTTTATTTTATTGATGTTACTTGAATAATAATAGCTACAGGAGTGGCTTGCTTTTATTTGTTTTTTTTTGGATGTTACTTTGTAACAATGTTATTCATTATTGAGGCACCATTTTTTTCTTCTTTTTTGGATGTTACTTTGTGACAATGTTATACAATCAACTGTTGAACATGTGCATATTTTTTTTCTTTTCTATAAAAACATATAGAGTCGGCATATAGTGTAACATCAATGGTATGCATGTGACTATTTATTTACCTTTCAATTTGTGTATTTAAGAGCAAACTTGCAAGTATATTTTCACACAACATCATTCCATAAATAAGTAAGCAAAAAAAATGTCAGGGTCTAAATGTGATGAGATAAGAGTTGCGCTAAGACTAACAAGCTGGATGACAAGATTATTTACTACTGCCGTAGCGCATTGCAATCGAAGATGTTCAATTGGCAAGAATGGTGAATATCCTAACTCAAGAATTGGCTAGACTTAATCGTGAAAGGGTTGCCGTTATTCAAGAGATGGCAACTGTGCGTAAGAAGGTGCCACAAAAAGCTGTTGAGTTTCAAGCAGGAGCAAGCCCTTAGTGAACACAAAGTGATGCAAATGAATATCTTGGCGGTGACCGGGCTGAGTGCTCAAACAAGAATTTCTTTATTCATAAGCTTGAGGGTGCGTTCGCTATAAGCACTGTGAGATATGCCAAGTACTAAGTGTTATATCGTATGTGATTTCCTAGTAACTAGGAGTACTATATGCTCCTAGTAAGTACTTAGTGTTATAATGTATCTGATTTCCAAGTACTTAGTGTTATATCGTATGTGCTTTTCTAATAAGATACTTTATTCAATAAAGTTTCCTAGTAAGTAGGAGTTAAATACAGTTTATTTACTTACCTTTTTTCTTGTCTTCAAGAGTTGGATGGTCTTGAATCTTTTGTCTTTTCACCGTATCCAGGTTATCCTCTCCAATCTATGGGATTTGAATTTAAAATGAGATAGTGAAAAAGATTAAAATGAACAATAGCGATGTTAACATCAAAACTACACAATCGCGGAGTAGCCTATAATTTAGAGGCCAATTATAATCAACAAATTAAGACAATGACATACAAATTTGCAATCCATAATTAGGTCATCATAATTACATTGTTTCATAGCAAAAACAACCCAAATTTGCAATCCATAAACAGACTATAGGTAGGCATAGCCTACCAATCTACATATCCATATCAACACTAATAAACATTCAAAATACTATCAATCAACATACCCATATCAACACTAATAAACATTCAAAAGACTATCAATCAACATACCCATACCAACTTCATAACTACGCTACCCAAAAGACCCAAAAGATTCTGAACGACGCTACCCATGAGATAGCTGTTCATCGATCTCCATCAACGTAACATGATCCTCCTTATCATCAATCCCTGCACGTATCCTAGCAAGAACTGCATATATTGCATCGAGTACACGACACTCCATACGCTCCATCTTCATAAGACACCCCAATGCATCCACAACCTTTTCATCGTTTGGCCCAATCATACGCGTCTCCCTTATAGTATCTTGAAGCTTGCGAATCTTCTCACGCAATTTCATCGTCTCATCCTCCATACGACTAATAAAACAAAGATTCTCGCTGATCTCACTTCTAAAGAGGAACTTAAAAGCCCCAGCCAGATCGTTGGTACCGCTTGCCTGTTTCAGTTCTTCAATATTGGGCACCGCCGCCATGGTTGTTTTTGGTAGGTGGGCCTTGTGAGGAGAAGATAATAAGACACACTAATACCCACACACTAATACCCCCAAGTATATAAATACCCAAATCTTATTTAAAACAAAACTACTAAAAAGGTTAGATATTATGCGAAATTAATACTTGCAAAACATAACGGAAACAAACTGTTCTTTTTTTCAAAAAAACAATTTTAATATCACAAAACAAAAAAGTATATCAAAATGTAACAAAAAAACCCTTTATGTTTATCCTTTGTCACAAATATGTCCTCCAAATCCAACCATATATATGAACACCTTTTCCCATATATATGAACACTGTATCTACTCCTGAAAACAACCTTCCTAACAACATTCAGTCACAACATGTGACGTTTAGTAATGCAAATGTTGTTCATTTGGACGATTTATAGTTGTTATTTCAATTTGAACTTTAACACAATGGAAGCACAACTTATCAATCATCTAGGATTTTAAATGTTTACTTTTATTATATGGATGTTACTTGAATAATAATAGCTACAGTGTTTACAATCTTTTCTATATTTATCTAATACAAACTATTAAACAGACTATACACAACAAGCAGTGTTTATAATACAATAGCAGTGGTTATACTTTACTACTAGCCGCGGTTTAACATCAGCAGTGGATTGAATCTTCTAGCAGTGGTTTAATTAACTCTGGCAGTGGTTCCAATACTTAGAATAATTCATGAGGTTTAGCCTTAATTGCTAAAGGCCCTTGTATGTCTGCAATCTTCTCAATCTTTTGAAACAGTGGATCAATTATAGGATGTGTCTCCTTTGTTCCTCTTGAAGTGAGTTTAGCTTCCAGCATTTGTCTTGCCACATTCTTTGATAAAGGATAATCCTTATCAACAAACATGAAAAACGTTTCCTTTGTAGTTTGTACAGCATGAACCCTGCAGTATGAGAACAACAGCCATTCAACCACCTGACAATTATCCCAATATTCAGCATCAAGATCAGGTTGAAACATGTTCTTTAGAGCTAACCATACAAACTTAGCTAAGTCTCCATTTGGACCAAACTTCCCATATCTGAACTCTATTACTTTCCACAACTGTTCCAAATCACTCTTAGTCAAACAATCCAGTAAGATCCCAAACTTGAAATAAGTAGATTTGTATCCATCACCTCTTGTTATCTCAACTACTTCTCTACCCCTTTCTATAACAATCTGCCAATCCACAATAGGATGAACTGCATTTAAAGGAATAGGATTAATAGGTTCAGGATTAGGATTATCAGACTCCTTAAAATACTTTTCAGTTCTTTCTTTCTTTTTCAACTCTTCATCCACCTTTTGTCTTTTAGAACTGGATTCCTTCTTTAACTCAGCTCTTCTATTTAACCATTCTGCTTCTTTCTCAGAATCCATAGGATTAAAATCCTCATTAATTCTCATACACCTAAGACAAATCTCTTGAACCCTCTCAAATGAACATTTACTTAGATTTTCAGTAATATGTATGCCTGAATTCTTGACAATCTTCATCATAGTATTTCTTATCTCACTCTTTGTAGGGGGTTTCTTTCTTTTAACTTGCTTCTTCTCTTTGCTGATCCTTCATGCTCATTCACCCAAGATTCTAGCTCTTTCATCAATAGACAACAGTGCCCACTCTTGAGTATTGTACTCATTCTTTATCTGATTTGAAGCTTGAAGATATGATTGTTGATTATCTCATTGAGTTAACAATTTCTGAGTTGCTTCATCTTCTTCTAGCTTCTGCTTTTCTATGGCTGCCTTTTCTTCAGCTAACAATCTTTCACCAAACTCCTTATCATGAGCAACCTGCTCTTCTCTATTCTTAAACTTTATCTCAGGTTCAGCAATACCTTTTCCCTTTCCAATATCTGGTAGAGCCACCTTCTTCTTCAAAGGCTCACCAATAGTCAAACTTTTACTCAATGGTTTAGGTCCAGTTGGTTTAAGAAATATAGAAGCAGGTGCAATGGTAGGTGGAGGGTTTGATGAAGTTTTGCTTAAATTTATCATTGTACTGGCAGCTTCCTTCTCAACTTCTTTTGATTTAGGTGGTGAAACAGAGGTAGTTTTGACAATTGTAGATGTGGTAGTAATAGCAGTGGGTGAGACTAAGATAACAGTGGGTGTGTTTACCTCAGTTGAAGTTGTAGCAGTGGGTTCTGAAAAACTAGCCGTGGTTACAGAAACACTAGCAGTGGATGTGTCTTGCACCACCTCCTTCTTTGTATCTTCTACTACAGTCTTCAAGGTTTCAAGTACATCTTCATTCCCATCTTTATCAGACACCACATACTGTTCTCCATGATCTCCGTTATCCACATCCTCATCCATATGCACACCAGCAGCCTCCCCTGAATCAAAGCCTTCACTCCTCCCCTGTTTGGTTACATCCTCCAAAACCACAGCTGGAGAGGAGCTCACATTATTTTTATGTTTCCTAACTCTTCTAACAATAGTAATCCCAGGTCTCCTCACTTTCTCCATCACAAACATCCTGTGCTTCAATTGTCTGATCTCTCTTCCCTGAAACACAGCTAACTCCTGAATACTTGAGATCGTATCCTCCATTTTTGTACATTTAACCGTCAATTCATTTAATCGTTCAAGAATATCCTCCCCACTTCGACCTGCGTTAACTGGTCCGAGATGTGGTTCATTGGAAAAGTCATCATGTACGTGATCATTATCCGTCAATTCATGTTCATGTTCCAAACGACCCTCATCACTTCGACCTGTGTGAACTGGTCTGAGGGGTGAATCTAAGCTTGAGTCAGTAGTGGGTGCAACTAAGGTGGCAGTGGGTTCAGGGTTGGTTGCAGTGGTTACAGTTGTACTAGCAGTGGGTGAAACTAAGGTGGCAGTGGGTTCAGGGTTGGTTGCAGTGGTTACAGTTGTACTAGCAGTGGGTGCAACTAAGGTGGCAGTGGGTTCAGGTTCAGTGAATTGGGGTTCAGGTACATCATCAAACTTATTAATTACAGGTAAATTAATCATATGAGGGAACAATGGAACAACTCTGATTGGGAAAGTAGGATTTTGTGTCTCATATGAGCAAAAACCTTAGGAAGCATATAATGCACCTCATACTTTGTATTATGTTCAACAGGTTCTGCTATTTGACTATCCACAATAAGTTGAACAAACCTAGGATACAAGTAATATTTACCCTTCTTCCTAATATTCTGTACAAACCCTTCAAAAATCATTCTAGACTTCCCTCCCTACAGATAGACAAATTAAAGCAGTTGCAATTTTGGAGGGAAATTCATGAAACCCAGTGGTTTTATTACTCACACACATCAGCAAGGTGTGAATTAAAAACTTCCATTGGGAAGAAAACATACCTTTCAAAAATTTTACCCTGTCTCCCCTTCTTGTATAACCTAACCTTTCTAAACCTTCAAATATATCATCATCAGAAAGATTAACTAGTCCATTAGCATCATCAAACCTCAAAATACCTCTAATGACTTCCTTATCCACCAAAATCTCATTATCATCCACCACAGTCCTAAACACCTCTAATCCATCTCGCTCATGTATCTCAACATTAAGTAAAACCTGATGTATATAGGCTTTAAGAATTGTGGGTGCTACAGTTAATGCAAAGTGAATTTTACTGTGGTTGAGAAAATCAATCATCCCATGAAAACCATCTGATTGATTATTTTTGATTAAGTAAGCAACTAGGTTATGGGTGTTGGAATACTGCGACGGCATTGTGAGTTGTGATGGGATATGATGTGGGATTGTGAAATTAGCAGTTGGGAGTGGTCAGGGTTTATGTTGAGCGCCAATTGGAAGTGATTTGAAGATCAATTAAATGATCTGGCAGTGATTTGGGGGAATAAATACATTTGCACCAAATTTACAAAACAGCCCCTCAAGTATCCATTATCAGGAACCTGCTAGCAGTGGATTGAAAACCACTATGAGTGGTTTCAAAGACTCTAGCAGTGGATACAGCAACCACACTCCAATCTTTTGACCAAGATTACAGTAACCAAATCTTTGCCAAAATTAGGGATATTATGCATTAGTATAAGGGATTACAAAAGATTTACTTTTTTTAGCAGTGGTTAGAAAATAACTAGAAGTGGATTCAAAAATTATATTGCATAATCGACATAATTAAAGTCAAAAAAAAAAAAAAAAAAAAAAGAAAAAAAAAAAGCCACCACACAAATCTTTGTATCCAATTTTTGTGAGTAAAACATAATATGTTTTACTGGTCGGTCTAAAGAGACAGTGGCACGAAGGTGATTTGACTGGTCGGTCTAAAGAGACAGTGGCCATAAATCGCTAAGATGAAAATGGCGCATTTAAAAAGTCGCTCAGAATACATAGGTTTATGTGAAAGTACTTTACAGGATACATTGGTTTATGTGGTAGTACTTTACACTTGTCTTATTATGTGACAGACTCAACAAAAAAGATTTGCATAAAAATGCGCTTTCAAAAAGGCGCTTCTAGATACTTGGGTGATATACATGTTAAAAAATTTTTGAATTACGACAAAGGTTATTGCTTAAAAAATATCGCTTAAAAAAAGTGGTCTAGTGTCAACAGGTCAACTCCAAGAGGCGATCATCATTACACTTAAAAAATATCGCTTAAAAAAAGTGTGCTTAACACTCTCTATTTCCCCTCTATTTAATCCTCTCTAACAACTCCTATCACAACTATCAACACATTACACTTGCTATTTTTAATCCTCTCTAAAAGTACCCTTATCTCAACCAACAACAACAATGGCCAACCCCCGTCTTGTCCTTTTGGATCAACTATCCCGTACAGCAAACTCTCGCTCTGTCAAGTCTATGATGATTGTGTAATATTGGGGAGAAGTTAAGGATCTGCTCGAGGATGAATTAGATCTGCAAGAGAAGCTTGATGAGCTAACCGCTCGTGTACAACGTAGGGATGTGCTTATTGAAGAGCTGTTGGTTGTTGGTCCAACGAACTCGTCTGCGATTGTTGGGCACATGAGAAGGATGCAAATTGAAGATAGGGCTGAGATTGGAAGCCTGTAGACCTCCTTGTTAGAAAGGCGTGCTCGCGTTTGTTCTTTGTTATCCTTCATTGAACATCTTGAGTCAATGGTCCTTTGACTTTGTGAAGCCTTTTTCGTTGTTATCTTATGGTCTTTTGTTGAAAGCTTTGGACCTTCATGTTAGGTTTATGTTTGTTTAGGTAATGTCAAGCTTTGATTAGGTTAGTTTATGGTTATGAAGGTAGGGTTATGTGTAGATGCAGTTTGATGGTGAAAGTTGACTAGTACCTAGGGTTGATGCACTAGTTAAGTGTAGATACTTTTGTTTATGTTATCAATCTTAATCTTATTTGTCTCTGTGTTTTAGTAAACAACCTACATTGACGTCGAATTAGAAAAAAAATATATCGCATAATCGACATAATTAAACTAAAAAAAAATAAAAAAATAGCAACCACATAAATCTTTGTATCCAATTTTTGTGAGTAAAACATAATATGTTTTACTAGTCGGTCTAAAGAGACAGTGGCACGAAGGTGATTTGACTGGTCGGTCTAAAGAGACACTTGACATAAATCGCCAAGATGAAAATGGCGCATTTAAAAAGTCGCTCAGAATACATAGGTTTATGTGAAAGTACTTTACAGGATACATTGGTTAACGTGATAGTACTATACACTTGTCTTATTGTGTGACAGACTCAACAAAAAATATTTGCATTTGACTTGTAACTAAATTTATAATTGAACGACATCAGGTAGAGTTCTGGTCGGGTTAAAGAGATAGTGGCCATAAATCGCTAAGATGAAAAAAGGCGCTTTTAAAAAGTCGCTTAAAGTATATCGGTTAACGTGATCGTACTATACACTTGATGGGTCTATGCTTTACAGGATACATGGTCTAGTGTCGAGAAGGTTTGTATATAAAGACCATACTTTCTTCTAGATACTTAGGTGATATACATGCTCAAAATGTTTTGAATTACGACAAAGTTTATTGCTTAAAAAATATCGCTTAAAAAAAGTTGTTTAAAAAACTAGGTAAAATATCCGCTTAACAATTTTAGAGCCCTTTTTATACAATTTAAAAGAAAGGGCAACTAAAGACATATAAATTTAGGGCACATAAATACAGTTGTCGAATACGAAATTTAGCTATAGAACTATTCGGAGTCCATGCACGTTTGCAATATGTTTACACCCGTATTCTAATGTCACGATTATTGTGATGCATGGAAACCTGTCAAATTAAAGAAAAAAAAAGGTTCAATCTTGCAATCAAGTAAACAAATGCATCAAGTATTCTACTCTAGTTATTTTGGTTCAAGTTGGCTATCAAATCAAAATGGCTTATAAGTCAAAACGCCATAATTACTATGGGTGGCTCAAGGTGGCTATCAAATCAAAAGAGCTTATAACTCATATAAAAACACACATAAACCAAAGGAAAATTTTAACTTCAAACACACAAACATAGGGCAAAAATCACTGCTTTTTTGTTTAAAAAAATAACAAAAGAATAAAATGACTACAAAAATGCCTTTCTGCGAGGAGTTAGCTGCTGCTGCTCTAGTCTCGTTAGAGACATGATGGTGGAGAAGTTTCGGAGGGAGGTTACTGTCACTAGAGTGGACAAAGCAGAATTAACCAAAAAAGCCCAAGATATTAGGGCTCGGTGTTACCTTGAGAGGATTTCGTGATTGCAGAGTTGGAGCATTTGTATCTTTTTGATTCATGTGTGCAAAGCATTTCACAGTTGAATATTTTGTAAAATGAAGATTTGGCAGACATTGCAAACATGTTGGTGAAGGTTGTGAACAAGCAGAAGCGAGCAAGGGAGCTTATGTCATTCATTGAGAAGCTCAAGTCTATGGTGTACTGATCTGGTTTCTTCTGGTGTTTGTCAAATGTCTTTTGGGTTTAAGGTATGGCTAGGGTTGTGGGGTTTAAGGAATGTCTAAAGTTTATGTTTATGCTTATGGATGTTTTAATTAACCTAGTAAGGTTAATTTTGTTGGATATTTTAATATATGCACTTATTTATTTATGTGTGTCTAAGTACTTTTTTTGGAACATACCTGTGTTATAACCTGCTGCCTTGATATGCTGGCTTGCAACGTATTGTTGAAAAGATAACCTACATCATCAAAATAATGGATAATCGATATGGATACGTGTCATGAGGTAAGTGTGATATGAATTAATTGGTAACTTTGACGCACCAGGTAAAATAGAAGTGTTTGCTATTAAAAAAAAAAAAAAAAACGGCGATATTCCTGGGCTGTTAAATGCTATTTTGTGACACATATATCACCTGGTTTATTAGATTTATGTCTCACAAAATAGCATCTAACAGCTTCAATAAGCGTTTTTGTTTATCGATTGCTGCAAAGGCTTTATCTTGCTCTTCAATGAAAACCAACTTACGCTTAACCTTAGGTTTAGCAACTACATCCCTAACAGACATATCGACATCAACATCAATAAGGTGCTTTTCTTCACCCAAGAAATAAGCTCATCATATTTCATATTGCTTGCATCTTTTAACCTTCTTCCATGGATAATCAATTTAGTTGTATAATCATCTTCAGAATCATAAAAGTTAAGATTCTGATAATAAAAATCAAATAATTTTTGGGGATTATGTGCCATATACAACATTAACTTCCCATATCGATCAGCAAGGTCATACATGGCGCCCACATCCCTATCACATTCTATTAGTTTCAAGCCTACCTCTAATTGACATTGTGGTAAACAGAAAAACAACGAATGGAAATTTAGCTCGATATGTTCTTTAAGATGGCTGTCACATATTACTATAGTCCACTTCCTATCCTTGGACACACTCCAATAAAAAACACCCCCATTTTCATACCTCAGCGGTTGGAAATAAAACTCCAAAACATGAACATCAAACAAGTAATGAGGATCGAAGTCCAACTAGGTGCCATCCTGCATACAGGAACACATAAAATACAATACATTAAAAAATATATATATAATTTTACATGTAAACCCTAATTTGGTACGAATATTGAAACATTAAATAGAGACAAAATTGATATGGGGGACCATGACAATAAAGTATCACGAACCTTTTGCCCAATTTAATTTTAATAATTGAGCGAAAACGCAGTTGAATTGGATTATTGAAGCAGTAGGGTTCGGTCGGTAGGAAGTGAATGTGGCCACAAAAAGATAACAGATAAGGTATTAGTGTAACATAAAGCGCTAAAATAAAAAGACGCATTTAAAAAGTCGCTCAGTATATTTTGGTTTATGTGTTAGTACTTTACAGTTGTCGATGTACTATAATGTAAGAACGTCGAATAAAAAAAGTTGCTTATAAATTTTCGCAAAAACATAGTTGCTTAACTAATTAGCTAAAAAAGCCGCTAATTCAGTTTCAGGCCTTTTTTTCACACCTTAAGAAGAAGAACAATAAAAATAGTTGCTTAACTAACACCTCAATTATATTAATAACGAATACTCTAACCAGTATTTGGTTTTACAACCTTGAAGTGTATCGACTTATCAACTAAATATCTTTTCCATATTTATCTAATACAAAACATTAAACCGACTTATCAACTAGCAGTGATTACAATGTACTAACAGTAGTTACACAATACTACTAGAAGTGGTTTAACTCAAGCAGTGGATTCATTCTTCTTGCAGTGGTTTCATCAACTCTAGCAGTGGTTCCAATACTTGGAATAATTCCTGATCTGATGAACCTAAAACCCAACATATCACGTATAAAAGGGTTGACCGCATGATCAATACGCGCATAAAGTGGCCATATTGAAAAGTACTTACCATAAACTGTTAAAATTTGTAACAGTCTAAACAGTCCAATCGAATACAAGTATATACACACCCACCACTAAAAGTTTGTTCATGTAACCAAAAATAAATAAATAAATAAATAAAACTTAAAATGTCATTCAAGAAACATATCCGATTTCCTAACAAATATGGAAAACAAGATACTCCAAATCATCATAACAATCTACATACATGAACTTAAACCTTATCATCTTTCCATACTCAAACTCACAATCTTCAAAAAAGTGGTTCGAGTCACCTAATGCATTCACATGATTCACCCGGTATGGATTGTCTCTATGATAGTCAATCTGAATTCGCATTATGTATTCGACTGCATCATTCCTAAAAAGTGCATTTTGAAAAAAATGCATAGGATGATTGTGAAGAAAATGGCCTCGAATATCCCGGTGTTTAACATTTACAAAAATTATATAAATGCATAGAAAAAAAAGTACACACAAAACACAAACTTACAAGTCTAGATAGCACGAAGAATTTTAGTAGACCTTCAGTAAAGACATCAGTTCTCTCACCAAAATGATCAAGGTGACCAAACCATTGGCAAATATGTTGCATTAAGCTCATCACTGTTTCAAAAATATCAAAATTAATCTTAAAGATATATGTTATGATATTATTGAATATGATTATGAGATTTCAAGCCTACCTCCATCTTCGTTATCAATATCATTTTGTGGAAAAATAATTCGTCACAACAAGAAACTACCCATATCTTTGTCCTACCATCGAAACCAAACACGGTTATATTCAAGCTATTGTTCTCCTATTTAGTAAAAACAATAACATCCCCAAATTCAATATCGGAATATTGAAGAGCAGTCGACCACATTTCATCATCCATAACATACAAAGGACGAGGATCATGACCTCCTTCATAGCCCCAAGTAACATCCACATTAAACTCCATTCCTTCAACAACAACAACAACAGTACCTTGCAACCCAATACCATCTAGAAAATTATCGGGCAATGTCTGAGACAACAACATGATTGACAATTATAACATATACAGTAATAAAATAACACTTATTTTTAAAAAAGCGTAAAAAAATTAATTCTTATAAATAGCACGTGGAATATGAGGGTATGGCGGTAGATAACTCAGAAACCTTATATGACGACTTTCTACAACAACATATTCCTCAACTTCCAACCCATTAGAATCATAGCCAGAAGCGTAAAAAGAGTCATCACCTTCTTGAACAAAGTGTAACATATGAACATTCGTATACATGTTTTCATGAACAAATTCTACCCATTTGTTACCTACAATCCTAATGGGACCTCCTAACCGAGCAACAATCCTTACTTTCTTCCGTTGTCTTTGATTCCCAGTTAAATATAAATGCCGATTCCCATTAAAAGCACGGTTAGCAAATTGAGGAAGCTCAAGAAACCCAGGGTAAAAAGTTATGGTTGGTCGCACCACAAACTCGATTGCCATGATTACCTTATAAACAATTACAAGCATGTAAAGTTAAGTTAATGTGGCCAAAATTTTTGATATGAATATTGAAACATAGAATACAGTCAATATTGATATGGGGGACCATGACAATAAAGTATCACGAACCTTTTGAGAAATTCAATTTTAATAATTGAGCACGATAGTTACGCAACACTAGGGTTAAAGTGGGTAAAAAGTGGATGTGGCCAAAAATAGTTAAAAGATAAGGTTTTAGTGTATCATAAATCACTATAAAAAGTCGCTTCAGACTATATCGCTAAACAATAGTTGCTTAAATAATTAGCTACAAAATTCGCTTATCTAGTTTCCCGCCAAAATATTTTTCCCGCCTAAACACAAGTCAACAAAATAAGCATAAATAGTTAAATACAGTCAATTCGATAGTACACATACAACAATCTACAATGGCTTTGAACTTATCTGGAAAAGGTAATTATGAACAAGTGCTTAGGACATGAAAGAGGATGCTGCTGACAATTCGATAGTACTCATACAACAATCCATAATGGCTTTGGACTTATCTGAGAAGAAAAAGCTAGATAGTGATGTTACGGATAAGGAGAACCAAGATGGCATTACACTAGAAAAAGTTAAGGCATTAGAAAAAAGGATTAAAGATTTGGAAGAATTCTTTGAAAAACTCAAGGAAAGGAAAGCAACTAAAGAAGGATGTGGTTCTAGCAGTACTGTTTGAATGAATGTAATGGTTGAATAATGAATGATATGAGTGTAACGGTTGTGAATGTAATGGTTGTGTTGAAAATCTTATCTATGAAATAATTTATTGAGATGATTGTTGTAGTGTTGTTATTGAGATGGTTATGTTGAAAATCTTATCTATGAAAATTTTTATTGACTGATAGAACCAAGTCAGGACTGAAATAGACATTGCCAGTGTATTGCCATCAAAATTGTTACAACATCAGCATATTTAATCAAAATGATTGCAATGTAACATACACATGGTAGTAGAACCTGTGGAAAACAAGAAGGGGGGGTTGAATAGTTTTGCCAATTAAAACTTCCTTTTAATCTATTTAGATCGACTTATGTCAATCTATTTGGATGTGTGTGTTGAATGTTGATAAACAAGCATATATAGGTAAGTAATGAAAAGATAAGAGTAAGAAGCACAAAACCACAACACAAGTATTTATAGTGGTTCGGCTACAATGACACCTTCCTTGCCACTCACTTCCACAAGTCACTACTCGAGAGTTAGTAATCACTACACCAATCTCCTTATGGCGGAGAAGCCTTTACAACGTCGCCTACCCTTTTTTCGGTGCTAGGCTAACCACCGGGTTCTTTCACTCCAAGGTGAACCACACCTACACAACGTCGCCTACCCTTTATAAGGTACTAGGCTAAGTACCTAGTTCTTTCATTCCAAGGTGAACTACACCTTCACAACGTCGCCTACCCTTTATTAGGTACTAAGCTAAGCACCTAGTTCCATTGCAATGGAGGAACTACTACCACACTACACCAACGACTAATCCCAAAGGAGATCTACTCCTTTACAACATCATCAAGGATATCAATATCCTTGGATCTAATACTAGTCTATCTTGTACATCGAAACACACCATATCGAATGTACATCTAAGGCACCTTTCACTAATGCCTTTGACTAGATCTACAAGACACCTTTCACTAATGTCTTGTGTCTTCACTTCTAAGCACCTTTCACTAATGCTTTTAGTCTTGACTTCTAAGCACCTTTCACTAATGCTTGCTTTTGTCTTAACTTCTAAGCACCTAACAACGTGCTTATGTTATAGGCGATAGATACCCTTCACTAATATCTTCGTCTTGACACTTGAGACATCTTTCACTAATATCTTCAACACTACACTTCTTTGAGGAAAGAAAGGAATCATCAACAAGAAGACTTCATTAGCCTTGATGATGAGGAAGCATGGCAACTCATGGACTTGAGCTTGCTTGACTTCAAAAGGTGGTGATCTTGCCTTTAAGAGGAACCTAAAAGATTACACAAAACAAAACTACAAACATATATCTCTTGGATCTAAGGTTAGTGAGATTTAATTCAGGGGGAAAGTGTGTTAGAAAGGAATGATAAATAATGAAGAAATGGTTCACTATTTATAGAGGAAAAATCCTACTGTTCCCCGGATCCCACGGATCCCTTCCACTTGGGATCCGGCTAGCACAAAGCTAGGGATCCGTGGAACGCTCCTCTTTACCCATGGGTATTTTGGTTATGGGTTATGGGTCATGGGTCATGGGTTGAACCATGGATCTTTGGCTAGATCCAATGTATCTTTGAGTGCAATGCACTTAGTCACTTGGGTATGGGTTGATCCCTGGTTTATGGGTATTATCCATATGTGATATAAGCATGATGTCATGCAATGAGTTATGGGTCAAGATCCATGGGTTATGGGCTTTGGGTTGTACCCAACTACATTCAATGTATTTGCCCAATGGGTTATGATACTTAAGTTTCTACCCATTTGTATTACCCAATATACTACATACTAGTTATGTGTATATTTTATCCAAATATGTGAACACTAGTTGTTGTACATATGTATTACTAAATTATAAAATCACTTATACTTGTTTTAGTGTTTTATGTGAACATGTGAATATGTTAGAAACTATTAGTTCAAACCATTTACATATTTTATTTGTTTCGTTAATATGATTTTACGTTTGTTATCGACAAAACATTAGAAGATCGTAAAATATAAATAAACGTTTTTACGGCTTATTTGTATTAACAATCTCCCCCTTTTTGTTGATGACAAAACATAAAATTATTTTAAGGAAAAGCTAAAATTAGTAAAAGTTTGAATTTGTAGTTTTTACTTTCTTCTCCCCTTTTTGTGAAACAAAAGTGTTTGAAGAAGGCAACACATCGTTTTTTAAGAAAAACATGTGAAAGAAAAAATAAGTAAAAAGAAATAGAGAGCAAATAACGGGAAAGGATCTCGTCTTTACTCCCCCTTGACGAGTCCATCCCTATGTAAGGGCGTCAAGTGAGTGATACTAATCTAGTTTATTTGCAAAAGATATCGTCTAAGAGACGAATGTGCTCCCCCTTGATGATTGCAATTTTGCAAGGCGATGTCACGAGATGTAAACCAAGTATTGCAAGTAATTTGCATTGTATTGCTTTGACATAAAGCTCCCCTAGCTTTAGGATGTCAAAGTCTTTATATGTAAATTGAATAACTACAAAACAAATGTTAGAAAGCAAGTATAATTCACAATTTCCTGCAAATGTGATTCAAGTTAGTAGAAAGAAAGCTTTCTGTCTTACGGATCCCACGGTTCCCACCTAGTAGGGATCCGTCTAGGCAATTATGAGGGATCCGTATTAGTTGTTCAATTCGAAGGGTGATATAACAAGTAATGTTATCACACAAATCATATGCTCAACAAAATAACAAGTAGCATGTAATTCCATTTAACTAGAGTTATGATATACATGACTCTAAAAACTAAGAAAGTAAGAAAATACATGACTAGGAATTTCTAAACAAACTATCGCTTGATGCTAGGACACCTCTAAAATCTTCTAGCTCAAGTTTTGTTTAAGCTTGATCTCGTCGAAACGTTCGAGGAGATGATAGAACATGAAACGTTGGTCTTCTTGCATGTATCAACCTTTCAACATGTTGACAATGATAGCAATCTTTGTCATGGCTAGGTAGTGGTGGTGGAAGAAGTGAAATGGCTTGATGCGAAGGATCAAGTGAAGCGGCTTGTGGAGCTTCAAACGATGGAGGGATTGGTGGAGGTGCATTTGAGAATGACTCAACCAAAAATGATGGTGGTGGTAGAGAAGTGTCAACTTCCATATGGTCGGGTGGTTGACTTTGATGATTTCTCATAATCCAAATGGGATTGCTTGATGGAAACGGCGAAAAGGAAGCCGGAGCAAGTGTTGACTCAACACCTTGATTTTGAATCATTATTTCTCCTAATAAGGAGAATGTTGTCGTGAGCGGATGAGACGGCCTAGGAGGCAAGTCCTCTAAATTGTAGAGGTGAGGTGATGATAGTGGGGATGTAAATGAAATAGCTCTAGGAACCAATGGTGATGGTTTAGTGGAGATGATATTGTTTGGCCTAGGAGGTATGGTGGTGTTTGGCATATGTAGTTTTGTGGGTACTATCCTTTTAGGAATTGGTTTGATTGGATGATGGAGAATTCTATCATTTGTTGGCTTGACGAGAGATGATTCGGTTGAAGAAATTTCATGTATAACACGAGCCTTTTTCATGGGTGGTTCTTTGGTGGATAAGTTATTACTTGGGGTTTTCCTCATGATGAGATGATTTCAAGAGGTTGCAAGAGCTGAAAGTTAGGATGAGAGTGATGACTATGGAGGTCCTAACAAGGTGGTTTGTAAACTAAGAGATTTGGCAAGTGCATTTAAGCCTTAAGCCACTAGGATTCATTGGAATGTGATGATTGACATGCACAAGAGTCAACTTCAGAGGTTGCACTGATCTAGAAACTCATTTAAGATGAGATGGAGTGTTTGAGTTTGGAAGATGAGTTGAAATGATTGTTTTAGCAAGATTTGACATAAACTGTCATCCGGATCCCACGGTTCCTTCCTCATAGGGATCCGTATAGGCTAATCCTAGGGATCCGGCTTTCAGCAGTTATGAAAGGGTGGAAATTATGTTTCTAAGATCTAACACCTATATCATCTTGAGTGTTTCAGCAGTTATGAAGGCAATGAATGATGTAGCTAATGATTGTTATTTATGGAAGGATTTGGAACTTTCAAGAGTACCAATGGATGAGCAAGGATGGCACTAAAGATTTAGAGTGTCAATTGAAGCTAAATGATCCTAGAGATCAGGTTGTGTTTTAGGAAGATATCCTAGAAGCTTTGAGATAGGAAAACTAGATTTTGATCAACTTTGATCAATTTTGAGGCGAGGATGATTAATGATCAATTTTTGCCATAATCGAAAGATCTCTAAGGCTAGATGAGAGAGATCAAGTAAAAAATGAAGTGTGAGTTTAAGAGCGGAAGAGTAATGGATTAAGAATACAACAAGCGGTAGATCTACAATCGTCTTAGAGTGTGATCTAGGTGAGTTATGTATGAGTAGGAAAGATTAACCTATCTTGATAAGGACTTGATTTTGCCTTAAGACACTATGTTTAGCTTAGTGTGTGAGGTGTTCTAAGGATATGTTTGAAATATAAAGCTTGCAATTGCATTTTCGTTTGCTTTGGATCCCACGGTTCCTAAGAGTAGGGATCCGTCAAGTACAATCTTTGGGATCCTACCACGCTTCAGCAGGACCTTTACTAAAGGTATGCAATGATCTTGACAATGCATTATATCTCAAGGATGGTCTAAAAGAGTTCTAATACTAAGATATCAAATGTAAAATGTTTTATTTCATGAAGGAAATTAGATTACATTGATAAAAGCACAGTACAAGAGATTTGATCCTATTTTGGAATACTATTAGTTTCCTTGAGTGTTTTCGCTAGGAGGATCATTATGTGTTTGATGAATGTTGGTGGAATCAAGAATGAAGAAAGTCTTCATGAGAGATATGTTTAGCGGTTCCTTCATCTTGTTCACAAGAATGCGTATATGGACTTTGAAATTGAGGATAGAAGTGCATAACATTATGATAGAGGCGTGTCAAGAACATTCCATAAGGGATGAGTTTATTCTTGGAGCCTTTGAAGATTTGCAATTAAACTGCGAAGAAGTAGGCGAGATTGTATGGTTCTTGTGTTAGCAAACAGTACAACATGTGAGCACAACAAGCGGGAAGAATTTCTCGATTTCCCTAAGACTCCAAACATTTTCACGTAGGATGAGTGCAAGAGGCTTGTACTCTTCTCGGATATCCCTTGTAAAGATAATGTTTGGATCGGAGTAATATGGTCGAGGTTTGCATATGATGTGATTTAAATCTTCGGAGGGTATGTGTGAACAATATGGACTATTTTCTTCACGAAAGTTGAAGAGAATCAAGAGACCAATCTTCGGTGAAGGCACATTTTCCATGATTTGGAATTCGGAGGATGTGAGCAAAATGCCCAAGGGTTAGAGTGAACTTTTGGTTTTTGATATAAAACCAAAAATAGAAAGCGATCCTAGATTTACGAAACGAGTTCGACTTGATGGAAGAATTCCATTATGAACCTTGGACATATCTTCTCGTTGATTTCAAGAAGGCATTCTAGTCCTATGGCACGGAAGGAGGTATTGATACATTCTTTGAATGTAGAGGTGTCTACAATACGTCCTTCGTGGAAGTGACGGTTT
The DNA here is from genome assembly GCA_910596185.1 of Chrysanthemum makinoi. NCBI lineage: Eukaryota > Viridiplantae > Streptophyta > Magnoliopsida > Asterales > Asteraceae > Chrysanthemum > Chrysanthemum makinoi. Next base: position 336,276,176 of record OU343224.1, read on the forward strand.
TGAGATTATTGAACCCGAACATGATTGCGGGTGTGTTGGGTTCGAGAGATGTTCAGAGTGTAGGCAGTGAGTGAAAAATCAAACTCATATTCATGCGTCATAGTTGAACCTATAAAAATGATAAGTTAATAAAAAGAGATGTTTGTGGTCAACCTATGATAATTTAATGTTTTTACTAGATTTTTATTAACGATGGTTATTAACACTTTAACATACTCAAGGTTTTGAATAGTTTTGCTGATTAAAACTTCCTTTTAATCTATTTAGATCGACTTATGTCAATCTATTTGGATGTGTGTGTTGGATGTTGATAAACAAGCATATAAAGGTAAGTAATGAAAAGATAAGAGTAAGAAGCACAAAACCACAACACAAGTATTTATAGTGGTTCGGCTACAAGGACACCTTCCTTGCCCTACTCCACTCCCCGAGTCACCTACTGAGAGTTCGTAAACACTACACCAATCTCCTTATAGGCGGGAGAAGCCTTCCTTGGCGTGCCTACCCTTTTTTAGGTGCTAGGCTAACCACTTAGGGTTCTTCACTCCAAGGTGAACCACACACCTACGATATGGCAACCTACCCTTTTGCAGGTACTAGGCTAAGTACCTAGTTCTTTCACTCCAAGGTGAACTACACCTTCACAACGTTACCTACCCTTTATTAGGTACTAGGCTAAGCACCTAGTTCCATTGCAATGGAGGAACTACTACCACACTACGCCAATGACTAATCCCAAAGGAGATCTACTCCTTTACAACATCATCAAGGATATCAATATCCTTGGATCTAATACTAGTCTATCTTGTACATCGAAACACACCATATCGAATGTACATCTAAGGCACCTTTCACTAATGCCTTTGACTAGATCTACAAGACACCTTTCACTAATGTCTTGTGTCTTCACTTCTAAGCACCTTTCACTGATGCTTTTTTGTCTTGACTTCTAAGCACCTTTCACTAATGCTTCTTTGTCTTAACTTCTAAGCACCTACCACACGTGCTTATGTTATAGACGATAGATACCCTTCACTAATATCTTCGTCTTGACACTTGAGACATCTTTCACTAATGTCTTCAACACTACACTTCTTTGAGGAAAGAAAGGAATCATCAACAAGAAGACTTCAGTAGCCTTGATGATGATGAAGCATGGCAACTCATGGACTTGAGCTTGCTTGACTTCAAAGGTGGTGATCTTGCCTTTAAGAGGAACCTAAAAGATCACACAAAAACAAAACTACAAACATAGATCTCTTGGATCTAAGGTTAGTGAGATTTAATTCAGGGGGAAAGTGTGTTAGAAAGGGACGACCAATAATGAAGAAATGGCTCACTATTTATAGAGGAAAAATCCTACTGTTCCCGGATCTCACGGATCCCTTCCACTTGGGATCCGGCTAGCACAAAGCTAGGGATCCGTGGAGGGCTCTCTTACCCATGGGTATTTTGGTTATGGGTCATGGGTCATGGGTTGAACCATGGATCTTTGGCTAGATACAATGTATCTTTGAGTGCAATGCACTTAGTCACTTGGGTATGGGTTGATCCATGGTTTATGGGTATTATCCATATGTGATATAAGCATGATGTCATGCAATGGGTTATGGGTCAAGATCCATGGGTTATGGGCTTTGGGTTGTACCCAACTACATTCAATGTATTTGCCCAATGGGTTGTGATACTTAAATTTCTACCCATTTGTATTACCCAATATACTACATACTAGTTATGTGTATATTTTATCCAAATATGTAAACACTAGTTGTTGTACATATGTATTACTAAATTATAAAATCACTTATACTTGTTTTAGTGTTTTATGTGAACATGTGAATATGTTAGAAACTATTAGTTCAAACCATTTACGTATTTTATTTGTTTCGTTAATATGATTTTACGTTTGTTATCGACAAAATATTAGAATATCGTAAAATATAAATAAACGTTTTTACGGCTTATTTGTATTAACATAACCATCATCACATAGTAGTTTGTAACATACACTAACTAGCCTTCACCACAGACTGAAAATAAATTGTTTCATCAGTCATCATGCCTGGAAAGGAACCAAAATACAAATTGTTTAACAAGGTACATACCACCCTGGAAGATCAAATAACTACCACATGGTAGCCTTTATCATACCTTGAATTACTTGGATCGGAAGATTTTGGGTATGACATGGAACCATCGGTATGGAACCTTCAACTATCACTGGATCATTAACCAAACTGATTGCCTCATCACCCTTCATATCATCAGATTGTTTACTACCAACTGCTTCAAATTCATCAAATAATATCCTAGATTTTAAGGTACCAGTTTCAAAACGACTTTTCTTGGACACATATTGAATACTTGAGAGAGCTTCCAAGCGTAGGAAGGTCATCAATATCATCAAAAAGCCTCTTACAATTTAAAGGGCTGGTTTGAATAGATGGGAGTAAACTAGTAGCATGTGGATCCACGAAGGTCATGATTACCGGCGGCGAAAGTCGTTAAAAGGTTCTTACCTCTTAACGGACTAAACTTGAACCCACATTCGTTTGACAAACACTCATTAGCAGTGGACTTTTGTGTTAAAGAATATTTAAAGTCATTGGACACATAAGGTGGACTGTAGTCCTTAAACAAGGAGGAATGTATTCAAGGTCATTATTACCAAATTGATGATTTTCCTCTGAATAAACTAGCTTCAACAAAAGGCTTGACATAAGGTGTCCTAAGGTAAGCTGGTGAATTTTTTTCCTCTTCTTCCCATGCCATTAGTTCTTCAAATGACATAAGCGGTCGTCATCTTTTTTTTTCTTTTCTTTAGTGACTTTTAATTTTAGATGTCGGTTCATCGTCGAGGAATCAAAAGACATGTTCTTGTGATAGTAGCTAACTAAATGAACCCGTGGTGATGAGAAACATAGATCTCAACTAGACCATGGGCTTCCTACCATGACATTCAGTTTCTTGACATCATTATCACCTTCTACAATGGTCAACCCTTCCTCTAGACTACTACTTGGAAGACAAAAATACCAAGCCCGAATATCCTCCTTAATTTCTTTCAACAATATGTCACATATTTGAGAATACGATAACCTACTCAACCTAGGTAACCTCAAATGTAAAACATCTCCACCTAAATAGCTTAAGGGATAAAAAAAGAACCGACTGCCATGATAAACATCAAACCCAAGATCTTGACTGTTTTTGGACATTGTGTGTAACAATGGAAATAATTCAAAGAAAACAAAGTATTGTTGTAAAACCAACTTTAGTTTACATTGAGAAAAAAGTAAATGGACAAACTTACATGACCATTCTTGATACCATAAATAACCACAGGCCTTTGATTATGTGTTTTGTGATGCCATAGTTAGTAGAAAATCTAAAAAACACAAAATATATATAAGATAAAATTTAGTTTTGGTTAATAAATCTAATGATATATGTAAGATATAGTCAAACTCACCCATACCAAGACAAAGTCACCTAGTTACATGTTGGATAATGCATAAATAGCTATTACCCAATGGACAATACTTGTAAAGTAGCATGCATGGGTTTGCCCTACTTTGTATATCCATAGTTTGGTGTGTGCTTTTTTTTTGCTTATTTTTTTAGAAAAATATTACTAGTATACAAATGTGTAGTGTGTCTAATTATCCTATTACATTAGTTTGAAGACAACAATTTAATACAACATACTGAATACAAAAATTAAAACCATTCAAGGGAGCATATGGTTATCAATTTGTTTCAGATAATGTCACACCCCCAAATTACCTGTTTTACAGCGGAATGGAATTCATGGGGGATGACCGTCATAGCATCAAAGTTACAGTTATATCGAACGACCTAAAGTGTCGTTTGGAAAATACATCATTTGATTTAGTAAAATAATCAGAGTTTACAAAAGATAGGTCCCAAAAGATTTCCAATTTACCAAAATAAGTTTGTTACAATCAAACGATAGTTAAGTGCATAAAACGTCTGTGAGACGCGTCGTCACCGCGACTCAATGATAAGTCCACATGCATGCCATGAAGTGAATGCCTTAGATTACCTGAGATAAAACATGCTAAAAGTGTCAACACAATGGTTGAGTAAGTTCATAGAGTTTGTTTAATAAGTAAAGCTTTTAAAGAACGCTCATGCAACAAAGGTAAAGTTTTTGGTCATTTAGAATAGTCTACAAAACAAAGGCATTGTAAATCCACTCAGTTCCAAGTTCCGCCCATACAAAACTTGCAACCTGTGTGTTCACAACCCACTGCCAAAATATGTCTAGTTTATGTTCATGCACACGTTGTCAAATGAGGTCACAAAGCAAAGTCATTGTAAATCCACTCGGTTCAAGTTCACCAAACAAAACTTGCAACACTGTGTATTCACAACCCACTGCCAAAATATGTCTAGGTTATGTTCAAGCACACGTTGTCAAATGAGGTCACAAAGCAAAGGCTTTGTAAATCCACTCAGTTGCAAGTTCCGCCCATACAAAACTTGCCGTGTGTTCAACCCACCGCCAAAAGTAGTATGTCTAATAGTCAAGTGTACGATGTCATAATAGTTCATAGTAGAGCACCACGTATATAATAATGTATGCCAGGCAAAGCCCCTAGAATAAATAATATGCGTCCCGTAACATAGTGGGCGAGAGGTTGGCCGACCTCTAATAGCGCTATCCATACTACCTACTAATAGGAGACTAACAATGCGAATGTACGAACGGTACATCATACAACTATTATATACAATTAAGAACACTCCAAACATGGGAGAATTTGCCTTTGCTCCGAGCAGGGAGAATTTAGATTGAAAATGCTCTGTTCCCATAAGGAGACATTACCTTTCCGGACCGGGAGGCTTAAGGTTGCTCAACAAGGGAGACTTTATAGTGATGTCTCGTCATAGGAGACTTTATAGTGATGCTTCGATCATGGGAGACTTTAGGTCAAGGTCATAGCACGTACGGTTCAATAAGTTCAAACAAGTCATAAGTTTGTATTTAAGTTCAAGGGTTCCATTCAAAAGTTCGTAATTAAGTTCAAGTGTTCCATTCAAAAGTTCGTAATTAAGTTCAAGAGTTTAAGTCGAGTTTAAAAGTTCAAAACAGTCAAAGAGCTCAAAACATATCAAAAGGTTCAAAATAGTTAAAGGGTTCAATAATATGTCAAACAAGTTCAAAATAGTCAAAGGGTTCAATATAAAGTCAAACAAGTTCAAAATAGTCATGGTTCAATATTACGTCAAACATGTTCAAAATAGTCAAAGGTTCAATATTAAGTTAAAAGAGATTAATTATATGCCAAAATGTTTTAAATCAAGTTAAAGTGTTCAAATCTATGCCAATATGTTCCTATCAAGTTAAAAGAGTTCAAATATATATGTCGAAGGGCTCAAAATCACGGAAAGTGGTTCAAATAATAGTGCTCATAACATAGTGATCAATTTAGTTCGGGCACAATCTACTTACTAGCATAAGTAGTGAAACAAAAAGGGTAACAAGTTCATGATAGTTCAAACAATATAGTTTAAGTTCATATAAGTGTAAAGTAAAAGCATGAAGTTGAGCATGTATCTCCCCAGAAGAGTTTATAAAACAATTAAACGAGTAAAAGTGGGGCTACGAACTCACCCGATGCAATGTTTATGATGACAAAAGTAGATGCCAAATGAGGTGCGATCTCTATCCGCAACCTAATATGAATGATGTGTTCTAATGTAAGTCATGAAACAATGTCGTGCATGCAAACTCATATGATATCCATACCACTTGTACATTTTTGAAAATGAAGTTTATCGTCGAAATATATGTTTATGACATCTCGTCATTTTATAAAATACTTTTCAAGTACTTACTTCGAAATGATATCCTACGATAATCATTTAGTGATTTATTATGAAATTATAACTTTTCGTCGCAAAATAATATAATTTGACAATTCATGAAAGTGACAAAATGGCCTCGAAAAGCTAGTCGTAAAATAGTGAATATCGAGTGTTAGAAAACAAACTCAACGGTTTTGGAAAGCTTGTAGTATTATCTCAAGGTTTTAGCTTTTAACTTTTGATCCTAGAGGTCTCGATCATGGAGAAAAATATAGGTGAAGTAGGGTACTTGTACCAAAAATATTGTTTAAAGGTAGTTTTCGGCAAAGTTTGAGTGACCGTATTTTACTCGTTACAACTCCGTTTGACGAACGGTTGAACATTTTGGAAAATAGGCTAGGCGAACTTACTTTTACTAGAAGACATCGTTTTATAAAAAGTACTCCATCGATGTTAAAAACGACCCTCAACATGGTCACTAGCGACAACTAGTTTTTGCTAATAGAAAAATATATATGTGTTATATACTTGTAATAAAAAGTTACGACGACCTTGTTTAAACACGTGTAATTTAGTCGTTACAAGTCCATTTTCTACGTTTTATATGTCCTTAGCTTCGTGTTAAAGTATACTAATATATTTTTGATAAATCGACTCATTTGATAACGCTTAAGACTCATTTTTGACTCGTAAAAGTTTGGGACAGCATGCTGAAATTTTCTGAAAATATAGTTTTCGTCGTTAAACTTGAAAATAGCATAACTTCTTCGTTATACCTCCGTTTTAACCCATTCAAGCGGCCACGTTTTCATTTTAAAGTATATTTTCTGAATATCTTGCCCAAAAATTTTTACAAACTGCAGAAATTTCCAGAATTAACAAAAATGATCAGACCCTTATATATAGTTGTCGAAATGGATTTTTCTCGCGTAAAACTTATTCTAACCACTTCAAACCAACGCCAAACCTATTCTAAACCTACCATACAACTTCTTAGGGTGTCATGGGTTCCTAGATATCATCAAAAATGATATGTTTCAAGGGATAATTATAGGATGATATATATTCATTTATAGTACTTAAAAACAAATAAAGTGGTATAGATAATCATATAACTTGCATGTTTTTCTCAAGCATGATAAAATGACCAAAGTATGAATATGAAAAATTAAAAATGATCATGAAATGCTTACTAGTTAAGTGATGAGGTTTAAAGAACAAGGGTTTATCCTAATTACCCTATGTTTTTATTTCAAAACCTTGATTAAGAGTATACTAGGATTGTGTAATTAACTTGTCTTGAAAAAAATTTGGCTTCCTTGCTTGGTCTTACCCTTGGCCGGTTCTAATGAAGAAGTAGATGAGAGAGTTTTTCACTAATGAATATGTGTAGTATGTGTGTAAACAAGTTTATATATCTAGAATTAATACATGTATAGGCTTAGTTGTATATGCTAGAAGATATTTAGTACTCAAATATTGTGTGAGTCACCCTTGTGGTCGACAAGCATAAAGCAAGACATGGTTGAGTGAATTTTGTATAATTAAAGGTATAAATGTATTAGTAAATGTGTAGTTGTGTAAGTATAGTTGGTAATGTGTATATATATTTAAGTTTTTAGGGTAGCGTTAGTTAAAAATAAATTTTAACGGAACAAAATAAAATATATCAAAGCCATAAAAATTATAAAAATACATTTCTTACAAAAATTGAGTGAAATAATAATTATCGAGTAGTATTTACGAAAACCATCGTAATTATTTATACATAACAATTTATATACAAAATAAATTGAAAATATCGAGTAAACTAATAATATAATTTTTACAGTCTTAAAATGAATATAAAAATATATTAAGATTATTTTTGAAAGTGTCGGATCAAATGTTCAAAATAAATGATTACGCGATAGCGTTTATTTAATAGGAAAATAAACGTTTAATGAAAAATGCAAATCCATGCATGAACTGATATGATGATGATGTTACTAATAATATGTAGACTAAATCTAGTCTATATGAAATGCCCTCGATGATTTTTCATGAATACGCAGCTAAACCCTCAAGGTTACGCGTATTTGATACTCGTAAACCTAGTTTACGAAAAATGATGAATAGTGATTTTTCTTAGGGAATGAATAGTGTTTCGTGAATAGTAAAATTTTGAAATACGTTCTCAAAATATCAGATCGACTTCAGAAATGATGAATAGTAACCGATGAATAGTAAATTCCCGAGATGAATAGTAAATTTGAAAAATGACCGAAAATTGAGAATTGTGACAGATAATACGTCAAACTAGAACATCACTAAACACAAACACGGTGTTTAAAAAAAACCTAGCCGTTTGTTCACGGTATGAAAGCGCAGCCTGAATAGGATCCTTCACATCCAATGATAGACCAAAAGCCAAGCGGTATAAAAAAATACATACCCAAATACCACAGTCACCAAATATCCCAGCCTGCTTTGGTACTTGTTTAGCGATAGTAAATGTAATGAAATAACTTGCCGGATCAATGCCTTTCTTCTCAAATACTTGCGCTTGTGCTAGGACCTCAGGTAATTGTAGCTGTGGACAAAAGTTACACTGTTATAAAAAATCTAATGTTTTAAAACCACGGTTAAACGGTTTTGTATTAATTCTTATGACATATGAATAAATAGTCAAACCTGTAAACACTCCCTCAGTTTGATATAAAACTCTCGCCATTCCTCTTCAAAAGTTTGACCGCTACCATAAAAGGTAACAATGCCAGTGTCTATCTCCAAACGGGCAAGACACCAATGAGCCGGTTTCATTAATAGGCATGAAAACCTACAACGTTTGGGTCACAAACATAACATTAATATATGGCAAAAGCTAAACAGGTTAATTATATGAATGAGATTGGACTAGAATAAAATATATATATCGTCACTTACGTGGATAACGTCCGGACCATGGAATAGAGTATCTTTCACCATTAGCATACCACAACGGCAATGATTTTTGAAACAGTTTTGAACAAAATAGCTACTAACCATCGCCCAATCAACAGTATCGAGTCTAACATGCCAAAGGTAATTAACTCACAACTCTATGTGCTGTAAATTTTGAAACATGAATGAGTGTGATAAACGTTATAAGAAATCAATTCAATTGGTACAGTTGTATGAGTACTTGCCTCATCCCTTAGCCAACCTTTCCTAGGCGGGTCTAAGCAAACCAAACTTTCCCAAAACCTTCTATCCACACACACATCGTCAGACCAAGGAAACTTGCGCTTAAGCGGTCCAATTTGTCCAAGAAATTGGCCAAATTCATTTGTAAAATGAACTCTGTTGGCAATTCTTTGGAGCGTGCAATATCCTAGTATATGAAACGATTACACTTGTAATCAATTGTCATTAACAAGATATATTTTAAAACGTTGTCAAGAAGTATTTTTCATACCTCAACCCAAGGCGTGACAATTTTAAGTTTTTCACTCATATCCTGGATCGTAAGCTAGAGCATTGTCTTTTCTTTTCAAAGATATGCCTTGGTCCAATAATACGAATTAGCTTCACCTGAACGTTGTTCACTCCTTTTTGAAACTGCAAAACACGCTCTACTGGCTTTCATATAATCTGAGTTCATGATTGCTTCTCCCCTTTTCTTTCGTTCATTTTCATACTGCAACCTCTTTTGCTCTTCCAACATTATCAACTTGTCCTCTTCCATCCTTAACCTCTTCTCTTGTTGCATCAATGCTCTTTAACCGGGCGCTTTGTAATTCTTCATGTCGCAACCTTAATTCTTCTTGGATAATAAATTCTGTCAAGCGTTTATATAGTTACTATCGTTATAATATGTTATGGTACGGAAAGGGTTTTACACTTGTTTCTTGATTTTGTAAATTACCTTTGCAACATCGTCATCGAAAAATCATCTAGCCTTGATGAACTAGTATCAATGCTTGGCTGACTTGACTCAAACAAGTCAAGAAAATCATGATTAAGCTCATCACAAAACTGTGCACTTAGATGCCGAAGATCATTAGTTAACTCCAATTTCTTCTAAGAATGAAAAAAAGTATTTATAAAAAGCATATATACGAAAAATAAATTAATCAAAAAGGATGTCAAAGTATATATACGAAAAAAAGGATATATTACCCCATTTCTTTCTCGAGCAAGAACCTGAAATAAAGAATACAAAATATTAAGGACGTATATTATTATCAGTAGTCGTGTGATTATTGATGGGTCTATGAGGAGAATATAAAGTATAAATAACCTGAATAATTGCATCGAATTTGAACAAACGCTTATTTAACTCTGTAATAACACCATCCGTATTATCTTGATCTCTATTATCTTTGCTCTCACTCCTAGCGTATAATAGGTAAACGTTTCCTTCGTCTTGCCACATTTGCGTCTTTGCGGCCATCTTCTTCAACCACTAGTCGTAAAGATGTGTGGTTTTCACTGGTGGAGTTCTAGGTATGTAATCATGGAAAAACGCCGTAAACTTTATATACCAATCAGATCTCCTCTCAGCTATTGTCGGTGTAAGTTCTATAACAGGATTGGAATCCTTAAAAATGAAATAATAATGTTGAATACGTAAAAGATTGCATTAGTATAGAATAAAAGATTGCATTAATAAGAAAATTTTGATGAAGACTTTTACCTTTCCAAAAAGAAACTTATAATCAGATCTTTTGAAGGGTGTATTCTTTGACCACGCTACTCATCTTGGCATAATATCAGGAACTTTATTCCACCATAGAATGCTTCTTTCAAATGACTCCAGTATCCATATCTATACGGATTTTGCAAGTTCAATAAAAAATAATAACATAAAGTATTGATACATAAAATGACTCCGGTGTATATTGATACATAAAATATTAACCTTGAAAGCCCAAACGAATCCTCGACATGTATAGGTTGGAACAAACTTGTGGTCTTTGTTAATACCTTGAAGGAAATCCCACTTGTGTTTATCCGCAACATGCAAAATTTCATCATACAAATGCCTCCAAATATGCTCTCCCCATGGAAAGGCATCCCAATCATCTAGGTTTTCAACTAATCGGATGAGAGTATCATCAACTTCACGAACCAATAATCGCCCATGAAGATAACCTCCAAAGCTAACAATAGACAAAGACGTCTGCATCTTCGCCGTATATGATACCAAATGCCTCTTCATCCTCAATTAGACCAAGAATATCGAAGTTTGTAATTTTTGAACTGAAGCGTTTTGGGAAAACCCTTGACCTAAAATTAAGGTGTCCAGACCTATATTTTTCAAAACTTACTTTTCCAAAATGAAAACCATTGATAAGCGAAAACTCGGGCGACCGAAATGTAGGGGCGGTCTTCAATATAATATACAATCGGCATATCATAATGATTTTCATTCGGATAACATTGTTTTTGTAAAATATAATCTATCATATGTGCTTCGTGGTCAAAATAAGAAAGGTCCAACCATTTACCGAAACAAGTTCCCCGAAACAACTTCCTTCGTTTTTATCCAACTTGGATTTTATTAAAGAAAAGTAGTTTGGTTTACTTCATGATGATTTTAAGCCTCATATTCCTACAAATGAATAATATATATATATATATATATATATATATATATATATATATATATATATATATATATATATATATATATATATATATATTCTACTTAATTACATATAAGGGGAGTAACAAAGCTGCATTCAATCATCCAAGCATATTGTACAATCATCCAAGCATGCACATTATTTACAATTAATGCATATTGTACAATTTTGTAATAAATACCATATATTACTTCATTCCTTAGTGCACTTATTGCAAAATGTACAACAACAAAGCATCACATCTCCAAACACCAGATAAATTAAAAACCCCAACACAATCAAAAACCTTAGCTAACTTAAATAAACTAAATTGTTGTTGCAAACCTACGATTAAACATGATTAATTTCAAATAAAATACGGAAAAAACAAAGATACGAACAATTTATATATATGAATATAGAAATACATACCCGAATACGAAACATTTTTTTGCGGGATTTCCGAAGACGGATAGATCTTGGCTTGTGGGAGTATTTTGTAATGTATGTGTTATTCTAATTCATCGAATAAAGGTTATGAAAGATATGTGATATGAAAAAGCTGAAAAAATGAATACGCTTAAGTAAAAAGTATTTTACAATTCTGTAAAAAAGGATAAGAGTACAAAAGTACAAATTTTAAAAAGGCGCTCAAATTAATTCGCTTGAGTCGCTCAGCATTGAGATGGGGCTAAATGAATAAAATAATAGTTTCCATAGTTTGACTTTTTCCTCGAAAATAGCAAAAAAAAATTCGCCCGAATCTTAAAATTTCGTTGGATCTAAGTCGATTATAAATCATAGGTACGAAAAGCAAATTTCAATGATTGGGTTCTGAAAAGTGAAAGGACACTTGGCGCTCCTTGATTGGAAGGAAAAAGTCGCAAGTCTCAAGGTCTATTTAAGAGATACCCAAACTTTTTTCCTAGAAAGTTTTGACACCTTTAGCAAAAGGTGTATTGCCACAATTACCCCTTTAATTAATACACAATTAAAGTTAAACATGATAAAAACAAGAGTTAATTACATGAATGATCCCTGTGATTTGTAAGATTTTACGGATTTAGTTACTAAACTTTATTTTTTGCGGATTTCCTCCCTATGGTTTTGACCCATTACGGGTTTATTTCCTTAATAACTTTTTCTGTTAGTTTGACCGTCAAGTGAGTGTTTAAATAGCTGAAATGACTGAAATACCCTCTTATTGTATCACGAATTTGGTCCCTACTTTTTTATTTATTATTTATTCAACTATTTAGTTGATATTATTAATAATTTTTTTATTTCAAAAATTTTTTTGTCCGGATTTTTTAAGTAAGTTTTTCACAGTGTTTTTATAACTTTTTTGAGGGATTTTTTAAATCTTTTTGAAATATGTACGATATTTTATTTTATAAATTTTTCACAAAAAGCTTTTTTAAAAATTTGGTTATTAATAATTTTTATGAGATTTTTTTTATGAAATTTTTTACGAGATTTTTTTATAAATTTTTTTACGAGATTTTTTATGATATTATTAATAATTTTTACGAGATTTTTTTATAAAATTTTTTACGATATTTTTTTTATAAATTTTTTTACGAGATTTTTTTTGATATTATTAATAATTTTTACTAAGATTTTTTTTATACAATTTTCATTTTTGTTAACTACATAAATGGTCCCTCTGGTTTGCCCGATGTTATGGATTCTGTCCAGTTTTCATTTTTGTTACGTTTTCGTAAGTTTTCATAAGTTTTCATCCGTGTTTATACGTTTTCATCTGTTTTTCCTCGTCCCGATCCTTTATTATACGTTTCTTCTGTTTTTATACGTTTTCGTCCGCTTTCTTATGTTTTCGTCCGTTTTTATACGTTTTCGTCCGTTTTATCCATTTTCGTCCGTATTTCCTAGTCTCGATCAATTTTTATACGTTTTTGTCTGTTTTATATGTTTTTCGCCCGTTTTCTTACGTTTTATCCATTTTCGTCCGTATCTCCTCATCTCGTCTGTTTTCTTACGTTTTTTTTTTAATGTTTTCGTCCGTTTTCTTACGTTTTTATATATTTTTGTTCGTATAAAAATGGACGAATACGGATAAATCGTATAAAACAGACGAAAACGTATGAAAACGGATCAAGGAAAAACGGACGAAAACAGATAAAAACGTAAGAAAACGGATGAAAACGTATAAAGAAGATGAAAACGTATAAAAACGGATCGAGAAGAGTAAAAATGGGCGAAAATGGATAAAAACGTAAGAAAACGGACGAAAACGTATAAAAACGTATAAAAACGTATAAAAATGAAAAAATAAATAAAATAAAAATAAACCGGATAAAAACGTAAAAAAAACGGACGAAAACGTATAAAAACGGACGAACGTATTGAAACGGACGAAAACGGATAAAACGTAAGAAAATGAACGAAAACTTATAAAAACGGATAAAAATGTAATAAAACGGATCGAGACGGGGAAAAATAGACGAAAACATATAAAAACAGACCGAGAAGGGAAAAAAAGACGAAAATGTATAAACACAGACGAAAACTTATGAAAACTTACAAAATCTTAACAAAAATGAAAATTGAACTGAATCCGTAACACCAGGCAAACCACAAGGACCATTTATGTAGTTAACAAAAATGAAAGTGAGAGTATTTTCGTCAGTTTAGTCATTCGGTAACCTGATTGAACACACTTTTGAAGTTCAGTAACCTGAATGTCAATCCCGTGTAGTCCAATACCCTGTTTGCACAAAAAATGTTTGGTAACTTAGGCAAATTAAGTTGGAAAGTTAGGTAACATATCTATCTATAAACCCTCATAATTTTGTATATTTAATCATAATATTTTATTTTGATGGGTATTAAAGGTAATTAATTTAAATAAAAGCTTTACAAATTTTCATAAGTTCGTTCCTATTAGCTTGAGATTATATAAGCTTATAACTTATAATATATTTTACAAACTTATGATCAACAAAGCTTATTTTATGAACTAGTTCATTGTAAAAGCTCAAGTTCTCATAAAATTTGCTATAAACTCGCATCAAAACACATTGCAAATGATAACAAAACTTTCTTTTCAAAATTTATTTTTTGAAAATATGAATAATTAAGGTCACTCTTAAGAATATATCAATACCGGTTTAGTCATTACTCCATTTGCAGTTACTGGATAATTAAACTCTAGTGTTTCGTGGTCACAATTTTAGTTACTACTGGTCACAAAGCCGAAGTCATGATTTGTGTTGTCGATCAATAGGTACGAATTGTGGGGATACAACTTAGAGCAATGGGTATGGTGGTGAGTATGCTCGCCGAATATGAGGTGGCACCTCGCCACTTCTCGCCGTTTCTTTGCCGCCAGACCCTAACCCTTCGCCACTTTGCTATTCGCCGTTTAAACAACGAAGTAAAAGACAGAAGAAAAAATTCAATAGCCATTGGAGTTTAGATAAGTGGTGTTTTTAAAGAAATAAAATGGGGGTGGGTGAGACCCAAGTGAAGAGGTTTGGGTTAGTTGTGAATGGGGGTTATTTTTAAGTGGGTGTGTTGAAGTGATGTGACACGTGTGGGCCCAAGTGAAGAAAAGTGGCTAAGCTACGATACCTCATGCTCTTGCAAATGTCATTGCCCTCATAATTGAGAAACTGGTTAAAATTCGTCGGTAGATAATCATTTAGGGTCCGCTTGGTTCAAAGTGAGGAAAGGGAAAGGGAAAAGAAAAGGGAAAGGAATGCAAAGGAATGAGTGAGGTGGGTAATCAATCCCTTACCCCCCAATTTATTCTATAATGGTTCATTACCCATTACGGAGTAATCAATACCTTACCCCTCCCCAACCAAGCACTAAATTATTTGTGAGAATCCTTAATACTCTTATTTAGTTATTGTACTTTTAAGCAAAAATTATTTATAAACAACAAAGTTACTTTTTTCAAAAAGGTAAAATAAATTAAAACATCAAGTTACTTTAATCAAGCATATCTCATGTTCCACACAAGAAAATGAGAGTAGTTTTCCGTGCTATACGAAGAGGTTAGGCTAAAAAGTTTTACCGTTAGATAAGGTGAGAAACCTAGTGAGAGCCAGAGTTTATTGGCTACTAGCGAGTCCTAAGCTCCTACACATGTGTTTTGCTTCTTCAGACAAATAAAATGCTTAGAAAGACAGTTTGGGAGACGGATTTCTTGATCGCGAAATGGTTTCATCGGTAAGGTTTCCGACAACCTCAAATCCACCTCAATCTTCTTTGTGATGGAAACCTCTCCCTCCGCTTTTACACATTTTTAAAAAGACAAGGCTTGTAATATTAAATTATACCCATTAAAGGTATAAGAATGACAATAAATTTTGATTGGTTGCAAATATAAATATACGATTTTAACTTTTCCTTGTGGTACATTGGCGTGATCGAGCACCACAAATGCCTCGAGGCAACATACTTACTAAATGTAATATTGGGTATACGGTGTACTATCTTCGTCTCATAATAAGTGTCAACTTTCAAAATACATAAAGTTTTAGAAAATACCACTAACTATACTTTCTATCAATCAAATATCATCTTCATTAACTAAAATCTCTTCTCACCGATTGAAACACAAAGTGAACATTTATTTTGAGACATCTTAAAATAGTAATGTGTACACTTATAATGTGACAGAATGAGTAGTTTTATATAGTTCTTATCATATATGTGAATTCACACGAACCGAAAAATCATTTAACCAAATGTCAAAACGACTATAGACGAATTAAAATCATGTAATTTGAATCTAATACCTCCAAAAGAATAGAAACATCGAGTTAAAACTAGTTGGTGGTTACATTTGGTCCCATAAAGTGTTTGGATGATTGAAAATTAAGGAATATGTACAAAGGTAACGGGTCCTGGACCATAGTGGATGACAACATGGCATAAGTATTGTTTCTTAATTCCAGACCAACATTATATAAAAGCCATTTGCGCATGTATCATGGTCCCTTTTTTCATTATTTTTGTTATCCATCTTTAAGAAAATATATATGAATCACTACATAACACTGCCATATAGTGACACATTAAAAAAGTGTCACCAAAGATAAAAAAAAATGTCATTAAAAAAAAAGTCACCACCAACAACAACAATACCAAATCCTGCCTGAGTGAGATATGCAGAGATGAGATGTAGACAGTCACACCCTTACACGAGAGTAAAATGATTGCTTCCAAAAAGACTTTCTACAATTGCGCATGTGCAAACGAATAGACAAAAAGCCATGTGTGAGGAAGGAGATGCAATGACATAAACGAAAGCATATAAAGCAAAAGTTGAATAGAAGCGTCACTAAAAAAATTATGTGCTTATTTCACATTAAAAAATGTATGTAAAAGTTCAATAGATAAAAGTCTATTTATAGTGACACAAAAATATGTGGGTACATAGTTTTGCTTTTCGTGACATATTATATTTATATAAAGTGCCGTAGATTTTTTTTATCACTTAATGTCTATTTTATTGTAGCGAATTATTAGCAATACAAATGTTTTACGGGTCATCTTTCATTTTGCATATAAACTGAATGATTCTGATTATGAGTGGTAGGCCAATTTATTTTCATGTGTTATGACGTACATATACATGTATTAAATAATTACACTAGTCGACAAGTTCATCTGTTGGGATAATAACTACCCATTTGTTGGCGTATGTATCCGACGAAGGCATAAACCGCTCGGATAAATATACGAACCAATTAAGACCAAGCTAAACCAACAGTTAACGCATGCCGAAGGGTTGGACACAACCCCCCGGCACAACGGCTACATGACATCACTATACATAAAGGGAAAGGAATCTCGATTAGAGTACCTGACCTTATTCAGACAGGGACTAAACAGAGTAAACCAAGCTCCCGCCTGACCTAAGCAGAAAGAGCAAGTCAACTCCCGCCCGAAAGAGTCACCATCACCCCACGTGACCCCCAGATAAGGACAAGGCTTCTCACCTATAAAAGGAGCAAAACTACTGCATTAAAGGTTAACTAATTCCTATCTCATTTTTACACATTACTTTGACATATTACCATACTCATTCTAACGCCTGAGCTTGGTCTAGGGATAAAACCCTAGGCGAGGCTAACGCGTGTCTTCTTTGTGTTAACAGATCCGAAGGGCCCCAATCCGGAGAGCTAAACGAAGGATTAGCCGAAGGATATTAGCTTGTTTAGGTGAAGACAAACTTTTACCTCAACAAAATTAGCTTGTTTAGGTGAAGACAAACTTTTACCTCAAAAAATTGGCGTCCGTGGTAGGAGGAACCTTATTCCCCCCATCACCCTCGTTACCCCCGTCACCCCTTGGGCAATTTCAGCGGCAAGACGGATTGGAGCAGGATCTGGCATAAGTGCAGTAACATCTGCAACCGGACGATGACAATAATTTCGAATCTTATCCACATAAGGATATCTTTTCACAAAGAGCTCGTCGTATGCAGCTGTATACTTGGTCGGAGCTTCTAGGTCCAGATCTTCGGTCTCGTCCAAAATCTTCTTAACATCTTCCTCCGAACGACCAATGCGAACCCCATCTAACCACCCTGCCATCCCACACAAGCTGAATGGAACATCCAACAAAGCCTTGTATTCATGACTGTTGAGGAGACGGCTTACAACAGAAGGAATGAAATCCCTGACAAGATTAGACCGAACTATCTCCAGATTCCCCGCGGTAATAGCCAACTCAGTACGATCCTTCCGAAGGACCTCGTTCTCCTCTTCTTCATTTTTTAAGGCTCCCTTAACTTCCATCAACTCCTTCTCCAAACCAGAAATCCTCTCACCCTGAGCCGAGGACAACTTCAGCCATTCGGCTTTTTCAGCCTCTAAGATCCGCACTTGTTTTTTCAAACCCTCCTCCCGGGCAGAACATTCAGCAAGCTCATCCTTTGCAGCTTTCAACTCCCCCAACGTCTTGCTCAGAAAATCAAAGTTCTCTTTAGCGGCAGCCTCACAACCCTTGTGCTCCTCAACTAAATCCTTGTGCGCAAGATCGAGATTTTCAAAACGAACGAACATGTCCGTGAAAGCAAGAGTCCCTCTGTCCAGTATAGCCCAGGACCTCTGAGCCGCCTCAGTATCTATCAGACTCTGTAAGTAGACCTCTTCGGCAGGGGGAGGCAGATGAACAAGCAAATCTCTATACTTATCATTACCCTTAACCCTCTCATCCTTCTTGATCGACCACCCCGGCACATAAGTGGCACTGGACGAGGCTCCCTCCCCGTCATCTCCACATTTGTTTTCACAATGTCGAGGAGGAGATGAAGCCCCTACAAAGATACAAAAGCAAACGATAAGCACACTATATATATAAAAAAAATAGAGAAGGAAAGTGAAGACGACTTACTATTCTCTTGAGGAGCAGGCTGCTCAACAATACAGGATGCATCATGATCCCCACCATGATCCTCGGGATGCTCCTCGACATTCTCATAAGCATTACCATCAACATTAAGGTTGTTGCTGGAGTGACCTTCCAGATTCTCCTTCTCAATGGTGTTGAGGTCATCCGGCCGAGGACCCTCGGGAGGTACAACATTCAGCTGCGTAGGGTTGGTGGTGGACTCCACGTTGACAACAGGCGGAGGACTTTTGTTTCTTCTTTTTTGAGGTTTCCCAGAACCACCCTCTCCAGCAGGGCGTTTCCGTGACTTTAAACCTCCGGCTTTAGCCTCAGCAACCCTCCTTTTCTTGTCTTTAGCTTCCAAAACCTTAGGATCAGCCATCTCGACCCTCTTCATAGCATCAGTCTTTGGAGGAACCACCGTGCCAACCTCTCTAGGAATAGTGACATGCATGATATGAGCCTGCCCTTGTTGATATTTATCTCCTTGAGTCATAACCGCCCCCTTGCGGTACCTCGGCTTGATCAGATAGTCAGACATGGTTAAAGCTGCAACACATGGAAGAAGCTATAAGACATTAAGAAACACAAAATACCAACTAAATAGATAAAACGCAAGCTAAGTACCATTCCCCTCGGCATCCTTGAGAGCCGCCCGGTAACCTGGATACTTCCAATTCGCCGATAATCCAAGGGCGTACAAAAAACCCGGCGAAATCTTTATCAAATCAATGACATTAGCAGACAAAAGATCCGCATCCGGCACTGAAGACTCTCCGGTAGGAAAGGGATCGGAAACATCCGAATCTGGATGCCTCCACGGCATAGCAAAAGGGATCGCTTGACGGTCAATCAAAAAGAACTGTCTTTTCCAACCTTTCAGCCCAGACAAAATCTCTTGAAAGCAAACCCGACGATGTTTACCGTCTCGCTTGCCAAAAGTGAACCAATGCCCCTGTTTATGTAGTTTGTAGAAGGCACGGAAAAGGGAAGTGGTAGCTGTGATGTGAAGGCTACAACTATATACTTCAAAAAGTATAACCCTATGTAAACCTATCGGCACTAACTGTGAAATATGAACTTTGTAATAGGGAATAACATCTAAAAGGAAAGTGGAAAATGTGACACTAATCCCCCCTTCCATAAAATATTCTAAGTATAAACCTATTGCATCATCCCCCAATTGCCCCATCGTAAAATCGGCCGGCGGGAGCCTCGGATGAAGATCAAGGGGAATCCCAAAATTATCTATGGCCCACAATAAACCCTTCGTTGTCATATTCAAAGTATATCTGTCAAGATCAAACTTGCTCTTGGGTCGCGACGGACCGTCAGAAGCAGGCCCGGAGCCATGGCCGGATGATGAGCCGGACGGTTCTGACATTGTTACCAGAAGGGAATGGATATAGCCTAAGTTTAAAGTACAAGGAAAATTAGAGAGTACCTGGACAGTAGACGAAGAGCACAGAAACCGTTTGGCCGAAAAACGCAGAAAACGTGGGACTGTAAAAATTTTTACGGTGGTAAAATTGAAAATAACCGTGCTATTTATAGGCGAAGAAAGGATAGGTGAAACGTCCCGTCGTGTCAGACGGTGACGTGTCACCATGGTAACCACACAACACACTTCAGCTGCCACGTGTCAAAATTCCTTCAGCACAGTATTTAAAAAAAAAAAAAAACGAAGAAGAAGAAGAAGAAGAAACAGAGCAAAACTCACCGAAAGAAATCATTACACACTCCCAATATCATGTAATGCACCCATTAACATGATACTGGGGGGGACACGTTGGTGTATGTATCCGGCGAGTATAGCCGAAGGGCATAAACCGCTCGGATAAACATACGAACCAATTAAGACCAAGCTAAACCAACAGTCAACGCATGCCGAAGGGTTGGACACAACCCCCCGGCACAACGGCTACATGACCTCACTATACATAAAGGGAAAGGAATCTCGATCAGAGTACCTGACCTTATTCAGACAGGGACCAAACAGAGTAAACCAAGCTCCCGCCTGACCTAAGCAGAAAGAGCAAGTCAATTCCCGCCCGAAAAGGTCACCATCACCCCACGTAACCCCCAGATAAGGACATGACTTCTCACCTTTAAAAGGAGCAAAGTTACTGCATTAAAGGTTAACTATTTCCTATCTCATTTTTACACATTACTCTGACATATCACCATACTCATTCTCACGCCGGAGCTTGGTCTAGGGATAAAACCCTAGGCGAGGCTAACGCGTGTCTTCTTTGTGTTAACAGATCCGAAGGGCCCCAATCCGGAGAGCTAAACGAAGGATTAGGCAAGGATATTAGCTTGTTTAGGTGAAGACAAACTTTTACCTCAACAAAATTAACTTGTTTAGGTGAAGACAAACTTTTACCTCAACACCATTCATGAATGAATCAATCTATAACCGATTGATCTAATTTATCATTTAAGAAAAACGTGTGTATAATTATTCATAGTTCAATACTTACTATCACATGCTTCGTTTTCTTTGAAATCGGTCTAAACTTGCACTAATCGCAAAAGGATACTTAATTAGTATGCCCTGACAACTAAAATACAATGAAGAATTCAAGACAAACTAAGCTAAATACCTACACTATAAATGACACTAAGAACAACGAAATCGACAATCACAAGCTTTTAGTTAATAGATTTTATTTCGCATAGCTAGGGGTGTTTATGGGGCGGTTCGGCTTGGTTCGGTTAGAGATTTTAACTATCCATCGCGGGGCGAGTAGTTCATTTTACTATCCGAAACCGAACCGTACTAGGCGGGTAACCGGACATGCGGGTACCCGCGGTTCGGGTCACGGTTAACCATTTTAAAAAATTAATCGAATTGAATCGGACGAACAATAACATAAATTAGAACGTAATATGTCAATTGTAGTAAAATTAAATAACATTGAAAAGATTTAAGTCATAATAATGTTGTTTCGTTGTAATAAAAACATTCAAATTATCATATGTAACAAAATAATTAATATTATTTATTTGACATTTATAAGTACGATCACTTTAATCATATGTAATCCATGAACGTTAGTAAATGATCACATTCGGTAAGTAAAAATGTGTTATACGATAAAAGTAATGCAATAAGAAAGTTAATACTTGTACATTTTTAAGAATGGTTTGTTGAAACCTACATGTATATTATAGGCGGTTCGGTTCGGGTAACCGCGGATAACTAAAAGAAAAACCGAAACCGAACCATGATAAGCGGGTTTTTCCGGTTTCGGTTTCTTCGATTATCGGTTTTTTGCGGTTTCGGATTGAGCTGATCGGCTCGGTTCGTCGATTTCTCGAATTTTTTGAATACCCCTACGCATAGCATACATTCATTAGACAAAGAGAAACTAGTTGCTCATAAGATCAAAGTGATATGAGAAATCTTTTAGGGCCCATTTGGTATACGGTTTTGAAGAGGTTTGGATTCATTCATAGTCCAAATCAATTGTTTTGTATGTTTTTGCTTATGGGATTCATGATTCCACGTTAAATAGGTAGGAATAGCATTCAATTTCACATTTCACTATTGTAAAACACGCCCAACCACTACTAGATGAAATTATTTATATATTTTTATTTAGGGTGCGTTTGGTTTGCTTTTCGGAATCACAATCGGTTTGGATTTGATAAAAAGATGGAACGGAATAAGATATATGATTCTCAGTTTTCACGTTTGTTACTAAAATTAAAATAAAGGTATCACAATGGTGTAGGCCCCATATTTATTATTATTCAGCCTATATAAGAGCACAAGGTATGCAAGGACCCAATAACACGTTATTGGTATTTCACCTCAGCGCCACATCATACATCTCCCAATAACTCAAACAACCCTCCCTCATAACACAACACTAACATCACCTGTAGGTCCCGCAAAATACCCCACCAAATATACCACTCACTCAAAATAAAAATTAAAAAAAAAAAAAAAAAAAACACACACACACACACACAAAAGGTGCATTTGGCTTGAGCTAGTGGAGTGGCTCAAAACACAAAAGAGTGCATTAGGCACAAGTTTGGCATGTTGGCCGGTAAGGTTGACACATCAATGGCTCACCAATGACACACCATACCTTGTGCTCTAAATGCAATTTGCATTAAAATTTGTAGGCCCCATATATTTTTAATATGGGAAAATTAGTCAAATAGACCGCGCGCCCTGAGGCTTATCAGTTTCTGGACCACGCACTTATAAAATTTGAAAATAAACCGGTTGCCCACCGATTTTCTTGGACCCAACCAGGGGCTGCCATGTGTCCGACAACTTATGACACAAGTACGTATTTTGAAGGTATATGTCATGTATTGTAACATATTGTTTTTTAGACAACTTGTATTGTTATTTGGGCATCTTTATATTTTTTGGGCAACTTGTATTTATACACGAGGATAGTTTTGTCATTTCACATTAAAAAAAAAATCAAACGCCCACACAAAACACAGATTCACACAGTCACACACCTCTTGTCCTCCACATAAACCATCACAACTAACACCACCACAACCACCCAACAACCCGACGCCACCACCATCCGGCCGCACCTCCACACACGCCACCACCATCCGGCGGCACCACCACACAACTGAACCTTCTTCTGCAGTGGCATGTTCTTGTTACAGGTAATTCAAATCACCTGAAGAAATCTTTTGTTATTATCTACTTAAGTGTCAAAAAAGGAATCCTCTCAAAATTGCTCGTATCCAAACACAATCTTTTATTATTATCTACTTAATGTGTTTTATCTTCGATTTAATCTGTAATTTTAGTTAAATTTGCATTTGTGGTTGTTCCCTTGATGAAAGTCAAAATTAGGGTTATCACCCCTAAACCGATAATCCGGTTTTGTAAATTTCTTAATTTGATGTAATTATGTTCTGCTAAAAAATATGTGAATCAGGCTCGGTACTGATTATTGTATCTAAATTATTATATCTTCTTTTATACTCTATATTCAGGCTCGGTATTGATTATTGTATCTAAATTATTATATCTTCGTTTATACTCTAGATATATTTAGGAGGAATGGTGTTCTGAATGTGTGACATTGATTTGCAAATGGAGCAACTATAGCTTGTTAAGACTTATTTTCTATGATATTTAAGGTCATGTTTGAATTGATTTTCTCTAGCATACAAGTACTTCTAACATTTAAGCTTTTATATCTTATCTTAAGCTTTTCAAGTAGTTGTTGAAATTTATGTCTACTATTTTCAGTCTAAAAGGGCCGTTTGGACGTACTTTTTATATGTCCGCAGCACTTGGATGTATGGGTTGATTTGATGTGGCTATTTAGACCAGCCGATGCAGATTGGGCTTTAGCTTACCGTGAACGGATGCTTGAATACTTCTGGAACCACAAGGTTGAATGCACAAATTGATCGACGTCTTTCAAGGTACGATCCTTAATGTCCGTTTGACCCATAATTATTGTCAAATGTTCACTTGTGAAGTCTTTTTCTTTCAACTTTTACTATATGTATTTTTACTTGTGTTATATATTAGTCGATTATTATAATTTTTTTTAAATCAACGGCATTTCTTTTGTAAATACCCGTGCACATATACAAAAATTGCTATGATTTGCAAACCACTTCTATATTGGTTATGTATATTTTATTAATATTTGCTATATAGCAGAATATAATATTTAGTTGCCCAAAAGTACATCACGGTACATGTCCTTTAATGTTTTCTGTTCTCAATCACTTTCTTCAATACAATTTGTTTAACAAAATATTTGTTTCTTCTTTTGGTCTATTGACTTCATATCTTTATCCCAATCTTTCTGCTTTTTTTTAAAAAATATGTCTGACAATATCCCCTTGGATGTTCAACTAGATATCATCTGTAGGCTACCTCCTAAGTCTATACTCAACGTAGTGTTTGCAAGTTATGGAAGGCTAGTATAGATTGTGGAAGCTTCATCTTTAATTACGGTGTTCATCGTAATGATGAGTGTTTATTTACGCTAACATTCGATATGGGTGACCAAGGTTTTATGTTAGCTTTAGATGAACAGCTAATCGCTACGCCACTTAATACAGATTTAATGCTTTCATGTATGATTACAGTTGGCAATTCTAATGGTCTTTGGTGTTTTGTCTATGGTTCTAATCTAATGACCGTTATTTGGAACCTGGCAATCAAAAAATCACTTGCAGTATTTGTCCTGCTTTACACGCATCAAATCGAACATCAAAAGATTTTTTTTGGTTTTGCCGTCCGTCCGGACACTCTTGACCCGACGATCGTGAAGGTCTCCTATCCTATTTTCGAAAGTGGTTTCGGTATGTATCGTCTTTTCTTTGAACTCATTAAGGTGGACAATCCTTGAAAATTTCCACCCCCTCGTGAAACTATCAAATTGAAACGTAAAAGTCGTGCAGTTGTAGGTCGTTTTATCTATTGGACTGGGAGTGAAAAGTTAACTAATGAGGACGGTGTTATTTACAAGATTTATATGTTGATTTCTTTTGATTTGGTAACCAGCCAATTTAAAGTTATAGACCTACCGCAGATTTTAAAAAATGAACTCCCAATTCCATTCAATGTTTTCGATCTTGGAACCTCTCTAGTGATTTCTGGGACGATCATTGGTGAAGATATTCTATTATTTTGCGGATGGTTGTTGGACGTCAATGGTTCTTCCATAACATCATTTAGAAGCCTATTCGCCATCCCTACCCTATATTCGGTTCGTTTGCTTGGGTTTACAAAGGATCAAGCTCCAATAGTCGAAGCGTACAACGGCAATCATTTGGGTCAGTCGGTATTTGTGTACAACAAAGAACTTGAATTATTTGTCTGCATGGGAATGTTAGGAGATGAGGGATCTTTCTACATCGCCCCATACAAAAAATCTCTTCTTTTCTTAAATCAGCCAGACCATGTTGTTTATAGTATGTTTTATTTTTAACTTACCATTCTATTAATGTTTTGTTTTTAACTTACACCATTATATTGATGTTCAACAGGTTTGTTCGGCAGAAGTTAGGGATCATGCTTAATGGGAATGAAGCTTTGTAGTTTTAGTACGATGTCTGTATGGGAAGGAAGCATGGAGTGGTTAGCTTTTTCTGCGTACTTGGTGAATTTTATAAATCAAGTGGTTATATATTATGTAACCATTAAACTTATAATTATGTAGTAATCGTAATATGTAGTAGGTTTTCTGTATGAAACGTTGTATGTCAACGTATTTACTATTTCCTATGTTTTGTAATCCCATTATACATGTTTGTTTAATCTGGGGAACTAGCAGTTGTTTCCAATAAACAATGTGGCAACTAACTGTTGTACGTAGGGCAACTTCTTTTCCCTATTGACTACTTTTATAAACCAAGGAGTCCTTCTAGTTATTACAATTCGTATTCTACAATCAACTAATAACCACCGACTAGTGACTATGCACACTTGAAAATAACAGATTTACCATTCAACACTAGTAATATTTAACTAGCAGTTGTAAGTTTAATACTAGCAGCACTAAACCACTATGTGCCTATTCAGGCCCAGAATAGTAAGACACCTACACAAGGGCACGAGAATGGTATCAGCAGCACCTACACACGGGCAGCACAAACAGGGCCATACACAAGAGTATTAACGACTGTGGCATCATTTCGTTGATGTCCTCTATCACAAGCAGTGGTTAAAATAGCTACCAGTAGTAACCAAATTACTGGCAGTTGTAAGTATACAACCAATTCAGTTTTACTAGCAGTAGTAAAAATAACTATAGCGGTAGTAAAAATAACTAACAGTTGTAAGTATACAACCAATTCAGTTTTACTAGCGGTGGTAAAAATAAGTATAGCGGTAGTAAAAATAACTAGCAGTTGTAAGTATACAACCACTTCAGTTTTACCAGCGGTAATAAAATTAAGTATAGCAGTAGTAAAAATAACTAGCAGTTGTAAGTATACAACCAATTCATTTTATAATTTGAGATATTTAATTTAAGTAATCGTGCATAAAAGCAGTGTAGCATTTTTTTTACGCTTAGAAATGTCGCATATAGCTCAAAATAATCAACTCAAATGAATGTAACTCTACACATCTGATAACATGATGCCGTTATGTGCTTACGTCAAACTGAAGACTTTGACGTTTTTAGCATAAGTGATGCTCACAGCACATTGATTGTGTAATAGGTCCGCCATATTACCATGGCTTACTAAAATATACCATTTCGTAATATTTTACGGACCAAATTTGAAAAGCTTGTATCTTGGGCGCGCGAATCAATGAACCAACCCAACAACCATATTTAATGATCATAATAAACACACCCTCGTTCTGACCATCAATTGCAAATCAACAACCCTCATCCAAAGCCTCCTGTCGAGAATTAAAAAAACCAACAAAATTTCCTTGAAAACCATGTCGTTTCGAGCTAATGTTATCACCAGTATGAGAGATTATATTAGCAACATGCCAGATCTGATGATCGGTAACATTTTGAATCGATTGCCAATAAAAGAAGCGGTGAGCACCTCTATTTTATCTGCAAACTGGAGGTTTAAGTGGACCTTGCTCACCGAAGTCATAATTGATGAGAATTTCTTTTATTATTTAACATATAAGTTTGATGGGAGGCATGTTACTAGACTTTTAAATCAGCTTATGGGTCCCATAAAAAAGTTTGTCTTCTCTGTAGATCCCAAACCGTTGTCTGGAATGGAAGACTTGAATTATGAAGGAGATTCGTGATTGGCTTATGTTTTTGGCACTGCAAGGAATTGAGGACCTGACAATTAGAAACTGGTATGGACAACCAGTTACATTTCCAACCCAATTTTACACGCGTATTGAATTGAAACATCTTGAAATTCATTGTTGTGATTTCCCTAGTTTGGTGTTTTTCACTACTTTTCCAAATTTACTGAGCTTAAAATTGTGTTTAGTCAAATTTCTAACCGTACAGATTTGGGATTTAATTGCTGGTTGTCCCTTACTTGAGTCTCTTAGATTGGATGTTGAGAGTACAAACGGGATGAAACTATGGAATCTTGCAAGTCTTAGGAATTTGAAGAAGTTACATTTGTCATTCGGTATTTCGAATGTTGTCACGACAATCATAGCATCCAATATCTTTCACCTGACAAGACTTCCATCTCTTGAGACCCTTACATTGGATTTTGACTATTGCACGGTAAGACCGTTTTGAGATTTACACTTCTAATTTTACAATTTTAAATATATGTGTAACTCTAACGGCATTTAATCCCAAAAGTCGACCTGTTGTAGTTGATGCGTGATGGTAATTCCAGGATGAATGTCCCTTTGCCGTTTGTATCCCTCGTTAATCTGAATCTAAAAGGAGTTGATTTTGGCAAGACTGTTATCGTGTCACTCGTCGTCCAAATGATTCGCGGATCTCCAAACTTGAAAATGCTGGAAACCAGAGTAAGTGTAATACTTTATTTCATACGTATCAAATAAACATCCATAAACTGGCATGTTTTTGTGTCTCAATACTATTTGATTTCCCAGGCTTCACACACGCTTAGTGTTTTACCTTTGGAACAACGTTCATTAGATTTAGACACAACCACATTCAGCCATGGGCAAATTCATACTGTGATTTTTCAATCCTTTCCTAGATCACATAATGAATTACATATAATAAAGTTTATACTTGCTTGTTCCACGTCGTTAAAGAAAATATATATCAGGGCCAGCGATTTGATGGACGATGGTTATGATAATATCAAGAAGAATTGGGAGTTCGCTAGGAAGCTGTTGAAACTCCCCCGATCTTCCGTCACAACCGTTGTAAAATTGTTCTAGTGGTTGTAGTTTTATGTATGGGTTGAATACCCTTTCAATTAAATTTGTGTACAGAAAGTTTGGTGTGTCTGTTTATCAAGGGGATATATAATATGTAACCATTAAACTTATAATTATGTAGTAATCGTAATATGTAGTAGGTTGTCGTATGTATGAAACGTTGCCATTATCCATTTTTATTTCATCTCGCCAACTAGCAGTTGTTTCCAAAGATCAATTTGGCAACTAACTGTTGTACATAGGGAAACTTCTATCACTAGCAGTTGTCAGAATAACTAACAGTTGTGCGTATAATACTAGCAGTTGTAAGTATACAACCTATTCAGTTTACTAGCAGTAGTCAGAATAACTAGCAGTAGTAAAAATTAACTAGCAGTTGTATACAACCAATTCATTTTATAATTACAGATATTTAATTTAAGTAATCAAGCATAAAAGCATTGTACCATTTTTTGACGTTTAGAAAAGTCGAATAAACCTCAAAATAATCAACTCACTCTACACATCTAATAACCTAAAGCGTTATGTGCTTACGTCAAAGTGATGATGTTGATGTTTTTACAATAAGTTATGGTCTATAAAACACCTGGATATATTATTAATACACGAATACTCTGAATAGTATTAGTATTACAACCTTGAAGTGTATCGACTCTAAATATGACGAAAATTTATATCACTCTAGCCTAGGACCTCCTTTTATAGGATAAGGAGCCCTTTACAATATACAGTATGTACTCTACATGATAATTATACTTAGCATACTTATCTAATACAAAACATCCTACCCAAGAAATTCTAGAATGTTACAAATTAAACTGACACAATCATACTAGGAGTGAAAAACTACATTAGCAGTGGTATGCGACTTCACGGTGTTGGTATTTTGCCTCTCTTATGTGAGGGTGGAATCCTTATTGTTTGCTATCATTTTCTTGAAGGATTTCCCGTGGCTTGCTTCCTCGTGGGGCGGCCGTATTTTTCCATGGGATTCCCTGAGAAGTTCGATAGGCCTCTCAAGGGGTTTCCCGTGTAAATCCGCCCCTCTGCGCGGTACTAGAAGAGCTTTTAGTGGGGTTGCTTTTCCATCCGCGCAACTTTTATTTTAGAGCAATGGTAGAACCACATAAAGAATTCACAAAAAACAAATCCACACGCTGACGTGATAGGTTTGAATTGGAGTGAGGAGAGAGAACTATCACAAAATACACCAATCATCCCTTACACGTTAGCATGGTATTTTTTTTGTGAATTCTTTATGTGGTTTGCTCTTTATTTTATCCCGGCGCCCGCAAGCTCGTCATTTTTACCTTTAACCCAGTCTATCCAACCCGATCTGCCAGGATTGGTAGACGTACACTTGCTTCGGGGGCCGGGCTGCAATCAACAGAGGACTGAGACCATAATTTTCACCCGTGTTGTTTGCCTCTCTTTGCACATTCTATCACTCCTTCGACCCAATACCCATGATATACTTCATTCTTCCGCTCGGGAAGAGCGAGGTTAAGAAGGAACTGCCTGAACTTTGAACATCCCAAATGGCTAATGAGAGTCTAATCGGTTTAAACTCCGACCTTTGGTATGCCATATGGTCTGGGCAGGCTTCCACAAACCTCAAAGGACACGGGTTTTGGTTGAAGTAATGTGGAGAATGGTCGCGGAGATAGGTCAATTTAGTCGTCTTAGAAACGACTAATTGTTATTAGTAGTCATTTAAGAACATGTTTAAGTTGTCGCAGCATCTGCTTTGCGCTTATGTTTTTGTTTTGGGGGGTAAAGGTTTAGGCTATGTATGGGCTTTTTGGAACCGACGGTGCGTAGGCAACGGGTTGTTAACATCTTCAACTTCTCTTTCGTGTTTTTTGTTGGTGGAGGAATGGTTGTTTTTGTTATTTTTTTATGTGCTTTCTCTTTATTTACCTCGCGTATTTATAGCGAGGATTTTACTGTTCTTGCACGCGGTATCATTAATTTTCATTTACTGTTTTGTTGGTAGGCACGTGCCTAGGCTCCTACCCCAGGCATCTATTTTCCCCTTTGGATTTGTCATAAAATTTCTAGGGAAGGAACGTGAATATTTACTTGCAGATTTTCTCTCCTTTTTTGGTATTTGGATAAGCCTTATCCTTAATTACAAACAGTTTGAATTTATCGGTTTATTATCCTTTTTTGTACTGAAAGTTTGCTATGTCTGTATATACTTTTTTTGGTAAAATGTAGCTTCCACATCTGTTGTTGGTTTTGAAATGTTGCTTATGCACGTTTGAAAAACTGAAGTAAATCATTCATATCGGCGCTTTAAATTTCACTTTTAAAATTTGAACTTCAACTAGTCATTTGGAAAACAGAAACAAAGTTGATATTTGCGTCGCCACTAGCGGTGGTTTCAAATGACACTAGCAAAGGGTTGGGTAAAGCGTAGCGATGGTTGCGTATTCACATATGCACATAATTGAGAATTTGTTCAAACCCTGTAGCCTCCTTTGGTTCTTCCAAAAACGCAACCATGTTGTGAGTTGCGGCAGAAGAGTTGGGCACCATTGATGTTTATTTAGAAATTGATTGCAACAGATTGTTAGGTGTTGCGAATTATGATCTGTGTGGGTCTAAACTATGTTTTGCCCTAGCAGTTGTAACTCTATTTTTTTTATCCCCAATTGAATCAAAATTAATTTGTACTTTCAAAACAACTGTTTTACCTCTTGTAGCAGTTGTTAGTATTTTTGGGCGTATTTATCCCCAATTGTGCTATTCTAATCAACAAACGCAACCGTTATCGTCATCTACTATCTAGACAAGAAAATTCTGACAATCAAGTTTATGTTATTGGGCAATTTCGTTTGAACCTCAGGCCACCGTCCAATTTGCAATCTGGGCAACTAAATGCCATAATTGGGCAATACTTGTTGTACGATCAGGCAACCAAAATTCTTAACCATATGATCATAAAGGATAGACTTAACAGCATAAACCTAACAGCACTAAGTTTGCCATAGAAGCACTATCGTATGGTTGGCAGCATAAACTCATAATTATTTTTTAAAGGTAACAAACATTCATAACAGGTGGAACTATGCATCAAAGGCATGTGTTGTGTTGTGTTGCGATATGATTGGTTGTAACCTTATTGTTATTGGCTAAAAGAAATGTGTGAGTGATTTTGTTGCAACAATCTTTCATTTCCTTGTGCACTAGCCCTTTTTTCTATGATCTCGAACCCTCTTTCAGTTTTCGTGATAGAAACACGCTTTGTTAGCTTTCTTCTTTTGAAAGGTGTTGCACTACCGCACCGCATGCCAGCGTCCTCTTCCTGCCATACCATGTTTTTGAAATAAAATTGTGACAAAGCCTATAGCTTGTACACAATGTAGATGTCCATGGATCAATTCTCATCCGCAAGGTCATACATTCGTCGAACGTCATTGTCTGTGTGCAACAATGTTAAACCATATTCGAGTGCCTTATTTGGTGCACCATAAAATAAAGCCCATTTTCCCCTCCAATATCATTGAAAACATGATCAAGCACCCTGGTAAATGCAACCCTGGTGGAGCTAAAACACCAAACATCAGCAAGGCGACCGCCTACATATCGGAGTGGCTGAAATTCAAATTTCCCGTTGTGTTGAACTTTAAATATGACTTCTTTGGTTTCCGCCATATCCTATAAAACATAAACCCTAATAACAATTAGAATCAACCACTAGACTTTAAGAGGTATAGTGACCATACCTATAAAACATAAACCCTAATAACAATTTCAATAACTTTTAATTAAATAAATATTATCGACCATACCTATAAAACATAAACCCTAATAACAATTTCAATAACTTTTAATTAAATAAATATTTGATAATAGAATATAAAATATAAAGCTGCACAGTTATTTATATTATGTACTCTACAAATATATGAACGAATAAGGTAACAAAGTACATACGGGGGAGTACAACAAACCTGGATTTATTTATAAAAAAGAAGAAAAGGACAAAGATTTTTTTATTTGGATTCTCCGATGAAAGTCACCCAGGGTAAGCATCAGCAATGGCAACTTGATGAAAAACTTTTTACTATTCTAATAAGATATTCAAATGACTTGTTCCTTTGTGGCAATAACTTTGAAGAAGACTTTTTACAAAAAACACTTGTAAAACTTCAAGCATTTGAAGCTATTGTCAAAAAGCTTTTGTATTTATTAAACTTTCATTTTACACCCAACATTAAATATGCAAAAGTTATTGCAAAAGCTTTTTGGAGTAGAGTAGTTGGTTTTGCAAAACCTTTTTACCTCAACCATTTAATTGTATTCAATGCATCAAGTATGCTATGACTTGATGCATTGCTCATGCTCGAGGAATGTATGGATGTTGATTGTTGAAAAATACAAAAACCATTTCCCAAAAAGCAACTGACATCCTTACCTTTAAACAGGTGAAAACAAAATAGCCAAATGTTAGAGTTCACAAAAAAATTCAAAAAAAGTAAAATGCAGAAGCCACTGATACTCTAACTTTTAGTGACCACAAAAAACCCATTTGCAAACACCCATTCTTACAGTTACTTTGGATTATTCACACTATACACCAATTCAAATTGTCAATAAATAATACAGCTGTCTACAAAAAAACTAAAAACACCATTTCATTTGTCAAATTTACCTTTCACTTCTATTGTGATATTTTAGTCAATTAACATTTAGATCAATTAGATTATCAATCATCACAATCATTTACAAAATGCCGTGTTCTTTGTGTCAAGATGGTACATGCACTCCAAATTGTACTAATTTGCACGATTCTTTATTTAAAGACATGATAGACCGTTTCAAGAGAATGGTAATTGCTTGTGAGTCGGTAAAGACTTTCCCAATAAAAGGAAATTTTAGAGAGAAACAAGAGCAGATTGATAAGAGGAAGAGAATGATTGAACAACTTCCAGAGTATGAATGTGAGTATGAAGATATGAAAGAGCGTTTCAAGAGGATCGAAGATGATAATGCTAATTTGGAAGCAACGTGTGAAGAGACGATAGCTGATTTTAAGATTTACAAAGATTATAATGTTGATCTTTGAAGCGAAGTATGAAGAGATGAAAACCAGTTTTAAGAATTTGAAAGATCATAATCTTTGTTGTCAAAGCTAAGTATCAAGAGATGGTTGAATGTGCCAAAAAGCTTATCAACATACTCAAAGAAGTTGCAGCTGATGCTGATGATTTTTAGGATTATGAATGTGTTTTGTATATGTTTAAGAATGTGCTATTTTGGACTTATTTAGTATGTAAGGTAATAAGTATTTATCTAATTAACAAGGTACTAGATTACTGCATCAAATTTTATGTTATGATTTTATGATATCATTGCAAAAATAGATATGTAATAAAAAAAACATATAACGAGATAGTCAAAAGTAACAAACAAGCACTATCTAATAAATCAATTAACATCTTCACATGTGAAAAAAATAAATATGAAATTCAATTAACATATTCACATGAGATAGTCAACGCCGGAGTCAAGTTGTTAAAAACTGAATCAGATTCAATCAAAAATAAAAGAAATTACAGAGTCAATACCAGAGTCAACGGCGGAGATAAACAACGCCGGATTCAATTTGAAAATAGATGACGGAGACGACGGAGATGACGGAGATGCGATTACTATCCAGAACTGGTTTCTATTAGAGTTTGTGTATGTTTTTTAAGTGTGGCTCACATGGAAGGTAAAGAACCAGTAATAGATGATTCTTTAAAGGATGCAGTTGAAGAAAAGGAGAATGAAGGGGTGCAGGCAACCACTTCCAGTATTGCTGCATCCACTGCTATTATTGCAGTAACCACTGCTGCTATTATTCTACCCACTGCCAGTTCAGACGTTTCCACTGCATAGGCAACCACTGCTACAATTATAACCACAACAATAACACCAACACCAAAACCAAAAGAGGCTGACAATGAGATTGCCATACAATTGGTCAACCAAAAGCAATCTCACTATATCCCTGCACCTAGACCTATTGCTAAGAGTCTAAACATTGGTGAACACAATGCGAGAAAGATGTAGTTACTGGCCCGATATTGGAAAGGGTAAAGGGATTGCAGATCCAACTTTGGTGTTTGAAAGTACAGAGGAGTAGATAGTTTTTGATGAAAAAATTGCTAAAAGATTACATATGGAAGTAAATGCTAAAGAAAAGGAAAGGGCAAAGCAGGAAGAAGCCTCTAAACAAGTTGTAGAAGAGCGGTAAACGGAACAGATGTATTTTACCCTACATAATTACGAAAAGTAGTTCAGTTTACTCGTAATGATTAACTTAGCTTCATAGTCCTAAAAAGGGTCAACAAAAACCAATAATAATTCAGGCCATAGAAGGAATCTATACCAACGTCGTAAACAATTGCATAGATGATGCATATAAACCACTCCTTATTAGTCTACAAACTGCCACTAAATTTTTTAATGAACCAAGTAATGTTACATACTTAACTAACGACATCTAAGATATCATACCCTACATAATTACGAATCAGATACACATAAAAAAGAGCAATGGATTATAAAATGAAATTAACACGTATCTAACATAGGTATTAATCGAATAACAAAAACGATTGAACATTTTTTTAAAACCTGATCAATCGAATGTGGTTTGCAATCAACACTGTAGCTTTAAAGATGGTGACATAACTGACGTTACAAGGAAGAGAGGGGGATGACGAAGAAGACGGTTTGATTTGTGAAAATAGTACTGTAAGTAAGAATGATTTTGTGCGACAAGGGAAAACAGAGAAAAATGGTAACTATGGATGTTTTTTTGGTCAGTGACTTTTGGATTTTGAATATAAATCCACTGTACTTTTACTATTCAAATGTGTACTTTTTTGTCTAACGTAAAATGATGATAAAACCCTTTTTAAAAATATATGGTTGCCCAGCGCTTTTTAGTTGCCCAAAAAACAATACCTTACACATACGGGACACTTGTCACAATGTCGATGAGTTTCCCAATGACAGCGGTTGCCCTCGGTCCATTTTCAAATAAAAAATAAAAGTTGTCCGGAAAGTGAGTAGCCTCAGGGCGCGCGGTCTATTTGCATCATTTTCCCTTTTAATATACGTAAAGGAATGGTTTGTGGAAACCATGCTTTTCACACTTCTTTGAGGAAACCTTTCTTTCACGGGTTTCAAAAATAGAATTTTTCAAACCAAACTAATTTTATGATTCTTATATCCATTCCATGGTGTAGAAACCTCAAACCAAACACTTCCTTAATTGTCTTTTGTTTTTAACAACTATTGATATTCTTTATTAATAATATTATATCATTTCTTTCTCCATATCCAAATCCAAATCCACTTATAAACCAAACGCACCTTTATTTTCAAATCGTTTTGTAATTCCCCTCCAATTATAGTCTTATTAATAGAAGTGTATGCTTGAATGGTGTAAACATATTACATTGATAAATACATGTGTTTGTCTACTAATGATATGTGGTTTCATTTTATTTCAACAAAAATTAAACGTCGTGGTTGGTATCCAACTTGTTAAACTTGAATTTTGTTCGGCTGATATAAATCGATGATATTATTTTGTCAGCCTTGTAACTAGAGTATGTTTTAAGCTTGATTTATATCAACTAAAGTAAATTTGAGCTTTTTTTGGCCCACAATATGACTTGACGAGTTACGACTTATATATTTAACTTCGTTTAAGATTCAAAGCTAATTTAGTAATCATCAAAACGTGGGTAGTAAAATTTAAGGTTATACATTCTACATGTGTTACGTGTTTATCCACTGTCAATACGAAACTTTAAATGGGAAAAAGTTTATTTATTTATTTTTTAAGAAAAAGTGATGATATCATTAGCCACAATGCAAAACAAAGGAAAACAATGATAAGATAAGCTCTAAGGAAGAGCGACGAAACAAGAAACTATAACAGGGGGATAAAGCATAATGACATCAAGAGCTAAAAGATTAAACCAAAAAACCATGTCTCTGAATCCAATTGTCTTATACGAATCTATTAATAGAAGCCCAATCTGATGTCCAAATGATGACATCCTTAATAGCGAAGGAAAAATATCCTCGTGGCGTATTGATGTCTCATCGCTTTTCGTTTGTGCGTGCAAAATTCTGTTTCTCCACATTCATATGTGCTATGGGACATGCATACAACGTGTAAAATCTTTGACACCAACTTGTTGTCGAAAAACTTGAAATTTCCCTTTAAAATATCATTAAGAGAAGGACAAAATAAAAGACGGGAATTCCACCAGCTCCAAACTTTCTTCCATATAATCTTTATGATGGTGCATAAAGGAAAGAAATTGTCCCGTGATTCTTCTTCCTTACCACTGAATAAACACACACCTGAAGATAAACCAATATCACGTCGCATTAGGTTATCCTTTGTCGGAAGACGACTTAGCGATAGCCGCCAAGCACAAACATTTATCTAATAGGAGCCCATGAATTCCAACTGAAACCGAGACTTTCCTCAACGACAAACATCTTTTTTTGAATAAGATTGCTTAAAGATCAAACCGAGAAAACACCAGAAGTCTCTAAAGACCATGTCCATTCATCGTCACGAGAAAAGTTTAAGACAAGCCCACTAATCAAACTAGATAAACATGACAATTCGTCAGTTGCACGCCCATTGGGTTGTCGCCTCCAAGACCCCTTGCCATGCTAAACACCATTTTCACTCACCCATCTATCAACAACCGAACATGTTTTACAGGTTTCCAAAGCATACAAAACGTATTTTTAAAGGCACGTGATCATCAATCCAACAATCAGACTAGAAGGATGTATGTCGGCCATTAGAAATCTTTCTCGACATAAGAGAATTAAGAGAAATACCTATGTGATTCATGTCAAAACAAAAACTAATAATGTTAGACCAGATGCCAGGTTTTAGCCCATTAGCGTTATACATCTCAAAGCCTCCGTTTGGACCATGGATCTCGGCAACCACTTTTCTCCACAATGCGCATCTTTAATTTAGAAGACGCTATTTCCATTTTTCTATAAGACCCATATTTTTTGCTTTAATGATGCCCACCCCTAAACCACCATATTTTTTGTCGGATAAGACCTTTTGCCAGCTCACCCATACCATCCTTTTCTCTTTCTTTTTAAATCCCTAGAAGAAACACCTTCTATTAGCTTTAAGCTTTGAGATAACCGATGCAGGGTCTCTAAAACTAAACATAATATAAAGGAATACTCCCCAATATAGATTTAACTAGGGTAAGCCTACCGCCACTGATATAAGATTCGTTTTCCAATATGCAAGCCTTTTAGAGAACCAATTGACTATGTCATTCCAAGTGTCACCTTTTTTCATGCTTCTTCCAACTGGTAGCCCTAAGTAAGTGAAAGGCAACGAATCATGGGAACAATTAGTTGCTCTTGCAATGTTAGCCACATCGCTTGAAGGAACACCAACACCAAAGAGATGACTGTTTGCTAAATTTATTTGAAGACCCGAAATGTCATGAAAGCAATCTAAAATGCAACCAAATTTCGAGCGTTTAATTTTGACCATTTACCGAAAAAAGAGCGTCGTCCATATATTGAAGAAAAGAAATGCTGGTACCATCTTCGGCAAGGAACATACCTCGATAAATTCCTTTATTACAAGCCTTAACAATCATTACTTGTAATGCCTCTGCTACGACGAGAAATAAAAAAGGATAAATCAGATCTCCTTGCCTTAAACCCGATTCCATTTTAAATTCTTTTGAGGGAGAACCGTTAATGAGCACATAAACCAAAGCCGAAGAGAGACAAGACTTTATCCATTTACACCATCGAGCGCTAAATTTCATTTGGGACATTATATCGAGAAGGAAAGACCAATTCACATTAACAAACGCCTTCTCGAAGTCCACTTTAAAGAGAAGCATATTTATTCCCTGTCTTTTCGCAAAGCTTACGATTTCATTAGCAATCAAATTTTCATCCAATATTTGTCGTCCAACCATAAAAGCCGTCTGATTTGGGCTGATCAGTTGGTGGATAACTCGGGTTAAACGCAAAGCAAGTAACTTTGAAAGCACCTTATACGTACACCCTATTAAGTTGATATGACGATAATCTCCTAGATCTAGAGGGTCCTTATTTTTGGAATAAGAACAACAAACGAGGCATTACATCCTTTTGTGAGGCTGCCATGAACTTCAAAGTTCGCAAACTTAACAAATTACTGGTTATATACCACATAAGGGCTATGGTATTTTATTATGTTATATACTATTAATATTGTGGCATTTGACATGTAACAAGACTTTGATAAGTGTGAATCGGTACAATCTTGTGTTTGATCACGACTTTATCTTCTGTGCTTTGACTCAACCTTGAACCTTATCGTGGAACCCTGGTTTGTGCGTCGTGCATAATCCACACATACCGACCGTATGCTTCTTATTTCTTAACATCGAGCTTGTTTTTAGAAAAGAGAAATGATACATGAACCTGAAAGTGGACCTAATTGTGGACCTAAAAACATGTTGCATAATCCTGAAGGGTTGTAAAATAAGTGAGTTCATATTTGCAGCTATCATAATGATCCCACGTATATTTAAGTCCACAATTAAGTCCACTTTTAAATCAATTTATCATTTCTCTTTTAGAAAACTATTAAAGTAACAAAATTGTTCAAAACAAAGGTTAGTTTTTATGTATGAATAAACTATAAATTCACGAATAAGGCATAGACCAAATTTGACTACTAGTGCTTCGGCGCCGCGAACCGGGCCCGTTTCCTTATCACATTCCCAACTTTCCGTCCACATGTTCACTACTACACAATTTTATTAATTTATCTCTAAACTTTTTAACATTATTATAAGTATATCACTAAGAAATGAACTTTTGGATTCAACTTTCGTAACTGAATTATGTGTTCAAGTTTGGTTTAAAATAATAAAACAATAACGTGCTCGTAGTTTTGAGATTCGCAAGCAGAGTTTTTCAAGTTCAAACCCCACATGCGGTAATTTTGAAACCAGTATATGAACGTTTATTTTAGTAGCGTAAACGTTTTTGTGAAACAGGCAGGGCCGTCTTTAGGAGAGTGCAGACGGTGCCATTGGGTCACCGCTTGATGAAGGCCACAAAGTTTTATGCTCTTATATTATATATATACACAATATGAGGCTCGGGTCTGATTAGTTCATGCACCGCTGATACATATGTATTTTGTGCGGGTTTTTAAAGGGTCTCTATATGATAATGACACGGGGTCACCGAAATTTACGAGACAACCCTGACAGAAAATAAAGTACTTATGCGAAATGGGTTGGGTTATTGGGACGGTGCCTACTTTTTTAGATTGACCCCCCTATTTTTTTTTTATTATTATTTTTTTTTTATCAAAAAACTATAAACCTGAAAATGCGGAACAGTAAATATAAAGTTTAATAAGTTAAACGCTTAAAAATCGAAGCTTAACAAAATACAAAAATTGTTTTATCTTGAAAAAATAAAAGGACAAAGAGAATATTCCCTATGATTTGACCCCATAGAAAAGGGTTCATATAGTACAACCCATGCGAAATATGCGTCCCAACCTTTCTGATTCACATAAAAAAGCTATTCATCATCTCAAAAACATTCTTTAACAAAAATGTCACGTCAAGTAAAAAATAGACTCCTATTTTAGATTTGAATGTCGAATCAACATTTATGCGAAGCTATTAACAGTCTTTAATATCATCTATATTGAAATTGATTTATAAATTGGGAATAGGGCATTGGTTAAGATTTGTCTCTTATGATTTTTAGTTACACAAATGGTTCTTATAGTTGACACATAATTACATATTTGGACGAGGGACCCACATAAATACTTATTATAAACCACAAAAGGACAAATCTTAACTAATGACTTTAGAGCATTGATTAGACATTCCCTTATAAATTTATTCATTATTCTTTACATAAATTTCTGATACTTTTATTCGAGGAATATACAATAGACCGAGTTTATTAGTAGCATGCGGGAAAAGAGTCTCACGTGCTTCGCACCTGTCAGCTGTGTACATGTATTTATAAATTCTTGTGTATATCAATATTCAACTTTAACCCCTAGGTTTTAGGTATATACATAAAGCACATTTATCATACTATATGTTTTCGTTTCGGCTCCTTTCCATTGAACTTGAAGAGTTGTTCTTCTA
Source organism: Chrysanthemum makinoi (assembly GCA_910596185.1). NCBI lineage: Eukaryota > Viridiplantae > Streptophyta > Magnoliopsida > Asterales > Asteraceae > Chrysanthemum > Chrysanthemum makinoi. Next base: position 336,316,990 of record OU343224.1, read on the forward strand.
AAACTATAAGGCTGGGTGCAGTGGTGACCAACATCACCGTTAACTCAACATTACATCACTTTTTACTTTACCTCCAACAAGGGGTAGTTAGACTACCAATTTTACCAACCAAACGTACTCAACTTATACACAAATATACCTACAAAAACGAACATCTCACACAAACAACCAACACCACAAAAGCGTGGATGGGTGGGTGGGGGAGGGGGTTTATAACGTCGACACGTCGTTAATGTTCTTGAACGCGTCATTGAAGACGTTATTACAGCCAAACTAACACATTTTATATAACTTGAGAAAAACCGAAAATGTCAATGTATAATCAACATTCACAACATTATTGTTGTTTGTTTGCCACGTAAAACGATACGTAAAGAGCATATCGATTTCATGCGTACTATTACAATAGTTTGATAATAGCCAAAATCTTTAACCATTAAGCATAATTTCTTCTAACATATGTATTCGATCAAACTTTGCAAATGTTGTTTATAGCTATGTGATTGCATATGAATAAGTATGTCGAACTATGGTTGGTTGCGGGATATTTTGCAATTTTTGGTAGAAAATTCAATTTTTTTCACATGTTCCATGTCACAATAAATTATGTTCATAATCTTAATTAATTTTCTTAACTGTAAATAGTTTAATTTTGCATCGAGGAGTATTGGTTTTGTCCCTGCTTGTCAACTACTCCGTAACAGAACTTCCATTCTGCCAATGGCGCGTAGCTCAGTTGGTTATAAGTGGGGATATTTTTGTACCCAACAAAGCACAAGGTTAAAGGTTCAATCATTCGCAATTCCATAACCACAACCACTGTGTGAGTCATGTATGCCTCCTACAATATGGAATGGCAGTCAATTGTGAGCCGGTCCAAATTAACCTTTTTGCACCCAACAAAACTTCCATTCTTAGCAAGTTTCACCAGTCTTAGATAAAGGGTCATTTTGTTAATAAGGTGAAACCTTAGGGAGATTTAATTCATTTTATGTATAGTTCCCTAGATCTATAAATGAAATTTATATATAGCCTTTTTGATTAATAATTCCTGTGTCCAATAAAAGTTTTAATTTCTTATATTGCAACTCAAGCAATGAAGCAAAAAGGGTAGTCAGAATAGTATTATTCTGTAGGGGCATAGGGTTAAACTTAATCTTTTGGATTCAATGATTTGCATATTTTGTATAATATTTTAACAAAAGTGAGCTTATAAAGTATGATCAAACAAATCACAGAATCTTTGATAAATGTCCTGAATAAAAAAGAAATTGATTAAAAAGATGGTGTATGCGGAAAGTAATATGAACGAAAACATTATATAATGTGAAGAAGCACTTCCTATAAGATTGCTTAATATTAGTAGTAAAAATTTGACCTATAATGGTATGGATAATGTTAAAACATTAGTTTATAAAATCATAACTAGTATAGGTTCATAGGTAAACATATGAGATTTACTCTGTTCATGTAATTATGTTATCTGAAGAGTGCGAGTCTTTTTTATTCAGATATATGCGCCTTTATTATGTTAATTTCGAAATCATTTCCGACACTTCTCTGGCTACTCACAAATATTCACTTTGCAAGGTTTGAACACTTGATCGCTTACGAGAAAAATAACCATCTTTACACTAGGGCATTGAGAGCGGTTTCATTTAAGTGCAGAGGCGGAGACAAGAGGGGGTAGAGTGGGCACATGCTCTCTTAGCAAAAAAAAAATTGTAGTGTAATGTTTCTAAAAAAGTGACTATTTTTGTAGTTTGCCTATCAATGAACCGATTTGTAATGTAGTTTATAAAAATTATCAAAATTTACTCCTTCAACCATAACCTTTTAGCTCCGTCCCTGCTTATTTCATATTTTTGTCTTATAAGTTATGTTTAGCTTAGTTTTCAAACTTTTAACATGACAACTCATGCATTGAATGGAATCATCAAAATTATAATGAACTGGATATTTAGTTTGTGTGACATCTAATCTCGTACTTTTATATTGGATAGTTAAATACCGCTAACATATTTGTTCAACTTTCTTGATTACCAAATGATATCTTAATAACTCATATATACTAAACCACATGTTAAATCACATGCACCCGTAACTTTTAACATTAAAGACACATAATTTATGTTTGAAAGTTGAAACATTCTTTTAGTTTGAACAAGTGATGATCGATAAAGAAAGGACGATGATTTGAAAAAAACAAACTAATGATGTATCTATGCATGCATGTATATGCTATTTTCGTTTAAATAAACTAATACGTGGAGTATAAGTTAACAAATAAATGAGTTCTAAAGTTTGGATATCATAAAAACTATTTTATGGATCGATTTACATCAAGGAAGAAGTTGCATACCGGTAAAATAAATAAATATTAAATAAATAAATAAATTTACTACATCAGCTAAAAATTTACAAAAAATTATCCACGCAATAACATGTCAAATGAATTGGATATGCTTTATCTCTTTTATATTATTCACCAACCATCTAAAAAAATGTAATCTCTTATATATAATATGAGAATCCCATGTGGAAAAAGAAAGTTGACAAACTCAATTGTACTGATAGAAGTGCATCAATTTCTTACGTGACAAAATTGGATTTTTTTTTTTTTTTTCTTTTTTTTTTTATTTTTTTTTTTTTATTTTCAATAAAAGTCAAAATTGATTTCAATTTGATCAAACTCATCTAAATGAATGCCTGAGTTAGTGTGACATGTAAATACAAAAATGAAATCACTCAGGGTACTGGCAATCGACGTGGCATGGTCTTCGGTTTGATGAATGCCGATCGGCATGAGTACTGCCTCGCAATCGGCATGAGGTGGCATGGGCTGAGAGACATCACAATCGGCAAAGTATGCCGATTCTACATGGGCAAAAAAAGAGCCGTTAAGGTGCATTGAAACTCAAAAAGAGCCGTTAGGTGCATTAAAAAAAAAAACCCCTTTTTTTTCTCCCTATTTAAACACAATAACATCTCTATTTTTTCTCAAACAATATCATTTCTATTTCACAAACAAAATGTATTCATCTTCACCTTCATCTTCTTCATCCGAGGACGAGTTAGATTTTTTATCCGACTCTTCCGAGGACATATTTTCCACCGGTTCTACCATAGAAACCTATTTAGCCGCGTGCGATAGCATTGAAGACACGGCTAGCTCTACCCGAAGACATGTTACCCGTTATCGTGAAAAAGCTCTTAGAAACTCTAATGAATAACTATTTCGTAGAAGAAAACCCAAAGTTTCCCTCTAATGTTTTTCGTGAAAGATTTCGTATGCATAAAAGCTTGTTTCTAAAAACTGTAGGTGATATTGAAGCGAATTTCGAATGGTTTCAAGAGGGCGTAGACGCTAGGGGGGAAAAAAAGTTTCACGCGTTGCAAAATGTACATCACTATTCACAACTCAAGCGGGAGGACCTCCGGATAGATACGATGACTACTTAAACATGGCACGAAGAACATCAGGTTATTTTTATTTTTATATAATTCGGTATTTATTATTTTTGTATAATTCGGTATTTTAAATTTTTTATAGTTCGGTATTTTTAATTTTTTATAATTCGGTATTTTTAATTTTTATATAATTCGTTATTTATTATTTTTATATAATTCGTTATTTATTATTTTTATATAATTCGGTATTTTTAATTTTTATATAATTCGGTATTTTTAATTTTTATATAATTCGGTATTTTTAATTTTTTATAATTCGGTATTTTTATATTACGATGTATTTTTATAATATTTCCGTTATTTATAATTCTGTATACTTTGTAGGTGAATGCCTTGATCATTTTTGTGAAGCGGTAATCCAATTATATAGGTAAGAGTTCTTACGTAGGCCGACAACCCACGACGTTGCACACTTATTCGAGGCACATGAAGAGCAACATCACATTCCTGGAATGCTTGGTAGCATTGATTGTACACATTTCGTTTGGCGAAATTGTCCTAGGCATTTGAGATGGCAATATAAAAGAGGTGATCACCAATACCCGACTATTATGCTTTAAGCCGTTTCTTCAAATGATATGTGGTTTTGGCATTCGTTTTTGGTCCTCCCGGTGCAAATAACGACATCAATGTTTTGAATCAATCTCCGTTGTCTCTTACTCATCGAAATGGAAGCGGCCCAATAGTTCATTTACTCTAAATGAACGGCTTTACAAACGTGGATATTATCTTACCGATGGAATCTATCCTACGTATTCAACGTTTGTTAAAGGATATCCTTATCCAACCTGACCGAAAGAAAAGAGATTCAAGAAGCTACAAGAGTCTGCACGAAAGGATGTCGAAAGAGCTTTTGGTCGTCTTAAAGCAAAATGGATTATTCTCATAAATCCTCTCCGGGCTATGTCTGTCGAAAAGATTCGAAAAATCGTTCATACGTGTGTTATATTACACAATATGATTTTAAAAGACGACGAGGTGGCAATATCACCGGTTCATATAATGGATCCGCCGGTCACGCCAGTTTATGACCCGAATGTACTACCGGAGTTACAAGATGAAAATATTCATCACCGTCTCCGTTATGATCTTACGGAGTATGTGGACGCTCAAGACTTACCATACCTTGATGACTAGTGTTTTTTTTAATAAGTACTATGTAATTTTCTTTTAAGTATTAATAAAATATTATGTTTTTATTAAATTGTTTAATATAATTATAAAAAATAAAAAAATAAAAAAATGAGGTATGAGTTAGGCATGGTTGCCACTAAAATATATTGTTAGGTATGAGATGAGATGGAAGGATATTATTGGTGAGTGATTAGGCATGAAAATTTGGTTTAGGCATGGTTGCCACCACCCTTAGTGTGATATGTAAATGAATATACGAGATTATATACATATACAAACAACTCTCATGTCATTACTTTATTATGAGATTAAGTAAAGATATTCGAAAAAATATTTTTATTTAACTATCCGCATTCAATAACGGCGTTATGTTATTCCTCTTCATAAGTTTAATCCACAAACGGGTTTAAAAATCGGCTTACATTATTATTAACTGTTTATAAATATTAAAATGAAGGCACAACCTCACACGAATAAATAGGCGAGATTTTATATATAACAACGACACATAGTTTTTTAAGGTCATTATGCGCTACTAAACACATATAATGTCTAGAATATGAAATCAATATATAAATTTAAATTTTCTAATTTAAATTTATGTATTTGTGGAATATATAAATTTAAATAAGATAAACCTCAACACAACAGCTAAACAAAGAAAATTTTTTCGTGCAAAAAGAATCTATTAAAATATTAATCGATATAAACACATAATGAAAAAAATATGTAAAAACTCGCGTTTGCACGGATATTATAACTATATAAGTATTGTAGATTTAATATAATTTTTATATAAAAATCTTAAATATAACAAAACCATGAGTTTATAAATTTTCATAATATTTAACTTCAAAACAAAGTTATTGAAATATTATCACCCTATACTATCTTCTAGGTTTTATTAGTTACGGAGTATTACTTTATCTAATGATACCAACTTAATAAAGTGTAATATATTTATTAGTTATTACATCTGTTCTAAAAGTCTCGCAAAGACGTGAGGCTTGGTTATGCCGTCACGCCATGCCGCCTTATGCCACATGTTTTTGTAAACTCGATATATATGAAGTATGATATGAATATATAAATATTTTCATATTTTGTGCCGCCTTATGCCACGCCTTATAAACGCAAAAGTTTCGCCTTAGCCGCAAAAGCGTGAGGCTTGGTCATGCCACCATGCCACGCCTCGCGCTATTTATAACCTTGGTTATTACTTTATCTAATGATACCAACATAATTAAGTGTAATATAGGAGTATGTAATTTTACTTCATTATAAACTACAAATGTAATAAATTTTTTGAGAAAGTATAGATCAAAATATACAAGCAAATTTCTTTTACCGACCGGAGATTTAAAGAGAATGTAACTTTGCGCGTTGTCTCCTCTAACACACGCGAACGTTAGAAAAAAGTTAAAAAGACATATTTGACTTTTTTCCCACACCAAAAAGTCATCACACAAGTAATCACTACCCTTTTGGATTTTCCATTTTCACATATTTTAGTTATGTATTGTGGAATATGAAAACAAAAATAAAACATGCTGTTAAGCATATATGTTTTTTTTTGGGAAAGCGAAGATATATTATGGCCACCAAGGGCAAAAAAAAAAGAAAAAGATACAAGCTAAAATGCTCGGAGAAAGAGCATAAGAAAATAAGAAGAAAGAAAGAAAAATAAGAACATAACAAAAACCACCTTGGACTCCAAACGAACTACGAGATGTTCAAATCACCGGGGTTATCAATCCAATGATTCCATGAGAATCGGTTATTAGGAGCTATATTTGAGGCCCATAGAAGAGACGTCCTTTGGATTAAAGGGAATATGTCTTCATTACGGAAACCAATCCTCTCAAGTTCTGAAGACGAGTGACAAATTTTGTTCCTCTAATTCCAAATATGCCAAATCGAAGAAACGCAAACGGCATGAAAAAGTTTATTCACCCATTTGTCTTTTTGGAAGCCGGTATTTCCAGAAATAATCTCCGAGAGAGATGGGCTAAAAGACGCAGGAGAGCCCCACCAAATCCAGATTTTAAGCCAAATGATCTTGAAAATTGGGCATAAGAGAAAACAGTGGTCTCTAGTCTCCTCAACCGAACAACAAAAAGCACACATAGAAGAAGGAAGGTGCACCCCTGCATCAAGTTGGACATTGTCGGGAGACGATTTAGATCAACCCGCCACGCACAAATATTTACCTTCCGAGGGACCCATGAGTTCCACTTAAAAGACGGAGATTCAATCTCGAAACCAAAAGAAGCTGATTGAACATACTTGCATAGCGACCTCACCGAGAAAGAACCTGATTCTTCTAACGACCAGGACCAATTATCTTCACGAGAAGTATCTAGAACAAGCCCGTTGATAAGATAAGATAGCGAAAGAAGCTCATCCAACGCGCGACCAGTAGGTTGTCTTCTCCAAACCCACATTCCTTGCCAAACGCCATTAAGCAAAGCCCATCTCTCTGCCACTAGACAATTTATATTCGTTTCCAGAGCAAATAGACGTGGAAAACGAAACTTTAAAGGGCCGAGATCTTTAATCCAAGCATCACTCCAGAAGCTCGTTTGGTTACCACTTGAAACATTCTTAACCATGAGATTATTAAGAGAAATTCCCATTTGATTCACCTTCGAGCAACAACCAATAATATTTGCCCAAATGTCAGCTTTCTGCCCACTACCACTAATTACCTCAAACCCGCCGTGAGATCCATGGATTTTGCTAATTACCTTCCTCCATAAAGCACCTGTCTCATTAAGATAACGCCATCTCCATTTACCAAGAACACTCATATTTTTTGCTTTAATACTCCCTACACCTAAGCCGCCATCTTTCTTGTCCGCCAATATCTTTTGCCAACGGACCCAAACAATCTTTTTCTCATTCTCTTTGAAACCCCAAAAAAAATTTCTTCTTAAAGCTTCAATATGTGAGATAACTGAATCAGGGGCTCTAAATATTGAAAGATAGTAAAGGGGAAGACTCCCTAACACCGATTTGACAAGGGTTGCCCTTCCACCAATAGAGAGGAGGTTGCTTTTCCATGTCGCGATCCTTTTTGAGAGCTTACCAACTACATCATTCCATGAGTCAACTCTGTTCATCCTTTTACCAACAGGTAACCCGAGATAGCTAAATGGAAGAGAGCCATAAGAGCAGTTAACTGCTCTAGCAATATTTGTTACATCGTGAATAGGGATCCCAATACCAAATATACAGCTCTTCGCTAAATTTATCTTGAGACCCGAAACATCATGAAAAAGGTCTAAGATACGCACTAGATGTCGGGCATTCGCAACCGACCATTCACCAAAAAATAATGCATCGTCAGCGTATTGGAGGAGGGAGATATTAAGCCCATCATCAAGAGAGAGCCCTTTGAAAATGCCTTTGTTACACGCTTCCATTGTCATGACTTGTAATGCTTCTGCCACTATAAGAAAAAGAAACGGAGAAAGAGGGTCTCCTTGTCTCAAGCCTCGCTCCATTTTAAACTCTTTCGATGGGGAGCCATTAATAAGCACCGATACAGAAGCAGAAGAGAGGTAAGAGAAGATCCATCTACACCATTTTGATCCAAAGTTCATCTGATCCATAATATCCATAAGGAAGTTCCAATTTACAGTATCCAATGCTTTTTCAAAATCGACTTTAAAAAGAAGAAGATTAATTCCTTCCTTTTTAGCAAAGTTGACAATTTCGTTAGCAACTAGACTTCCATCCAAGATTTGCCTCCCCTTCATAAAAGCTGTTTGGTTTGGACTAATGAGCTTGTGAATAATCTGACTTAATCTAGAGGCGAGCAACTTTGAAAGCACTGTGTACATGCATCCAATTAAACTGATAGGGCGGTAGTCACTTAAATCAAGAGGATCAGATACTTTTGGGATAAAAACAATAAAGGAGGCATTACATCCCCTTGCAAGACTGCCCTGAGATTCAAAGTATTTTACAAAGTTGAAAAACTCAAACTTTATAAGATCCCAGTATTTCTTTACAAATTTAAAATTGAGACCGTCAGGACCAGGAGACTTAATGCTAGAGCAATCCCATACCGCCGCTTTGACCTCTTCCATAGAAAAAGGATATTCCAGTAATGCAACATCTTCTTGGTCTAGTCGTTTGAAAAGAAGACTGTGAAATTTTGGCCTCGAAGGTTTGCTTTCACGAAATCTGTTGGCAAAGTGATCATAGGCAGCAGAGAAGATTGATTTTGGGTCCTCCACCCAACATCCATTAACTTTGAGCCCGTTAATATTTTGACGCCTGGTTTTCTTTCTAACTAGGGAGTGGAAGAATTTACTGTTTTCATCGCCCTCAATCGCCCACTTTATTCTACTTTTTTGTTTAAGCGCATCTCTTTCCTTCTGCTGAATGAGCTGCAAATCCATCAGGTCTTCTTCGCGTTTTAAATGATCAAAAGAGGTGAGGGAATCCGATTCAGCTTTTACATCCCAATCAGCTAGCCTGGATATAATATCTTTTTTCTTACTTTCGTTTTCATCAGAAAACCCATGCCACCAAGTTTTAATATCTGCTTTAAGCATATATGTAGGTGAGTAAAGACTTTTATTAAGATATACACGCTTAATTGAGATATCCTTACTGCCGTTTTTGAAACTTTTACTGGTCGTCTCAAAATGTGTAACTACTGAAGATTGTTAAAGTTAGAGTGTGCAAAAATACTAGTGTACAAGTAAAGTAAGCATCATGTGATATATGTTTAATTTTTTACAACATGAAATTAAATGCATAAATTAAAAGTTAAAGTGTGCAAATTAACTCCCGCTATAAATGAATGGTGGATGATGATGAATTACAAGGTCAAAATGGATTACATTTTTGTTCTCTTCGCATAATTCTTAACACTTATTTCTTTAAAGTGTGATGGATGAACATGCCCTTCCACTTTGTCCCCTTAATTTGCTCCAACATTTTCCTAAATTTTGTTTTTGACTATGAATAAAATGTCAACTTTGAATCATAACAATCTCATTTACATAGAGAAATATTTACCTTTCTTTCATTAACGTATGCTAGACAGGTTTTCGCATGTTACAACGATGTGTACTCTGCAATTTAATTTATTTACGATCAAATGTGATGCGAAATATTGCTACAACATCAAACAGAAAAATTAGTATTATCTTACAAGTTACAAACATATATATTAAAAATATAAATGTCATTGCGAATTTTGATATGGTATATACACTCAAGTTTGCCAAAAATTAAGTATCCATAACTCATTTACTAAGTAAAATATAGTTTTAGCCTCTCTTGTAAAAATCGGCTGCCGATTAATCCCCACATAATCGCTGATCGCTCAGTAAGCGCATTGATTTATCATAATCGGCCTATTTAATCGGTTTGGTCAAAGATCGCTTAAAAATAGGTCAACAAACCAATTAATCGGACAAAATCGGTCTAATCAGACAAAACGGCTTAAAAATCGGTCAACAAACTGATTAATCGAACAAAATTAGTCAAAGCTCGCTTAAAATGGTCAACAAACCGAGTAATATCTATGTTTGACTTTGAACTTTGAATAATTATGTATTGAAATATTTGAACTAATCTTTTATATAATAAAAGAATTACATCATTTCGGAGTGTTTTTGTAAAACCCTTCTCATTGAAAGAAAATTAAACCAATAGGAGAGCTCGATTTCGTCACGTAAGCAAAACCGTGTGATGTGATTGGTTAATAAAAGTCAAAATTAAATTGATTTTGGTCAACCTTTAATTAATTTTGTGAAGAAATTTGGTTGAGAAGAAAAACACATAAAAACATAGGTGTCAAATATGTGAAAACAAAAACTTAAAAAAAGAGGGGGTAATTAATAAAACTTTAGTGGTTTAATTTTTAAAAATTATATAGAGTTAAATGTAATATTATAAACCTCCATGTTTTTTAATAACTTTGTATTATAAACAAATACCCCCTTATACTTTATACCCTTTATACTTTATATCTTAAAAAAACACAATGTATATGTTGTTTTAAAATAACAACATATAAATTTGTATAAGATTATAAGTATCAAGTTTTTTTTAATATATACGTTCAATAAGAACTCATTTATTTCATTTTTAAAAGTTTAACTTATGTAGACACGAGTTTATATTTTAAATACGGCTAAATTACTGTAAACGGAAATATAATTATGAAATTGTACGCACGGGTTAATTTAATATAAAAATAAATATACGCTATTGTACTTATAACCAAGGTTGTAAAATCGCTATCGCAGGTTGGGTAGGGCCTAGCTTTTATTAATGTCGGTTGAAGATTAATCGGATTGATCCGAATTTTATGCACAAAAATGTAATTTTAGATATTATATTATTTTATATATATGGGATAAGCGTATTGCATCAAAGTTCAAATATTTCAAGTGTTCAAATATAGACATACTGCATAATTCTTCAAAGTTTAAAGTCAAACATAAATATTACTCGGTTTGTTGACTATTTTTAAGTGACCTTTGACCGATTTTGTCCGATTAATCAGTTTGCTGACCAATTTTTAAGTGATTTTGTCCGATTTTTAAGCGATTTTGTTGACCAATTTTTAAGCGCTTTTGTCCGATTAATCCAATTAGACCGCTTTTGTTCGATTAATCATTTTGTTGACTAATTTTTAAGCGATCTTTGACCAAACCGATTAAATAGGCCGATTATGATAAATCAAGGCGCTTAGTGAAAGATCAACGATTATGCGGGGATTAAGCGGCCTCCTGGGCCGATTTTTACAACAGAGCTTATAAAAATGACTCATGTAATTCTTATTTATTTATATAAGGATATCTAGAAAAACATTTTTTAAAAAACTTTAAGGAGTATACTTTAACTTTATCAATGTTCATTATGTGCTATTAAACTTGCATCATGTGTACAACATAATATCAGTAGTGAAATTTAAATAACATAAAATTAAATCTTAAACTACCGAAAAGAAATATTTACAAATATTTTATCAAATTCGAATGGATATTAATGCATAATGAAAAACTCGTGCATAAGTATTAGTTGTACTTATATCACAATTTTCATGGGCAAATTTTTATATGTGTATATACTGAATAAAATGTTAAAATAAATTTGATTTATGCGTAAACTTCGTTCGTGCACGAAACTTATAACTATATAATTATATGCAATTACATTTAAAGACACAATATTCAGCATTAATACATAATAATTTTTTTTGTCAAAACCCCGTGCGTGCACGGGTATTATAACTAGTATAATACAATATCTAAAATTACAATTTTGTGCATAAAAATTCTAATCCGATTAATCCCCGATTAATCCCGCCTAACCGATTAATCACTATGCCCTAACGGACCACCTCACTAGCATCTAGCGATTTTTACAACTTTGAGCTATTCGATCCTGTAATTTGAAATTAAGATTTTGTAACTATGAAAGTTTTGTGTTGTTATTTTGTTGCTGTGATATTGATTATGTAATTATGGAAACTATAACAAAACTTTAAAGAAAAACTTTGTTGTATAATCTATGTACTACACATAATAGAAAAATAGTCAAATGTGAAAAGTTGAAAAAGTTGAATTGTTGAAATTGTTCAAATGAGAGATAAATGCATAATGTAATTAATACTCGTATTAAAACACCCTGTTACTTAGAAGTATAATAATTTATTCACATTGCACAACCAATTAAAAGTGCATCTACCAAATTAAAAACAATCAATTAATCTTATTTTTAAAACACCCTAAAATGAAAAGTATATGTTATTATACACATTATACAAATTAATAAAACACACAAAACTTCATACAAGCTAACAAGTTGATGTTACATATAGTTTTGAAAACCGGACCGGACCGGACCAACGTGTTCAACTGGGAACCGGTGTCGCCACCCGTTTGGCTAACCAATTAAAGTCATCCAAAAACAAACCATAGATGACCCGTTGAAACCGATACAAACTGGTGAATCAGGTCTCATCAAGATCTATTTCTCCGGTTAATCGTCACAGGGTACCCGCTGCCGAAACGCGCGGGTACCCTGCTATACACTATATATAAAGGAAAAACCAAAAAGTAAAAAGTGAAAAGTTGAAACTAAAAGTGAAAATGTTGAAGACATATATTTCAAAATGAAACTATTAATACACATCGAAAATCGGGTTGACCCGGGACGCTTCAAACCCGACGGGTTGACCCGGTTTAATTTGACTTGTTTTCGACCCAACCTGTCGGGTTGACTCGGTTTAAATCGACATGTTTTTTGACCGGAACGGTTCAACCGGTTGAACCACCCGGGTCGAACAAGGTTTCAAATTTGACAAAATTATATGAGAAATGATGAAGTAGTTGTGGAATACGTGACAAATGTGAAAAAAATGAGAGACCATGTAATTGTAGTTTTTTGTTGTTTATTTTGCGTTGACACATGTACTTTGTCATTTGTATAATGTTATTTTGAAAAATGTTAGTTTTGCAACACTTAAGGGACTAGCATGTATGAATCGTCTTTTAAAAGTTAATATATATTGTATAGCTATTTGTCCGGTATATCAATAATGTTATGTTTTTTTTTTTGAACGGCAAAGAGAGATATATAATATATCAATAATGTTATGTAAGTTTATTAGAATCACAAAAATCAAATAGTATTGTTATCTTTAGCGATAATTATTTGTATCCAAAACAAATAACTTTGAACAATACTTAAATATCTATGCAAATTGATAGTACAAGATAATCTTATTATGGTGATATTAAATTTGTAAGGTTACAAGTTTAAAAGCGACACCAAATGATAAACTCTACACATGTAAAAAAAGGGTAGTTATCACTGCCTAAATTACTGACAAAACAAGAAAAGATTGTCACATACGTTGGCTATACCTCTAAACTAGAATATAATATTGACAACTACATAATACCGTTGCTTTTTGTAATGCTTGAATCTATTATTACTAAAATCTTAATAACTTAAAACAATCCTATTATAAATATATTTCCACACTTAAATCGACTCCACATACATTTCTTGAAAATTGTATATTTCTGCTGTTATGCAACCACGCATCAGAATTATAGTTATTCGAAAATGATTCTCTAACGGTACAAATACAGTTTGTTGAAAGAAACTTATGGGTCGTCGGAATTTTGCAGAAAACTTGACACCTCTGCCACTAGACGCGGGTACTCGTCTAGTTTCAAAAATATCGAAGGAGTAGTTAGTAATTTTAACGTGTTGAATTTTCAACAATTCAACATAAGATTCATGACAGATAGTCAGATAGACAGGGTAAATATATTAATTTGAATTCCTTTAGGCTTAGAAACAATACAACAAGAAGTCAATTTACATGACATAATTAAAGACACAAATAACTTAGAAACAAAGCTAGGGTCCTTGTTTATCCGAAAAATGAATCAAAGCAAAACTTAATTTAAGTTTTCAAAAGGCAATGTGCTGAAAGTTTAGTATAATATTCTAACATCAGCAACGCTGTGTATTTAAAAGTTTAAAATATTTTATGATGGATTCGTTTAAAAATGGCCATGCTATATTTCTTTGTAAAATTCCCACCTTAATATACTTTTTTCGTTTACTAGTAAATTAATATATATATAATGTAACGGCAATTCGGTGGCCTCTCATTGGTTCCCTACTGTAGCTAGCTACAGTGCCTCTGATGGGCCGGCCTGCTAAGCCCAATATTCGTTCCAGGAAAGTGAAGCCCGTTAATTTCATATACGATATGTGAAAAACCATAGTGGGGTGCTAAATGCCAAGTCAACAACAAGATGATAACAATGGACACCACACTAAAGTATTATTTCCCTTTAAAGAAACCCAACATTTTTTTCCATAAATATAAATTACTTTTATTGTGATGTTTTTAACAGTGTTATAAGAGTGTCATTTCTTCATCATATTGACGACTAAATTATGATTGGATAATTCATTGAATATTTGTGCAACATTTTTTTTTCTTCTAATAAATATCACAATATTGCTAAACCTCCTAAAAAAACCCAAATAAAAAAATGTCTTACGCTCTTGGCACTCTTTTGTTTATATGTATATCGAGTGCTAATTTAGAAACCGCATATTTTAAAGGTAAAAATAATAGTCCCGCCGCAACGCGGGGGATTGTCGCCCACCTCGTTTCTTAAATAGAAAAGTTAAGTTTGCTAACAAATCAACTTATTTTTAAGACATTTCCCGTATGCCACTAATACTAATAATTTATGTTGATTAGACAACCTAAACAATGATTTTGAAAAGATATAAAAGTTCGGAATGATTTAAAAGCCTAACATATGAGAACTATTGTGCCTAAACTGAATTGGTAGTGGTTTATTGATTTTTAAAAATGCAGGTTCGTATACTGTCATCAACAAGATGATGTCATATAAACTAGTTATACTATTAGTAATACTAATTACTCATGCCAATTATTGCTTGTTAAAATTAAGGAAGCTATATTGAGAAATTGTTGTCACATTGGCATGAACTATTGCTTTTAATTTACATTTTTTTTTTGGTCATAGGAGAAGGAATAATTCAATAATTGAGGAGTGGTCTTATGTGGGTCCATACTGGATCTTGGTCCAATCAGCCCATTTACTGTGGGCCCACTTAGCTTCTCTTGTTGCGTAAATATGTTGAAGTTCTAGAAAATTTGCTGACACCAGATATCTTGGTCGTTTCTTAAACAAGTTTATGTTTGATTAAGTGAATAAGTTCACACAACCATATCATGTTACATACAATAACGATTAAAGGTTACCGGAACATGCACTCATTGTCGGAATTTTAGAGAAAAATCAGCCGACACCCAGAAATAATACACGAGATCAGATATTCTTTGCGAATCTATACTTTAAAAAAAAAATATTTTAACTCATTTCATTGTATAAATAGCATATGGGTTTTGGTAATAAGTGCTCAATGAGCACAAGTTAGCGTGTACTTAATAAACACTAACTTTTTTATTTAACAAAAAAACGCATTTAATACACATTAAATAAAATGATAAATTACTATAGTTAATCATAATTTTCAGTTAAATGAACCAAAACACTCATTTTATTAAAACGTTAATATGTGACCAGTAGACATATGTTAGCAAAACCCATAACATATATAAATGATTTGATAATACTACGTATAAGTTTACTTAAGGATTCAGATCCTTTCAAGTTTACATGAACATGACCGGTAATGTTCTTCTACGATTAAATAACTATTTTATTTATAAAAAAATATTACCGATTAATTAAATTATTTTGGTTTGGGTTTGTGTCTTAAGTGGAGAGTTAGACCCACACATAGGATGTGAATGTGAGCCAACCACATACACGCTGACACACTCTCTGTAATTTGTTTCTCTTTCAAACTTTGCTTGTATTTTACTCTTAACTCTCCCTTTTTAGTAGCACATTTTTGCAATGTATGCATGTATATGTGAGGATTTCGTGTTTCATTTTGTTTTTATATAACTGATTTTGTTTCTATATAATTTGATTTTGTTGTGTAGTAAGTAGTAACCATCATCAAAGTGGTACCAAAGGCCTCTTGATCAGCGACATGTGAGTAGCTCATCAATTAAGAGGTTGTGGGTTCAAATCTCGTAGACATGTGAGATATATGTGGTGTAGGTTATAATAAATTTGCCGCTCAAAAAAGGAAAAAGAAAAAAAATAAAAAAAATAAAATAAAACATCATCAAAGTGGTCTAACCACGAGGGAAAGAACCAAAACACAAAGTGACCACGTGCATTTAAAGTAAACTAAACAAGATTGCAAACACAATTTTAAGGACATGATGCATTTACAAAAAATACAAAAAAATCGAGATTTTCTTAACAAAACTAACACCAAAACACAAATATTCATGGGTGTCTCAAGACCCTTCGACCCACCCTGCGACCGTCAGTACACGAGACATTCTCGTATGGTTACAAGAGGTCTCACATCCAAATTCACTAGTTAAACATGTTAGTGTTGACCAAGGAAAGAGTTCGGAAATAGTTACGAGTAAATAATTACCTAGTGTAATTCTGAAAAGACTCACCCTCTTCGAGTAACTCGAACAAGAAACACCTATTCCGTTTACTTTACTCAATTTCGTTGTATACTTCTATCATTTAGCTATCATGATTTAATTCTTATGAGTATAGTTGTATATATCGGGCACGGTTATTAAAAAAAACGTAGGTGTCGACTGATCAGTCTTTATGGATCAGTCCCATGCAATGTTTAGATGTTTCTTGCAAATTGGGAGGAGTTAGGATTAAACCCAAGAACTATTTCTTCAAGAAACCATCCTTTTTCGGATTCACAAAAAACGTTGCGCTTAGACAATAAGCGTCCGAAAGCTGACCTCAAAGTTGCTGCCTCCGGGATTTGAACTATAGACCTCCACTCGACAACACTTTTGAGGTAAATAGTTGGCAATTACTACTAGACACTTGCTATGGAGAACATCATACATGTCCATTTATGTGTAGAAAACTTTTATTTAAACAATGCAACTGATATAAACTATAAAATAGGAACATATTGTAGTAACATTTTTTTATCCATGTTATGTCATATCTTTATACCTTTTATATCCAACCATCTTGCCACATGTATGTTGTCATTGCTTAGTTATATATGTTGTCATCTTTACTACTATACATGTGATAGATAGATTTACATCATAAGGTAAAACTAAAACTGTTAAATCTAGTTTTGAATATATTTTGGGCTTGGAATACTATCCAAAACTATGAAAAAGATTGGACAAATGGTCAAATACAATGGTAATTTATAGCAAAAAAGGACATGAGTTAAAAACATACCAAAATTTTACTAGCTTTGAACAGTCTCTCAAGGCTCAATGATGTTACTTGTGATTAAATCAGAATTTTGAGATGTCAATTCAGTTATCCCTAATAAGAACCATAAGCACATGTATGTTGTACACTTGTACATTATGTTATGATATATTTGTAATTTGGTCATATCAATTTATGACTAGTACTTGGGGGATATAGGTTGTTCAATCTAGATAAGGGGGTCTTGTTACATCCAAATTTGTTTATGTTCATTTTGGATATTGAAGGTGATTTGAACACACTTAATTTCTATGTTTTAGAACCCGGGTTGAACCGTGAACCGGTTGGTTGAATGAAAGCTGGTTTTGAGAAAAAAAATACCAGGTTGAACTGTCGTTAAACCGTGAACTGGAAGCTCCTCCGGGTCAACTAGAAAACCAAATTTTAAAACGTTGCTTTATTTTTGTTTACGCATTTTACTGTACAAACTGATAAAACACAATGTAAATATTGTACAAGTATGTAATGCATAAAGTGAAGTGTACGAATAAAAAACTTGTGTGTGCAAATCCATTCCCTTTGGATATGGTTGCAAAGTTTATGGAAGCAGAAACTTTAAACTCGAGTATGAGTGTGAATGTCAACATCGCACCTCTCTCAAATATCGTTCTGTTCTGGCAGGACTGAGTATTATTGTTGTTGTGGATATGGTTGCAAAGTTGTGGAGAATGGAGATAACAAACTACACATTTTATTTCATTATCTACAAGGCTACAATTTGCTAAATGTTTTAATCAGGTTTTGATGTTAGTTTGGCACTTTCATTTGGAGTTAAAGCATTAGGTTCAAATCGCGTCATGTTTTTAGTATCAGTTTTTCGTTATTGCCTTGGCGCATTCATTTAGCTTTTGTCGATGTACACTACAAAATGTGCACTCCAAGCAATCATGTAATTGAAACTCATATCACGTCTAAGAATAATAAATTCTTAGTCATGTCAAGATAACTTAACACACTTTTGAAGATGTGATGAGTTAGGAAAAAGATCGGTTTAGCTTCTTTTTTGTGAGTATATAATTAGCAGACTAGTGTTTGCTCGAGAGTCTAATATGCCTCGGATGCTTGGCCATGATTCTTTTAACAATGATCAAACGTTTTTAGATCATCTTTTTTTGTTGTGTTCCCTACGAAAGAACATCTCATGCTATACGATCACGAGTTCTTAATCCAACATATCAACAGTAGTTTTTCTTTTAGAACAGCAAAACGAGAAAAGGTAAAAAAGAAAGAAAAAAAACACGCCGGGATCAGCAATTTCAAATGACTGTACACAAGTTTTGCAAATGTCGAGAGAATTTTGCAAAATGATACATTTGCAAAAGAACCAAATACTACAGTTGGAAAACTCGGCCACTCGTTATAAATGAGGTCTTAACCCTACAACAGAAAAACCGCAGATGCATGAAAACCGTTCTTGTCATGTATACGTGGTCCTACTAAAACAAGATATATAAACAAGGAGAAATTTACAGAGTCATCAACAGAGTAATAGACTAACCACAAAGATTAAAACAACATATAAAAACCATGTACGTAATTACAACACGTTTTATTAATGGGTCATTTCATAACATCTAAGGGGTGCAGGACCAATGCAACCTCAATAATCTAATTTAGCATATCTTTCATATCTAAAGCATGTCTAAAATAGGCGTTTTCCGTACAGAGATGATCAAATTCATATCCTTTTAGCAGTGTTGCTCCAGTTTTGAACATTTCTGGCATACAAAAAGGCTTTACAGACGAGCAAATTTAGAGAACGAGTCCAACTCATCACCTTCCTTCAATTCTGGTAACGAATATAAAACAATAATTAAAGTGAAAGCATAGTAGAGAAAACTACTCTTACATTACCAAAATTTGTTTTATACTTTAGTTTCAAACTGAACATAAAACATATGAGATTTGACAACGTTGGAGAGATGATGATCATACCTCACGTCACAAAATGAGGATCCCGATTTGTCAACATATCGTCATCATCATAATTTGAGACTTTGTAGGCTTTGAACAGCTTCAGATTCGTTTATGTTGGAAGATTCTTCTTTCTTAACCGGAGGAGGAGATGAAAAAACAGGCATGGCTTGCCTTATACAGACGGGTGGGGCAATTTTTACAGGTCTAGGTTGCATCACCTGATGACTAGGTGGATGCGGCATTGGTGGTGCTGAAAAAACTGGCACTGCTGTTCTCATAGTGACTGGTGGCGCAAGCCCATGGTGTGGTGTCCTGTATTGTCGCATTGGAACGTAGGCAGGGAAATGTGGGAGCATGGGACGGTTTTGATGGACTGATGGTGACGAGGACGATGAGGGTGATGGCTCATGTGGTGCAGGAGTTATCGGTCTGGTTTGGGTAGGTGCAGGAGATATGGGTCTGGTTTGGGCAGGTGCAGGAGATATGGGTCTGGTTTGGGTAGATGGTACTGTATTCTGGTAGAAAAATGGAAGTATTTTAGACGTGGTCAATGGAAGTCGTTGAGGGCTAGGTGGTCGTGCTGCAGGTGTTGTGAACTGCTTTTTAAAAGGTATCGGGTGGTGACTATAGCTACTGGTTCCACCAATCTTTTGTTTTGACCTGTAATTCAAAAGGGCTCTTGCAATTCTTATTTGTTCCTGTTCGTCATTGTTCTCTGGTTCCCTCGAGGAACTTGCATCTTGTTTCGCCACTGCCCAACAAAAAAAATCCAATTATAAAAAAGAATCAGTTTCTTTGAAATTAATAGTCAAATTCTAAGTGGCTTACGCACATTGTTTGAGAGACGACCAAGCTGCCATAGCAGCATTTTTTTCTGCTTGTTTCTTGTTTTTGGCAGGTTCACCAGTGAATGTTATTCCAGCCAGTTCGACTATACCTGTAAAGACCGGTAGGTGCCCGAGACCAGACCTGTAAGTTGTATAACGTGGCAACGGTGCACCAACTCGTTGTGAAATTTCTTGTAAAAGGTTCTTGTAAACTCCCGTTTCATCCTACAAACCGTTACAGATCAATTAACCAACCAATTTTATTTATTTATTTATTTTATTTTTCAAAAATTTAATCTTTCACCATATCTAGTGGATTGACACTGCAATAAGTCCATTGTTAGCTTAGGTCTTTACATATTTTACAGTTCATAGTAATGGACTTAATGACAGGATAATTATAGTAACATAGTTTAAGTCAAATAACAAAATATAATTAAAGAGCATATGAATCAAAATTATCAATGGTAGCAATAAATACCATGACCCCAATACAAAATGGGCAGCAGGGCACGTGCATGCTGCAACAAAGCATTTAAATGCAAAGTTAATTTGGGTAGACAAAGGCCATAACTCCTAATCTGGGCAATCAATAACTTTCCCATGTGCCCATTTTTTCCATAAGATATTATCCTATATTTTTCATTATTATTTATAAAAAATAAAAAATAAAAAAAATAAAGTTTAAGCACTAGGAAGACCACCTACTTATGGCCACATTGTTTGAATGATAGACAAGAAAATTTCAAACTTCTTATATCAATATCTAAATTGTCAATAATTCAAAGTGTTCATACCTTGCCTGACTTTTTTATTTGTTTATTTATAAGCATAATTGATCCATTTCCTAAATAGTAGTCAACTTTGCAACTCTTGTTTCTCCTAATTATAGATTAGTTAACGATACGTTTTCTTAAATTTGCGCTAAACTAAACCACAGCTGTGTTCTGGTTACAGACTTGCAGCACACGAGAACATAACATTACGCAAGACGACCATTCTTGTATATTTGTATGCTAAGAACATGGTCAATTTGCAATATGAAAACAAGCAAAATGGTTACAAAGTCAATCACTTAAACAAAAAGGCTAAAAATCACTTTAAAATATGTTATATTAAACATAAAGACTAGACAGACAACATTATAAGTAAACCATTAAACCTAACAAAGACTTTGACCCTCATATAGTCTCATATATATATATCAATTGTATCAACCCCAGTGCATTGAATTATAGCATAGCTATGGACTAGAATGAAGTTTGAATATTTCAACCACTTATAAAACATATCATTTTTTGTTATTAAATGCTACATGCATCAATAAGTTGTATATTGGCCAAATATAGATGATATCTTTCTTTAGCATTGCCCATCCTAGAAAAACAGTTGGTACCATATACTTAATGGCGATTTGTCTGCATTTGGTGACCAAAATACCCTTCATCCGATAAGCTAATTATACCAAATTGCCATTCATAGTACTACTTTTTGGGGTGTTTGGATTAGCTTATTTTTCTTTAGCTTACGAGTTTTTCGATTTGGGCTTATCGGCTTAACACCCCCTAAATGACTTTTTTTTTTTTTTTTTAAATTTCTAAAAGAAAAGCATATTCGCGCACCTATTATACCACATAATATCTCACAAACGTCTAAATTATATACTTAAACCTGTCGGTATGCAACTCACATACCACTACGCCAAATACCCTTTTCTCCCTTAATGCATTTTAATAGTATAAGAACTCGCTTAAAAAACCCCACTAACCACATTCTCCCTATGTCCTAAGTCCTAATATACATATCCAATCATAAAAGACTTTAGTGGGTAGAGATAACAGTCCAATAAACTGAAAAAGGGTATTTAAGTAATTTAACTAAACGGGTAAACAGGGAAAAGAACTTACAAGGATTCTAGCAGCAAGAGAATGAGAAGAAAGCGAAGAAAGAGCGACTTCAGCAGCAGCATGTTCAGCTTGGCGTAAAGTAGTAAAATAGTTAGGACTCTCAAAAGAGTCACCATTAAAGTTAACTACAGCTTTAAACCTTGGAGCATGGTCAGGACCTTCCCTGATACAAGTGTAGGATGGCAAGTTGAAGCAGCTTCTTTGAGCTAGCTCTTGCAGCTGGTTCTTGTACATGATGATGGGTTGAAAATGGGTAGAAATGGGTGGGAGGGAAAAAGGGTGTTTGGGTTGGAAGTATTATGGGATGTGTGTGTGTTTGTGTGTTTTGTTGTTGTGGCATGAATTGTTTAATGAAAGGATGTGAGGTTTTTTTGGTACTACTGTTTCTTTGCATGGATGTGATTTTGATTGATTATTTTACACTAATGTTTTTCTAAAAAAATATATTTTTGTAAGGGAAATGATTTGCACATTTTATTTTTTGATTGAGACATTTAATCATGTGCATTAATCTGCTGTTGTATACTATCTTATTTTTAATCAATTAATACATATGGAGTTAATAGAATAAAAAACTGAAGTGTGCAAATCATATTCTTTTTTGTAGGAAACTACTCTTTCGTTTTAAAATAATTAATCAGTTTTGACTTTTGAAAGTCTTTTCTTTTTCAATTTTGACCTTAAAATATTTTCTTTTGTGTTATATAATACTTGATGCAAAATATATGAATGAATGGAGTTTTAATGTATTTTCGTTAGTATAATTTTCATCAAGTATTATATAATACAAAAAAAAATACTTAACGTCAAAATTGAAAAAGATAAGCTTAAAAAATGTCAAAACTAAATAATTATTTTGAGACGAAAGAAGTAATATTTATCACTAAAATGGAGTTTGAAAGTTTTTGACTAATGGCATGTTTTGCGTGAAGCATTTTACTTTTTCTAACGCTACTAAAACATTAAATTCTAGCGTTATTTTTACTTCATTTATACATTATAATTTAATTATATTTGACTTAGGGCATTCACTATGGTAAACATTTTTAAAGGTTTATAATTGTGTTAGGATGTTAACTTATAGACTTTTTTGTTTTATAAACATATTCATACAATGTATAAACCTTTTCAAATTTTATAAACATCTCACATAATTCAAATACATAAAATTATGAAAAGGTTTAATATACTAGACCTCTTCATGTCACATAGCTTGAAATGAATTATCACTATGATTTACAAGTTTTTAGACCTCTTCATAATTTTATAAACCTTTTCATGCCCTTACAAACATTTTGTATGAAACAAAAAAACTAATGCTAACTGCTACCATCTATAATTAGTGATAAGTGCTATCAATACAGAAGTTATTTTTCTTTGATAGTCAAATAAAAACACTTGGAAAAGTTCATAGCTTGATTTTCAAACTATAATAGGACTATGAAACAAAATGTAACTATCCATATGTCTAACATACACCAAGAATATGAAACAATAATTGAATGTGTTTATGTTGTCTTAAGTGGTGATAATCAGAAAATCAGTTAGGGAGTATCAGAGAGTTTAGTTATAAAAAAAATTAAGATTTCAAATGTAAATGAATACTAGAAAATAAAAAAAGAACCAGATAGTCAATTTTAGTTTTGTGGTAGCTACTTTGATTCTTTGCTTGATAATCAAATCAATTTCAATTACTCAAACTATAGAAGTTGATTATCAACAAAAAATGAAATCTAATAATTACAAAATAAATCAATACAAAACACCCTTTGTAAAATAAACACAAAACACAAATTTCAAAAAATAGAAAATTACGGAGTATTATATAAGCTAATCAATTGTGTTGAAAAGCCAATATTATGGACTAAAAAGAAGTGAAATTGTGCAACATTTGAGTGGGGCAATCATGAAATTGAAACACCACTAGCAAAAAGAAGCTCATCTTTTTTGTTTTCTTGGCATATTTTGTTTGTAAATTGAGAGAGATAATGGTGAGGGGTCAAAAGGCATTACCTTTATTGGATACCTCCAAACTCCCAATTCTTCATTCTTCCTTTATAACACCACAGCTATATTGTGTCCATATTACCAGCATACTTCCATTTGCTATACCAAAAACACAAAAATTTCAAATCAAAACAACTTTTGTAAAAGCAATTTCCACATAGAATTAGTCAATGAAAACATAATTTCTGCTTTGATGCATTTACTTTGAATATTGTTTCATGTACATCAAGTAAATAAAAACTGTTGACTTAACAAATTTAGACCAAACCACTAATCTGAGTCTATAAAACACAGATTAAAGATGCAAGAAAGACCAAGTCTTAGATTACATATTCATCAACATGACTATTTGCAAAATCACTAATAGTTTACGACTTCACGAATTTTGTTTTAGCAAAACACTATTAGTACTAAGAAGGCGACGTAAAACAATCATTATTATCATATATAGTCCTAATCATTGTCCTAATTTCCAATTTTTTTAACATAAGTGTCAATTTAGAAACTTGTAGCATGTTGATTCTTTTATTTATTTTTTAATATATGATCAAATATTGTCAAACTGCATTAGGAGGTAAATATGTTCAAGAAAATTTGTATAAGCTTATGCAAGCAAATTGAGTTAAAAACTCCTATATTCTTGTTGACTTTGATTGAATACCTAATATTTGATCAACTCCAATCATCAATCACTTTCTTGTGGACTTTTGAGCACAATATGGCATCTGAATCCTGTTCATACTACTTTCATTCCCTACTATCTAGTCTTTACTTTTTTACATCTTTTAGAGGCCACAATCAACTAATTTGCTGTATGACATATAGGCTGATGTATTCTAACTTCTTAAGTGTTCCTTATAAAAGTTACAATACATGTTTTAGACAATATCTAAGGTTTTATGCCTTGCAATGGCGACAAAGGAAAGGTGCGGTATCTGGCTGAGGATATACCTTGCATACATCTTTAAGAAGAGACGGTCACCATGAATAAGGACTAAATATAATCGGTATAAGAACATTGGTTCTGGTTGGAAAAACATACAGAATTACATGTAACCACAAAACATGAACATTTGTAACCATTGTATTTCATTGTAGCTAAAATGTTTCTATTTTTTATTAATAATAAGTTGAACGTTGTACGCAAGAGCTCAAGTAGATCAAAAGCAGCAGAAAGTTCCATATAACGAATGACTCGGTACACTAGCTAGGACTGTGTCGAACTGACATTAATACAACAATGCTGTAATTTCAGCAGACAAACTTCTAAAAGATTAAGACTATAATCATGAACTTCTGCATAACAATTACATGGATAGATAAGCAAACAAATCGAAAGGTTCAGCAGAAAGTTCGTTTATGTTCATTTATTATGAAATAAACAAAAAAAGAAAATCGGTGTAGTATCTAATATATAAATCATATCCCTAGTGTCAAGCAGAGGCCTCACTTCTTGAGATATCCAAATTTTAAAATTGGTTCTCACAACTCACAACCTTGTGCCCTAGCCTAATCACCTTCTCTGTCATATATTTGTTCGTCTAGAATTCTACATGTTCGTGAATGAATGATGCATTCATTTGTGTTCATTGCCATCTTACTGACCACACAATAACGAACACGGACAGCCTCTCTTAACGACCGAAACAGATGCGGAAATATGTTTTTTATCTGTTCGTGTTGGTATATATGTTCGCTTAGACATAAATGAACAAACATGTACAGCCACCAATTACGTTCGTTGTGTACTGAGGTTCATTACAGTCCTAGGAACTTGACACGGAAACCTAAAAATCATGACATTTTTTACCAGAAATATACGCAGCGTGAAAAGTCTTGTTGTGACGCACACAGGGCATTGCCAAATACCTGGTCTAGTACTAAAAATTAACAGGAATGTAAATAGGTTTACCATCTCCTATTTATCAGGATGCCCTAGATAACTCGAGGATTGAGACATTCTAGTCCAAGACATGCCTCAGGCCTTCTTAAGTTACACAGTTTCTGAATTTCACACCTCTGTCCACAATTCAGAATAAAATGTAACAATAACAATATACGCATGTATGTTAAACGGAACACGTATTTCACCACTGGATAGGATATGCAGGCATTGATATTATCCCTTGCAAAGAACTTGAGAGTACAATCATAATTCATGTGCCCATGGCAACTGTGCATACTGTATAGTGTAAGTGTTTATAATTTAGACATGAAAGACAACAATCAACTCACTAGCGATGAGAAATAGAAAGAGTACTACAAAGTCATATATTAAAAAAACTGCAATTGCCTTAGAATATCAGATGCGACATGATGAAGTTAGCAAGTAATAGCCATCGGTATGATACCTTCTTTTTTGTGCGCCTACCATCGTGACAACCAGCATTTTAGCTTCAGCTAATTAAAGGATGCTTTACGAGTTACTACTGTTATGCAAACCTGTATATTATAAAAGGCTCTTAAAGGTTTTTATAAAGCCCATCACGTCAAAAGAACTTTTAATGGGGGAGCGAAACAAAAGCTGTCATGTAACTTTTGGGGTGCTTATAAAAACATCAACTTGTAATTGTAAAAATAAGTATCGTCAAAATCAAGATAACGATATACAATAAGGCACAATACACAAAATTTAGAAAATTGGCTACAACAAGAAGATAAGTGAGAAAGCATGTGAAACACGGATCTCAGAAAACTGAACGGAAGTATAAGATATTCTCTGTGGCCAAAAAAACTTCAGTTGCCCCCAAAGTGACTCATAAGGTCACTGATATATAGAAACAGCTTCAGTTGTCCCCAAGGTGGCTCAGAAGGTCACTGGTTGCTTGACAATTATTTCTATAGAACCTTTTTTCTTTTAGCGGCCCTGCGCTACCTCTTTGTCCCAGACAGAATTTAAACTATCAAGCAAGAGTTGAGCCGTTAAGCACCACCTGAAATATACTTGGTCTCTTGACAATTATCTCTATAGAACCCTTTGTAACATCCAAGTTAAAGACTAGTCTATATATATTTCTATTCGTATGTAGCAGTATCCATATGTGCTATATCTTATACTCCATACAAGACCATTAGAACTAAATACGACTGTGCTGATACATGCTAACACAAGGCCATCAATATCCGACAATGTGGTCATCTTACTGGAGCAATCTAGTGGTTAATATTAACATATGCTGTAGTCCTTCACTGCTACTTCCACCATTCCAACCTTGAAACACTAATGTCTAATGATGATCCTATAAAAGCATCCAAAAGCTCTGATGGAAGCCCACTGACATTAGGATATGCTCATTGTATCTCAAGTTATATTGCAAATAAATCAGGAATTGAACCACAATAAGATATCATTAAGAATGGCAAGCTGTAATTCTTAAATGTTTAAAATATTGAGATACAGCGGTCTATGATCTATTTTTTTTTTTGGCGTTGTCACCAATTCGACCCGTATCCTCTGAAGATGATCACTAAAGCAAACTATTTTTAACTCATATTCATCTATAAAGAAAAGGCTAAAGGTATAAGCACATAACAGAAAACATAAATATTATTATCTAACAACATATGATAACATGATTACACATTTTTCCTTAAATAAGATAATGACTAGCAATATCGCTGAAAATCATGCCCGGCCACTAGTGCTTATCTCCATATCTAAATATCACTCGAGAAAAAGAAAAAGCATGCTCATCATTTGTAGCATCCTTTATGCACTCCAACAAGAAAAGCCAAATGCACATCAGAAAGACATAAATATCAGCAAAAAGATATTTAATATATTGATTTTCTTGCCGCACTTTATCCGTTATGAAGAGGATTGCACTACTATTGCAAATAAAAGTGTCTTACGGAGTTATGTTGAGCAACACGTATTGTGAAAATAAACCTTCCCAATATTTAAGATAGAGACGCAATATCTGCAACCAGCTGAAATCTTACCGAGAAAGTTTCAAAACATTCAAGGTCTTCCAAATCCGAAGCCAACAAAATACACAAACAAAGAACCAGTCACTTCCACAAAGGAATTCACAGAGCATAACAAATGCAAGTCTTAACACTGAACTAAAATCCGAGATTGGCAGACTATCAATATCAACGACTAAGTGATGTAGCTCTGTCTTGCATCTAGAAGGTAGTTCCTTACGAACTTCTATATATATATATATATATATATATATATATAGAAGAAGCACAAAATGAACTTAAAACACGAATAAACAGCCCCACATTTGCTTATAAAAGGGAAACATAGGTGAATGGTGATACCTACTACATTTTGGAACTATCATTAGCAACTTTCAAATGGCATCTAAGTTCTAACAAATTTGTAGAAGTGCCTGTATAGCTGAAGTATCTTATAGTCCTTGCTACCGGTTCATAACTTTAGCCACAACAAGCAATAGCGGGCACCTAACTCATGAGCGCAACTGCGCAAGTGCAATATATGTAATTCTAGACTCTGTCATCACTGCATAACTATGAACAAAAAATGTGTACATAAAGGATCAAACCTCTACATGAGTAAATTGCACAAAAAACACACTAAATCTTTCACCAATCATAGAAGCATCTTTCCCCTTTCTTCAGCACCATATTAATAAACCCGACTTCACCTTACTAAAGTTAAATGCTATTAATCAATGGCATGAAAATGATTCATTTGAGTAAACATATAGCAACTTAACCTTCCCAGTTAAACTCAAGACGCGACAATTTATCACTAAATCCTCTGCTAATGCATTCTCTCAAATCAAACAATGCAACTCAAAATTAAACGTACATGATCATAACATTAAAATAAAACGTACAAGTTGCGTAATCTAGCTAGCTCCTTATAGTAACGACTACTCTCATATATGTTCAAAACCTAGCCTAACCTATATTCGATATTGAAGCTTAAACAAATCTGATCATAACATATAGCACTACGAATGTACGTTGTTATTACAATATCAAATATTTTCCTGTGTGACTAACGGGCCAGATAGTCCGAGATATTCGGGTCGGGTAATTTGATTAAGACCGATTAATTTGTCCAGCTGGACCACAACGGTTACGAGTCTTATCACTTTTATATTATTTAAAGGTTGGAATTATTTGTGTCTGAAATAAACGATATAATAATTAATCACACCTTATTTCGATGCTATTACAAATCTCCACCATCCATCTAATTAATTTAAACATTAACTTAAGATTTAATAGATAAACCGTCCATGTCTTGAGTATTATTCATCTTCTTAATTCAGTTAAATTCACGCATTATTTAATTCACGCTATTCACGCTTAATTCGCGCTTTCGCTTAACGCGTGTTTCATACTTGCTACGCATAACGCGGCCCATTTTCCTACATATCTATCAGCTTCGCTTCAGCGTCTTACGCTTTGTTCATTATTCACGCCGTCCGTTTCATTTCATACTCGCTTTACGCCATAAGCTTTCAACATATTCGAACTTAATACGCTGCTCGCTTTCATCCGCTTTAAATGTCACGCTTAACGCTATGAATATCACAATGATAACGTGATATTATGTGATATTTCGGATATCATATGATCATAAGTGATATCATATACGGCATAACTTGGATATTCTAAATATCACAATTGATTTTCAACTAATGTTATAACATCAAAATCAATTGATATCCTAATATCACAAAGTGATATCCAGAATCACAAGTGATATCATACACATATATATAATTTAAGACTACATATCAATGTTAAATCATTTTATTTGCTTAACTTATGTGACGTTTATGTTTCCATTAATTTGCATTTTGAAACTTATAAAATATATAATTTTATAGTAAAAGATAAAATGGTCAAATTTGGTTTAGAGTTCATAATACGTTCCTACACGCCCAATGTTTGCCATTTTCAATGCCTCCATCATAAGTGGTTTAACACCGATTTAGATCACAATAATATTCTCAATATCACAAGTGATACGATATCCGCATGATCAACAAGTGATATTCGTGTTTTCGAATATTATTGATTTAACTAAGTGACATAAATCATAAGACGAATACTAGTGATATCCGTAAAATCACAAGGATATTCTATAAATCAGTATAGCAATATCAAAAGTGTATTCTCATCAAAAGATATTCTAATAACGATATCAAAAATACTGTGTAGTCGAAACATATACGAAAATTATCGAAGAAATGGTTTGTATGAAAACGGACGAAATGTGAACGAAACACGTTGATGGATGAAACGTATGAAATTGATTCGGGTGAAAATTGACGTGTTAATTAAAACATACTAAATGTATGACAAAACGTTTGTTGGTAAAAGCATGACTCACGTTAACGTAACGTTACATTAAACTTGATTAAATAAACGCTAATTGAACATACTTAGGTTTGCCTTTAAATCTTATTTACAGTTTTTGGTGATGTATCCTTTGTAGTTATTTAATTTATAGTCTAAAATAAAGTGCCTCATGACGAATGTCATCATTATATACGGAGTAGTTTCTACAAGTAGTAGAGCATATGAGAAATGTACTAAATAATAAGAAATTAGAATGATCTTGTAGCGAAAAATAGAAATGAAGTTGAGGTAAAGTCACTATGTAGCAAGTATGTAGCAATGTTGCATTTATATTGAAACGTATCATGTGATTAGTTTTCGACTTTTCGTGATTATAGAAAACTTAATATATAAATGGCATGTCTTCTCAAAAGAGTTGTGGGGTTTAAACATCACACTTATACTATATGGACCCTTCTATAAGTCAATCGTACAAACCGCAAAACATATAATACAACACCAAAATGCATACAGTATAACTTCTGATACGTGTTACTGTATCAAACCCCTTATAGTCTGCCCCCACTTAAATTGGTTTGGTAAAAAGTTTTAAAAAAAAAAAGTGCATTCCAGAGTTATACCGCATATAACTAGGTTGAATGACACGTTCACAACAAAAAAAGTGGCAATAGTACACACTTTTTTCACACCAGAAAGATTAACCGCGTATACGTTGTTCACACTAATATTATTATGTATACCTATAATATTCAAAAATTTACACTTTCAATACTAGAGAAAAAGGTATACACCTAAAAATGTGATTAAATAACATTCATGATTACAAGTGTGGATAAATATTATGATTTCTTAACACATAAAGATGTGTAAACTATATATAAAATTTTGTAACACATTTAAGTGTAAAAAATTATTAAAACTTTTAAAAATTAATTTGATATACAAAAGTGTGAACTATTGTATAATTTTGTAACACATTTAAATGTGAACTTTTTTGTAACATATTTAAGTGTAAAAAATTATTAAAACTTTTAAAAATCAATTTGACACACAAAAATGTGAATTTTGTATAATTTCAGAACACATTTAACTTTTCTAAACACGTGTCACATATATACACCATCTCTTCTTTCTCTTTCTATATGTGCAACCACATGAATTAAATAAAAAAAAAAAGAAAACATAAAAATCCCGACAAGTGATTTTTCCCAGTTATATTGACTCTTTCGATTCCCAGTGATTTTTCCGAGTTAAAAAAAAAAGAAAACATAAAAAATTCCCAGTTATATAGACTCTTTCGATTCACACACAAAAAAATCCCCAATTCGATTCATATATCTGTTAATTCGATTAAAAAACAAAAATAATCCCCAATTCGATTCACAACAAAAATAATCCCCAATTCGATTTTTATTAGGGTTTAGATATGGTCGCTCGCTTGCATATGGTCGATCGTTTTTCAATGCTTAATTAGGGTTTCGAGGCTTAACATAGGGTCGCTCGCTTGGGTTCCAATACTAGGGTTTGATGCTTAGGGTTTTGATGCTTAATTAGGTTAAATCTCGTTATCTTCATTTACGCTTGAATGCACGATTTCTATTATTTTCATGATTAAATTTTGATATAGTTCGCTTGAATCGTATGATTTCGCTACAATATGATAAGTGATATTGTTCGTTTGATACATGATATTGTTCGTTAGTTACAATATGATACGGAAATAGATGTTAAAGTATCATAGCTTAGTTTGTGTATGAGTCATGCAATGTCAAGATCGATTATTTGTTGCAAGATATAGATGACGATCTAAGATAACTCTAATGTTATTTCAATATATGTAAATATAAATTCTATACATTATAACCATAAATACTATGAATGTTTCATATAAATGTTGTCCTAAATTATGATTATAAAATATTTAGATTAATATATTGATTTAACCCATAAAGTAGTAGTTTGTAATTCAAAGTAAGATCGATGATTGATAGATCGATGGTAAAGATGATCCTATAAGATCTTGTGTAAAGATTAGATCCATGCTTTTGCTATCGTAAATCGTAAGATCCTAATCGATCGGATCTTGACAACTATGATCTCAAATATAGTGGCAAATTGATTTCATCTCAAATATATGTGTTAAAGTATCAAATTGATATTACTATGTTCATATGATAAATACGTGATGATATAGTTAACGATTTAAAGTATGTAAATTAGTTTCATCTCTATGATATATGTTAAAGTATGCCAAATTGATTTCATCTACGAAATCTTATACTTAAGTAATTACGCGATATTTCGAAAGTAATGGTGTTATTCATCATCCTGTTATTTTCATGATTAAATTTTGATAGAGTGTTAAAGTATAATATGTAAAACGCTAGTTTCTGTTGTTAAAACGTAAACAATTTTTGTTCCATATGACATAGTTACAATATGATATAAGTGTATGGAACAATAAATGGATTCATGATGACTATGTTCACAGTTTGTGTTTACGTTAGTTACAATATCATATGTGATATTGTTGGTTTGAAGATGAAATCAAGTTATAGTTGTATGTGAAACTAGGATAATCTACATGTGTATTTTTTATTTTATTTATTTTATTATTATTATTATTATTATTATTATTATTATTATTATTATTATTATTATTTTTATTTTTTATTTTTTTTTAAATTGTATAGACATGTTTAGGTAAGCGGCATAAATGGATAAAAGTTGGATTAAAGCTCATATAACAAGTAATACTTTTAAAGAAGGAGTCAAGTCTTTCATTGAATTTGCTCGTGCTAGAAGTATAAGAGGAGTAATTGCTTGTCCATGCCTTAGATGTTGTAACGTTGATCATTGGGACGTAAAAACTTGTCATGGCCACATATTATTATGGATTTTGCCGGGTATACAAATTGGTCGGTTCATGGGGAGACTTCTGAACCTTTACAACCATCTCGACCTAGTTTTGTTCGTAATACTACTTTTGGTGAAGATGAGATAAGAAGTTTGGTCCGATGCTTGTAGGTCATTTACCTTCAAATAGCCCACCAGTGGTTCATGGGGAGAATTATGTACCTTCACAACCATCTCAACCTAATTTTGTTCAGAAAACTCCTTTTTGTGAAGATGAGATAAGAAGTTTGGTCCATGATGCTTTAGGTCATTTACCTTCAAATAGACCACTAGCACATGATTCAATGGTTGAAGACAATGTTGGTGAATCTTCTCAAAGCTCTCATCATAGGGTTGAGGATGAGAATGTTGGTGAATCTTCTCAAAGTTCTCATCGTAGGGTTGAGGATGAGAATGTCGGCGAATCTTCTCGAAGTTCGGGATTATAGTATGATGCTACATATAAGAAGTTGTTAGAAGAATGTGATAAAGAACTTTACCCCGGTTGCAAGTATTCCAACTTGTCTTTCACGTTACACTTGTATCATGTCAAGTGTATCGGTGGTGTATCTAACAAGACTTTTGGTATGATTCTAGAGCTAATAAGGGATGCTTTTCCTCATCTTACATCATTACCATCCTCGGTTAGTGAAGCAAAAAAACTAACTAAAGATCTGGGGCTTGGTTACGAGAAAATCGATGCTTGTCCTAATGATTGCATGATTTATTGGGTAAGGAAACTTCAAAAATCTTGTCATATCGTAAAGCTTCATGATATAAAGATGATACGGTGATGAAGTGGGTGAAAGTTCAAAGTCTAAAAGTCAAATAAGTGCAAAAGTTTTGCGATATTTCCCCTTAATTCCAAGACTAAAAAGGCTATACATGTCTAAGAAAACAGATATGAGGTGGCATAACATGGGTCGAACAATGGATGGAAAGTTAAGGCACCCGGCAAATGGTCTTGCTTGGAAGAATTTTGATGCCCGATATTCACAATTTGCCTCTGATCCGCTGCTAGAGGTCGCTTGGCCTTGCTAGTGATGGGGTTAATCCTTTTTGAACAATGAGTACAAACACATAGCACGGCCGTTGTTGTTGATTCCTTATAATTTACCTCCGTGGATATGTATCAAACGACAATCTTTTATTCTTTCATCGGTTATTTCCGAGAGAAAGCTCCCAAGCAATGATATAGACGTTTATCTACAACCTTTAATACATGAGCTGCAATTATTATGGAAGGGTGTGGACGCTTATGATGCTTTTTCAAAACAACAATTCAAGTTAAGAGCTTCTCAACGGACCCTATGGCTAATTTATCCGGGTAGGAACACAAAGGCCGGGTGGCATGCCCGCTTGGCGTGATTCTACTCGCTCAAGGTGGTTAAAATATGGAATAAAATTTTGCTACATGGGACATCGTAGATGGTTAGAGCAAAATCATAAATATCGGTTTCAAAAGGACCAATTTGATGGTACAATTGAGAAAGAGGCCCGCCACCCTATTGTCGATGTGATATTTTGGAACAAATTGAAAGGTGCAAGTTTTATTTATGGAAGTCCGATAAATCCAAGAATAAGAGAACAAGGACGGTGTTAGTTGTTCAACAAATGCTCATGATGAAGGGAACAACTAATCAAGTGCATTTGAGGATATAGATAATTTGTGTGAAGAAGAAGGCCGAGCACCGCTTATGGAAGAAAAAGAGCGTGTTTTTTGATTTGCCGTATTGGAAGTATAATTTGATTAGGCATAATTTGGATGTGATGCATATTGAGAATAATGTGTGTGATAATTTGCTCGGAACCCTATTAAATTTAGACTGGAAGACTAAAGATAACGAAAACTCTCGCAAGGATCTTATGGAAATGGGAATAAGGCATGACCTCCACCTTATAAATCGCCCTAACAAAAAGCCATGCATGCCCCCAACATGTTATACCATGTCTAGTGTGGAGAAGGCCAACTTCTTACAAGTTTTAAAAAGTCTTAAAGTTCCAGACGGATATTCATCTAATATTTCAAGGGGTGTGAGCATGAAAGATCGTAAAATTACCAACCTTAAGAGTCATGATGGCCACATTTTAATGCAAGACATTTTACCGATAGCTCTTAGGGTTTCCATGCTTTCACGAGCACAATCTCGAAAGTTAAAGTGGTTTTGATTTTTGCTTCTTTTACAAAGGGTTGTGTGCGAAAGTTCTTGATCTTGATGAATTAGACAAAATGAAGTCTCAAATAGCACTTACACTATGCGAGATGGAGAAATTATTTCCACCCTAGTTTTTCACAATTATGGTCCATTTGACTATTCACTTGATATCGGAGGCCAAGCTTGGTGGACCTGTTCATTATAGATGGATGTATCCAGTTGAAAGGTATTTGATGGTTGAAGTCATCATATGTTCGTAATAAGGCTCAACCGAGGGTCAATCAGCCAAGGATATATTAAAGATGAATGTCTTACTTTTTGTTCAAGATATTTCGAAGGTGTCGAGACTATCTTTAATAGCCCTCCTAGAAATGATGAACACATTCTTGAAAAAGAGATGTATATTCTTAATCCGGTGGTCAAGCTAGGAAAGGTTGAGATTAATGAGCTTGATTACAATTCATTAGCTCAAGCACACCGCTATGTTCTACTAAATCATAGTAGTAATTCACCATTTCACGAAAGTATATTTGTATACATATTCTTACATTTTAGCTTAAATTAATGCTATATAAAGTATATAAAGTTATGGTATATTTTTTTGTAGTCATTTTTTGGCTAAACAACAAGCTCTTAAGGATAAACCCATGGACCTAAAGACAAAATTAAATTGATGATGGAAGTTTTTCCACGGTGGCTTCAAGAGCGTGTTACCAAATTTGTAGCTAGTATATTAGTTCTTTCATCTTTAGTGTGCATAAACTAACAAGTGTATTTAAAACTATAGGTTCCATCCTTAGAAAAGATTAAGTTTGATCAAGAAGTTGTGTCCATTGCTAGTGGCCCTAGAACTATTGCTAAACGATATAATGGCATCATCACAAATGGTTATAGATTTCTTACTAGAAGACGTGAAGAGTTTAAAAAGACCCAAAATTCAGGAGTCATTGTGGAAGTCGAAGGAGGAAATTACTATGGGAAACTTTCCAACATTATCGAGCTAGAATATTTTGGTGGATACAAAGTTGTGCTTTTCCATTGTGATTGGGCTGACATTCGACCTTCAAGAGGGCTAAAGAAAGATAAATACGGATTTCCTCTTGTAAACTTTTCTAAGCTGTTAATACACACGGGTGAAAACTTGCAAGATGATCCTTTTATAATATCATCTCAAGCAAGAAAAGTTTTCTACATAGAGGATCTAAAAGATGCTGGATGGTCACATGTAATTAGAGCGTCGCCAAGATATATGTTTGACATGGGGACCAAAGTACTTAGAGATGATGATGAGTCTTATACCCTATGCATGCCTTATAATCTTCCAACACTTTATGATGTTAATGAGGCACCAATTTGGCATAGGAAGGACGTCGAAATTGAAGATGACGAATAACACCATTAACACCAATTTTCAATTCAATTCATTTGCTAATTTCTATGTATTTTGGTCCAAAATTTTGTTTCTGAGTAAAGTAGTATACTATGAACTTTTCTGTCTTAAAGGGTGTTTTGGATTGCTAATCCTAAGAGCTTATAAGCACACTGCTTATGTTGTTCGTTCATTATAATTTGATAATCAAGTATCTAACAATACATTATAATTTGATAACTGTTATCTAGGCCTCATAAATTTATGCTATTCTGTTATGTGGCTGTAAGTAGTATGGATTGTTCTGTTCTGTTCTGTTCTGCTTGTACTTTAGCTTTTCAGATTATTACCAATGAATCTGATCATTGAATTTGTTGAAATTTTGGAATCTCAGTCGTGTTTTGATAAAACGTTTACTGGTGATGGTTGTTCTGCTGCACTCCATTTTGATTAATGTAATATGTTACTTTTAACTTCAGACTCCAGTAGTCTCTCCTTTTTTTTCTTGTGTTTTATAGGTCTGTGTAATCGTTTTCTGTTTTAGTGGTTAATATGTTGTATATTTGATGGTTTTTATGTAGTTGACAAAGCTGTTAATTTGATATGATTTGATTTAATCATTTTGTAGGAAGAAGAAGGTAGGCAATCCAGTTAGATATATAACAAGGTAACAAGCTGTACTTTCGAGTTCCTCCTAAATTTTTCAGGTATTGTTCATTCCTTTATAACAGTTTTGATATTATTCATTTGCATTCACTTACAGTGATCTGAATCAGTAGCACCACTTTATTAAGGCAATTTAATATATCTGGTCAATAGCTATATGATGTAGCATATTAACTGTACAGACTGTTAACATGAATCAGTAACACCACTTTATGGGCACGCCCAATAGACCGGAACTTTGTTACACGTTGATGTACTCAACAAATGGTTGTAGATTTGTAGTAAGAAGTGAGTATACATTAACTTTGGTGTATGGAAGTGTTTAGTTGGTAACTTTGGTGTAAATTTGGTGTATCTGAAATTATAAAGTTAAATGGGTGCTTCATTTATTAAGAGCTATGATTGTCTTTAGGTTGGTTGGGTTTTAATATAGTAGGTATAAAAACATTTTTGAGTGTTTGTATAGGAGCAGATTAGCAGACCACTTGGTACTTATGGTTATATGTTTTCTTGAGAGTTGCTTAGAGCTCACGCTGTGGTAACACCATAGTCGTAAAACGTTGCCATACACCTAGAATAACACACCTAATCCATTCTTACCCGCTTCCATCAAATATGGACCCACTAAAGCACACATACGAAGCCCTTTACAAAGATTCAAGCAACACCGACTATAACGCTGATGGGCTATGGTTAAGGATGTTTAGAATTTGCTTATTTCTTAGCTTATTGTGTGTTTTTTAGTGTCTATAAGTACTTGTAAGTATTTCAATCGAGATAATAGCTTAAGCTTATTTGCTTACTTTGGGATGAAAATCATGAAATAAGCTCTTTAAAGTTTCCCTAGCACCTCCTCAGATTGCTTGAATTCCTATTAATTGACTTTTAGATTCTAAAGAAACATATTTACAAAATCCTTAAATTGTTAGTTATCTACTATTTACCAGTTCAAATATAAACAAATACAAACTATATGAAGTTGATTATCTCGTCGCTTATTTCACTCAAGATTAGTAGATTAAATATGCAATGCCAAGAATTCCCTAATGAGACTTCTAAATTTCATGTCACAGGGAACAAGAAATATGACTTCTTTTTGCCTATGGCTTAGTTGCAACAAATAAGTGAGATATATTCTGAATGCATCTTATTCAATGATAGTTATAGGTATGTATTTAAGGTGGCAAACGGTACATTTATGCCATTTAGAAGCTATTGTTACGCATAAATTAGCTTGTATAAGATACCTCAATTGCTATAGTCCCTTGTTTATAGTTGTTAGGTGTAAAGGGCGTGAATAGATCTGCAGGAGGTAATTTAAGTATGTCCGTGATATTGGAGAGTATAAGAATACTTGAACTGTAGCGAATCACAGAAACAAGAAGAAAGCTTGCTGTAATAATACCGCACTTATAACTCGCCTAGCCTCATTGTTTTAGAAAGGTGATAATCATAAGAGAAAGCTATGTATGGTGATTTTATTTCAAATTATGTTCTCACACAGTCTCGATTTGTGGTATGCTAAATATTTCAGTAGGTACTACTCCTTGAAGTCATGTATCTTGCATTATCCTGACATTATAAATTTGCATTATCCTGTTTTAACTTTAAGCTTGTACTAATCAAGCCTGTGCACAAGCTTGAACTCAGCTAGATAGGTTGTTTTAACTTAGAATCTTATGTATATGTTAGAGCCTTGGTGTCATTCCGAAATATAATATGTATATGTTACCAGTCAAGGATTTAAAGGAGGCCATTCTTTGTGCATGCAACAAGCTATAGGTTAGAGGCCATTCTTTGTCTCAAACTCTACTCCTGAGTGACATTCTTTGTCTTTTGCATGTGATCTTAAAGTTTGTGCATATACTAAATTTATTCTTGTTCTTAAGCAGGAAAATGTTGAAATCTCAAACAACAATGAAGAATCCTACAAGCCAGCATAGTGAAAATTATTCTTTACATTCTTATGCAACGACTCATCCAAGATTCTACCGACAATCAAAACACAATAATACTTTCCCCCACCACATATAGAGACTCTTGACAACCACGATGCACCTTATAGAATCTGAGCAAACCATTGGTAAGTCACTTATGGAGATTCTTGAATAGCCACCTATGCGTAACCTCATATAATCAAATAAGAAAATCCCGTGTCAGCCTTATTGATACCCATGGATCTAAATTTAAAGTGTCGTAAGTCACATATGGAGGCTTTTGAACAACCATATATGCAGAACCTCATACAATCATATAAGCAAACATGTGGTGAGTCACATATTGATACTTGTAGACAACCACATATACAGAAACTTAGAAAATCAGATATGGTCCTTGGTAAGTCAATGCAGCCTTCAACAATCGATATGCAAGTAAATGTTCAATCTCTCGACTACTCCCACCAATCATCATCTTTCCTCTCAAACCTCCCCTGCCAAAATAATTCTTCTTCTTCATCAACATCCACCTATTCTCAATCCTTACGACCGACACAAGTGCATATGAGTCAACTTTAGATCATCGCCTTCCTCGCAAGACTCTTTTGGATGAACAAGATGAAATGGATGAGGATTATGAGAAGACGCTTGTTGTTGAGGTTGAGATAATAGGTAAACTTTGCGCAAGTCATTGTGCTTATCATATTTCTGTAGTGTATATTATATTCTAACAATGCATATAATTATCTTATAGATGGTGATGGAAACTTTCTTAGGACACAAACAATGACCACAAAAGAAGTGTATAAGCTAGACGCGGGTGAAATAATTGTGGTTCCTTTCAATGACCACAATCAACCCATCAAATCTGCAGGAGGTTTATTTACACGATTCATGACCCTACTTGTGAAGGAACCCAACTGATGCAGGTTTACTGACCAGGTCTTAATATTTATAGTGTCTCGCTTATAATTTCCATGGTCATTCTTTGACGTTTCATTCAGTACCCACAGCTGTAGTGTAGTAAATGGTAAAGCCGCAGGTCGCCCAAGAGCTGCTAGTGTGGTGGATAATTATTAAGTCTAATTGTCACAGAATATTAATGGTTTTAATTAATTAAACTACTAATGCATAAAAGCAAATAAATGGTGAAGGAAAATCAATGAGAATCGCGGTGCTAACCTAGTTAATCCTCCTAACTAGTTATGTGTACGCCTACCTACTTCCAACTTACCGTGGGTCAAATTGAGGACAACATTTGGTCAATTCGCCCTAACATATCAAAAAGATGCCACCACAGAGAAATCAAAGCACTCGCCATAAGTCCCGCTGTTCCCGATCCCTAAGC
The DNA here is from genome assembly GCA_910596185.1 of Chrysanthemum makinoi. Classification (NCBI taxonomy): domain Eukaryota; kingdom Viridiplantae; phylum Streptophyta; class Magnoliopsida; order Asterales; family Asteraceae; genus Chrysanthemum; species Chrysanthemum makinoi. The sequence goes on from OU343224.1 coordinate 336,357,808, forward strand.
CAAGTCATTAAGTACCACTACATGCTAGATTCTAAATAGTGAGTGCCCAACCATTAGGAACTTAGACACTACACCCCCCAATTCTTATGTTCATCCAAACGATAGGTGATCGGGTTGGTCAAATCGCAAGACAAGTAGAAAGTGGTCGCCATTGGTCATATCTTACCCTTTCCTGCTCAATCCACTACCTAGGGTCGTATTGGTCATATCTCCTAGGAAATTGGCCTCTATCACCATTCAAACCTACCAACCACAGAGGTGACTACTACCAAAGAACTATGCATGCATACACTTAGAAATAATTGTACGGAAGTAAAGGTAAATATAAACAAAACAATTATGAATTATAATTCAGGCTACACCAAAGGGTGCTTAGCCGCTCATATTAATCATGCACATCAATTCAATATTCAAAGGTACGAAATACATGAATTGAAAGTAAAAGAAATAATAAATTAACGCTAAAGCTTATCAGAATTGTGTGACTTCTCCTCGGAAAAGTTCTCCGTATTCTTCCCTAGACCTCCCTGAGCTTCTTCCCACGCTCCTCGAGTGTTGTGTGGAATGGGATCCTTTGAAATGCCGGAATTGAGGGGTATTTATAGGTTGTCCGGGTTACTTGCAGAACTCAAAGATGAGTTACGCCGTAACCTTCTATTTCTCCGAAATGCACTAGATCTGCTATACTGCGAACTTATAAGTGGTTACCGTAGTCTTCAATAAACATGGTTACGCCGTAGTGATGCAAAGAGTTACGCCGTAGTATCAACGGCTGGAACCTCTTTTGACCTAATGGAGTTACCGCCAACCTTTGGGAGGAGTTACGCCGTAACCTCTTGATAAGTTGGACTTCTGGTTCACGCAATAGTTACTACGCAGAATGTCGAGAGATGAGTTACGCCAGAACTCTCTTCAAAATAAGCATACCGTGATAAATCTTTAGTAACGCTTCCATTTCGCCTCTTTAGCTCCAATGCTCGTAATTTACTTGAAAGTGTAAAACAATGGAAAACAAGTGTAAATCCATATAAATGATATAAATAACAGCATTAATCTGAAATTGACACTTAATATTCGTGACTATTTGATGTTATCAAATATCCCCAAGACTTGAACTCTACTTGCCCTCAAGTAGACCTTATTAGATAGATTCCTAAAAAGATATCTCCCAAAAACCTGGAAAATATGAGTTTACAAATCCTTTATGCTAGAATAAAACAAAGCCGTAACACCTCACGGGGGAACAAACACTCAAATCTCTCAACTATTCTAAGTGTCAATTTCGGGTGATCACCAATCGCATACCGAGCATGTATTCTATCATAAGCTTGGCGGTTACACAAATCTCCACCACTAGAGTTAAGGGCTAAACAATTCTCGATGGTAATATGGGTAGACACACATAAAGGTTGCAAGTGGGTGACTCGCCATTACTAACATGTCACGGCTAAGTGGACAAAATCAATGATACATGACCAAATCCATGGCCAAGACACCAAAGATTGCTCATCTGATCACCTAGACACGCTTCATGACTAAAGGGTAGGATAAGACATGAGAGATATAATTGGTGTAAAATGAAACAAGGTGTAGTCTATATCTATAACTAAGTCATCACCACTTACCGGCCCTACCAAAGTTCAAGCTTAGAAGTCTAGAGACCGGATCATGAAATGTAAGGTAGATGTGTCATTAGAGGACGTCGTGATGGGCACACTATGTGACAATCCGTACTTTCAGGTTATTTCTCGACACGATTCATGTCTCATTATTTCAACATTTTAGTAAACTTGGGTTACTTGTTTCAAATTCGCAGAACCTTGAGGTTTAGCTAATTCATGATCATGACATCACGTACATTTCATATGGACTATGATTAGTCTACACTTCATTGACATCATGTGCATATCATTCATTCATTCACGACATTTCATTTCCTATTCTACGCTTTAAATTTTATGTTTAAAAATCTTTATCGCTGTGAGTTTTTATTTTAAATATTTAACTGCTACTTTCAAAAATGATCCCAAGGTATTTTTAAACTTACATTTAGTTTATAAAAACTATATTTTTAGTTTTCCTAGTGTTTTAAATTTATTTGGTATTTTAATCGTTAACGCTTAATTATTACGCCGCTTTTCTTAAAAATCTTTACGATAATTATTTTATCACCCGATTTTCACAAGGAAAGTATTTTTACAATTTTTATCATCTCAATACAATCTATTGTAATTTACTAAAAACTTACTTGTACCACAAATTACCATTTACCTTTATAAGTTACATTTTCTACAATTACTTACACTTTCTATACAAGTATATATTTATACAAGAATAAAAAAAAAAATAATTTGAGAGACAACCCTCCCCCAAGAACCAGCCAAGGGGAGGGTATGTCATAAATGAAGTATGGTTTTGTGTTTCTAATAATTCACTTCATCTACAAAAAGTCTTACTTGACATTTACTTATTCATTCTTCACATAGTTACTTGTGTTAAGCAAAATATTTTCTCTCTTCTTCTTTGGCATCCATAACCGGTCACACATACAAGAGCAAGGGGATCAAAAGTTTTTGCAAGATCAAAGTGTTCTTATCAACCTAGATCATATCCTTTTCATGGTTTTGAAATAAAAACCAAGGATATTTAAGATAATCCTTTGTTACCTACACCTCTTCATTTCTCTTGTAAGCATGTTTTCATCATTTTTATGTTTCCTCTTTCATTTCATATGTTTCTTATCATTTTTGGAGCTTTTATGCAAGTATTGTGATTTATACCATTTATGTCATGATTTTAAGTTATATATATACCTAAGGTCATCCTATAATTATTCCCATGGTTTTGGTTGGTCTTGATGGTGATTAGGAACCCATGACACCCTAAGAAGGTGTATGGTAGGATTAGATTAGTTTTGGAGTTGATTTGAAGGGATTAGAATAGGTTTTGTCCGAGAAAAACTATTTTCGATAACTATATATTATGTTCTGTCCTTGTTTCATTTTTCTGGAAAATCCGACAGTAGGCACGACTTTTTGGCCTTGATTTTTAGAAAATATACTTTAAAACGAATCCGTGGCCGCTTGAACGGATAAAAACGGACTTATAACGAAGAAGTTATGGATTTTACAAGTTTGACGACGAAACGTATTATTTTCTGAAAATTTCAGCAACATGTTTTTATTTTGTCCGAGTCAAAAATGAGCCTTAAGCTTCACAAATTATTTCGACTTCTCAAAAATATATTAGTTTACTTTGATACGAAGCTAAGGACATATTAAACGTAGAAAACGGATTTGAAACGACAAAGATATGCACTTTTTCATAAACTTGCCGTAACTAATTTTCTGCACACAATTAGCCAAAAATCACCAACTTTAACCCTTAATATCTTTATGATCGAGACCTTTTGGACGAAAACTCCTGAACTGAAACTTTTAGATATGGATACAAACTTTCCAAAACCGTCGATTTCGTTCTCTAACGCATCAACGCAGTACGCTTTACCATTGTTTTTCCGGCCATTTTTGGTAATTTCATGATTTTTCCAACGACATTGTTTTGTAATTTAAAAGTGGTAATTTCTCTAAAAATCCTTATAAAACCATTGTAGGATGACATTTTGACGTAAAAACATGTAAAGTGATTTTTGATTGGTCAAGACATCAAAAGAGTATTTTTTCATCAGTAATATTTTCAAAAGGTCGGAAATGGTATAAATAACATATCAAGTGCATGCATAACATTACATTGCAACTCATAACATATCATATCATTGATAATAGGTCCCGTTGACGATCACATTAAAACCTCGTGTACTCACTTTTGCCATTATTCCAGTTTATCCAAGTGAGTTTTCATAGCCCCGCTTTACATGCTTTCGATTATTTCAAACCCACGTGGGAGAATACATTGCACTACATTTTTCTTTGTACGATACCAAGTATGTTAAATTCATTACATTGCTTAAGTTACCACATATGCCAATTTGAAAGTCCCCATTTCCTGAACCATGAACCGTTAATCTTTGAAGCGTGGATGAGTGGATAGATCTATCGAGGGTGACGCCTCCATCCGGGTTGGTGAATCCCAACCGGGAAAACGGATGCATTTCATTTGATTTCATTACGTGAAGTTGTCCTGCAAACACTCGTGAGGAGGCATACATAATTGATCAGCCTAGTTTCGGGGTCATGGGCTTAAGGCAATTGTAACATTATTTTTACGTGACTTGATTGTCATGCATGCTAGATACTTGTGTAGTCGGATAAAACATTTACATAAACCTATGATTTCTCACCAACATTATTGTTGACCGTTTTTTAGCAATGTATTTTCGTGTAATCGATGCATTATCATCATGACATGGTTTAGGGACCTATATTTTGAGTCACAAGGCCGCACTTATATTATGTACATTATGGCACTTCATTTCAAAACATCGTTTGGATTTGTATTATATTTGTATTTCCTTAAACTTTGTAAACCTTTTGGGACCATGTTGTACTCTGATTATGTTTTTATGAAATATCCAACGATGTGTTTTTAAAACGACACTTTAGGTCGCTCAATATAACTGTGATGTGGTGCTATGACGTCAATGCCCCCGTGAATTCCATTCCGCCGCAAAACAAAAAATGGGGTGTGACAGATTGGTACCAGAGCTACAGCTATAGAGAACTAGGTTGCATCATTGACCCTAGACTATAGCTACATTATCATAGCATCTCATCATTTCATCATAGTACATATTCATGTTTTTCATGCGGATTCACTTACACTTTATTCGAGATTATTTACTTTTATTTCACATCGGTTGTCACGCACATGTCTTCGATGGCCTCACATCCCATCAAAGATATCATCGGACTCTAGCTCTGGATGATGTTCCCCAATTTAACCCCATCATGGATGATGTTGCATCACATTCCCACCAATCGAGATTGTATCTTCTATTGGATCCACTCCTTCCACCTATCATGATCGATTAATCGAGACCTAACCCTTCGGAGAGGAGGCAGGTTGCACCCACCCTCACATTAGCCCAAATTCATAACCCGCTGCTCGCACCATCACCACCACCAAAGACCACTAACCAGCACTCATCATCACCGCTATCGCCATATTTTCTTAGAGACCCAGACCAAGATCGACTCTGTCTCAAAAAGCTGCTCGCTTTGATATCCCTACACCAAAGATCTTCCAGCCCGAGCCACCCGCTAGATTTGAGTTAGGCGAGAGTTCTAGGCTGACGCCGCCATACTTCTACAAGGGCACTAGGAGCCCGCATTGATGCTCAGCTACATGATTGATAGTTTGACGCGCATAGCTTGGAGGAGTTGTCGGTTCATAGGATTGAGCCCATCGGGAGGAGACTAGGTCGGAGGGTTTGATATTAGGTGGTTTGTATCGGTTGACTTATCTCATCGTGAGTATTCGAATAGGCGCTAGAGGACAGGAGACTATTGCTTCTTTGCGAGTTCAAAGTTGATGAGTTGAGGAGTTTGGTGGATAGTTTGGTTATTCGTGTTCGCGATCTTCGTGATGTGGTCATGAGCACCATGTGCCTTATGTAGACTTTTGTCATTGTATAGTTTTGACCATTATTATCCTAGTCACAAGGTGTGACGTGAGTTTAAAGAACTTGTTGTATTTTGGTTGTTGTACAAACAAATGTATCAAGTATTGACTCTACTATGTAGGAATGGTTATTATTATCTATGATATCGGTCCATGTAGGCCTAAATTTTCATGTATATTATCCACGTGTGTTGTGATTATATTGGTGATATTTCGCTATTGTTCCGCTAGATTCCATTTATCTTTATGCATGTTGTGGTTGTGGATATATTTGTATGATGGTTGTTTCTACTTACGAATTCTCATGATTGTTTCATCTTGTGATTTTGAAGAATTATGGCTCTAAGAAAGCCACACGAAATGACCAAAAGTAAATTCAAAGTTGGTGAATGATAGCATTGCTAATGCTCTAAGAGTCGAAAGAAACAAAGGCCGCCACCGGCCGCTAGACTAGCTAACAAGCACCGGTAATGCCTGAGGATCCAAGAAATGCTCGCATAAAGATTTCAAGAGTGGTGAACCCACTAAGTTTCGAGGTACCGAGCTACCGTGAATGGTACGATGGTTTGAGAAATTGAATCTGTTTTGCTTTGTAACTGTCTGATGATAAGAAGGTCAAGTTTGCTACAAGCACTTTACTCGATGGAGTTGTCATGGTGGAATTCATACGCCAACCGATTGAATGGAGAATGTTTTAAGCTTACTTGGGAGGAATTCAAGGGCTTAGTGACTAAGAAGTTTTGTCCTCGAACGGAAATCAAGAAGTTGGAAACGGAGTTCTATGAATTGGTCACTATTGGGTATGATATCACACTTACATTCGAGATTCCAAGAATTAGCCGTATGCCCATCAATGGTATCGATAATGAAAAGTTGCTAGAGGCTTTATCGGGGACTCCTCGAAGTCATTCAGGAGATGACTTCATTTGATCCACAAACAATCGAGGAAGCTATTCGGTGACTCAGAATTGATGGCACAAGTGGTGAAGGCAAGGGTACACCACTACCAACCGGCAACAACAAGAACCCCAACAACCGCTTTCAACAACAATCGGGTAACTACAACAACAATAGCAACAACAACAAACGCAAGGACAACAAGGGTAGGAATGCTACTCAACCACCACCCAAAAGGCAAGAAGTTGCTAAGGTTTATGCTGCGGGACCGAAAGAAGGAAAAGGATATATGGGAGTTTTGCCGAAATGTAACAGATGTTTGAGTCACCACAATCCGGGTCGATGTCCCGATCCGTGTGAAAATTGCAAGAAAGTTGGTCACCGTACTAGGGATTGCAAGGCACCACAATTTACTTGTTTTGGTTATGGGAACCGACACTACAAGAGGGATTGTAAGAAAGGAAAGAATCAAGCAACCAATCAAGAAGGTTTGGCACGAGGAAGGGTTTACGCCATGGAGGCGAGAAGATAGGGAGGACCCGAATGTCATAACGCACGCTTCTTCTCATAATCGTTACGCCAGCTTTATTTGATCGGTGCCGATAAAAGTTTTGTGTCCAATGCATTTGCACCTTTGCTCAACATTAAGCCAACCACCTTAGACACATCATACATTGTCGAATTAGCTAATGGTAATTTAGTTAGCACAAACACCATTGTCCCATGTTGCACATTCAATTTTCTTAATCATCCTTTCAACATAGACCTCTGCCCCCAGAGCTTGGTAGTTTTGACGCCGCCATCGGCATGGACCGGTTATCTAAGCATCGTGCAAAGATCATTTGTGATGAGAAAGTTGTTCATCTTCCCTATATCGGCGAAACTTTGATTATTCGGGAAAGCAAGGAACCACTTAGTATCATATCGCATCAAAACGAGAAGTACATTAAGAAAGGTTATCTTGCTTTCTTAGCCCATGTAACCGAGAAAAAGTCGGAGGAGAAGTTACTGAAGATGTTCCTATTGTTCGAATTTTCTCAAGTATGAGCTATGAAGCGACAGTTACTGCAGAACTAATCGAGATGGTATTACGTAATTGGTAATGCGCCAAGAATTCTCGCAAAATGTTGGTTACCATGAATCACCAAGATGAGTTACGCCATACTGCTCAGATCAAGAATCGCAGAATTACTTCATTGTTCCCCGCAAAAATGGCTAGAAAACACAAAACCCAAAGTAAAGGAAATAAAACAAAACAAAGTGATAATTCGGCTATCTCCCTAAAGAGCACTTTTATTAACAACCAGTCTTGTTAGACTCAGAGTCGCGGCTACCAGCTTTTGTTTGTCCGCTCGTGGACCGGCAATCTTCATGTTGAAGCCACCGATCAAATTCTCATCCCGTTTGTATCCATCTCCAAGTTCTAAACACCTTAAGTAAAAGTTTTTGATCTTTTGGTAGGGGTGATCAAAACCTTTGGTTTTATCTTCTTCACTAATACCAAAGGGTCTAGCATAACTCAACCGTTTTAGTCCAATTTTTAAAGTTTTTGATACCTTTGGAAAACAATTTTATCATCGCCAATTTTAACCAAACCAGTCCTTCCTTCGCTTTTATCAAGTCCGTATATTTCTTTAAAGGGTTTTCCTCAAAATCACCCCAAAGTACTCCGCCTACCACTAATTCGCTAACATCATCCAAAACCACAAAGTCGACTAGAAACGAGTGTGTTCCTACAAAGCTCGTGTTTGTTGCAATCCCGAGGAAGTTGTTTGCTTTGTAATCAAGCTCTTTTCCATAACCCGTTGTAGCATTCTAGAGATAATATTGACTGGGAATCTGCGGTTTATAAATGGGTGAAAGTCAATGAACCCAATTTTGCATGAGATCTTCAGATAGTGGGGATTCCTATGATGGATTCATGCCCCCATATCATAAAACCGCGTTGGTCCGATTGAAAGGTTGTTTTTTCGTGGTTGTTTTGCCAATGGGTCATCTCGACATCACTAGAGAGGTCTTCAAAGACTTAATCCTAAGTTATCTTCTTCTTCAAAATTTACTTAAAACATCAAAATCCTTCCCCTAGTCAATCTCTCCGTAATCCGTGGGGTCGCTAAGAAATTTTTCGCGGCTTCACCAAAATCCCCCATCGGGTCAATTGCACAAACCTTCTCCTCGGGTAGACAAATGTTCATTAGGTCCTAATGTATATCTCTCCATTAGCTTCCGTGAGTCAATTTTCCCAAGAAAGACATCCACTTTAGTGTGAGTGAGTAGCATGGGTCTTCCTAAAATGACAGTATCCCGTTGTCTTCCTAAATATCAAGAATCACAAAATCTACCGAAAAGGAATCTCTTTATCTTCACTAATACATTTTCAAAATTCCTAATGGCTGCATGTGCATGGATCGACCGGCCATTTCAATTTTCATCTTGGCCGTTTTAAGTTGCCAATTCCATACGCAAAAACATCGAACGAGGAATTATAATCGATACTAGCTCCAAGATCCGCAAAGCCGCTACACATGCTCAAGCCCGATATAGCAGGGAGAGTAAAACATCCCGGATCTTTTTCCTTTGTGGTAGCTTGTTCTCAAAACCGCCAGCATCTTCGCTGAGGCTAATAGTCTCATCATAACTTAATTCCCGCAGAGTATCATTAGCATCATTGGTAGGGTTTACCAGCAGAGTTTGGTCCAAAAGTGATTGTTTCTCCATGTTGATCCGCTTAACCTTTTCGAAAAGGTCAAAGGTTCTTCGAGGATAGTTTCTACAAGCAGGAACAACTTCTTCCTCCCGAAGCTTAGGTAATCGAGATGGCTTCAACATGAACTAACACTTTTCTCTAATCTTTTATCCTATCATCGTGAATTTTAATAAGAGATCAGATATCCACGTAATGCTTTCATCATCTTTTCAATCCTATCGTCGCGCTCTCTTGATTCTTTGATGTGGTCGAGAATCTTTTTCTCAATATTGCTCCCTAATCGGTCTCAAATACACTTTTAACTTTTTCAACCCTACATGCTTCAAATCTTCTTTCCACTTCCGCTTTTCAAAATTTCAGAATTGTATTCTTGCTTTGTTATTGTCTTCATTACCTTATGATCGAAGTTATCTCTTGGTCCGTATCCAAGATCCATGTGCCACTTGTAGCAATGTTCGAATCCACGAATACATTCCAAGGCCCCATCAGAGTCATGCTAGGAATAGGTCTTGGTGAATCAAGGAGTTCTCGTTTCGTATTAATCCTCGAGAAAACGATACGATCCGATGTTTGTTTAAATCATGAGTAGGGCAACGATAGAGAAGCTCATTGAATCTTTCCCACGCTTTGTACAACGCTTCTTCTCCAATCGCATGAATTGATAGATTTTCCCAAGAAGCCTAGCCATTTTAGAAGGAGGGCAAAATTGCCGGATCTAACTCCTTTCTTAGTTTTCCCATGCTTCTTTACTTCACTAGGAATTTTGTTATACCATCTTTTTGTCTCCAAGGAGAGTCATAGGAAAAATCCTTGCAAAGGATCGAGTAACTAGAGTACCCCCGAGGTTGAAAAGAGGATAAGTTGAGAACTTCATCTACGTGATCCCTAACGCCCTCATCTTTGTCTCCAAAACTTAAGCTCATGTAACTCTCGAATAATATGATCCGATGGAGTATTTTTCAAGAGGAGAATCCTTAGTGAAGCTTAAGGGCTATCGCTTGGTCGGTCCAAATATCGCTCCATGGTAAGGTCATTGATATTATATTCATTGATGACCTCTCGGTTCTGTGGTCCACTGCCCGATCTGTAGAATGAGAAGATGTTGTGAATAGAACCGAGAATAGATCCTCTTTTTTCAAATTGCTTCTCCGTCAATAAATGGGGTAGCTAGAAAGGGCCTAGAGCTACGAAGTCTTGTATCCCGACATTATCGAAAGAAAATTAAAAATGACTTAATATGAAATCCTAAAATAGTCAAGAAATGCCAAAAAACTTGATGCGTGTTTTACTCGACTGTGTCTTAATATTATATGTCTCGCTATACCTATGGTCTACCCTAATGCACTAATGGGCAAGTACCCGTCGTGTGTAGTGTAGTAAATGGTAAAGCCGAGGTCGCCCCAAGAGCTATGTGTGTCGGATAATTACTAAGTCTAATTGTCACAGAATATTAATGGTTTGATGAGGTTTTAATTAATTAAACTACTAATGCATAATATAAAAGCAAATATATGGTAGAAGGGAAATCAATAGAGGAATAGTGGTGCTAACCTAGTTAATCCTCCTAACTAGTTATGTCTACGTCTATCTACTTCCAATTACTTCAGGTGGGGTCAAATTCGAGAGGACAAGATTTGGTCAATTCGTCCTAACCTATCAAGAAAGATGCCACCACAGAGAAATCAGCGACCGCCATAAGTCCCTTGTTCCCGGTCCCCAAGCCGAGTCATTAAGTACCGCTACATGCTAGATTCTAAATAGTGAGTGCCCAATCGTTAGAACTTAGACACTACACCCTCCAATTCTTAAGTTTATCCAAACGATAGTGATCACTGGTCAAATCGCACAAGTAGAAAGGGTCGTCAGTTGGTCATATCTTACCCTTCCCATCTCACTCACCTAGGTCAGCGGTCATATCTCCTAGGCAATTGGCCTCTACCGCCATTCAAAACTACCGAACCAGGGTGACTACCAAAGAACTATGCATGCATACACTTAGAAATAATTGTACGGAAGTAAAGGTAAACGCAAAACAAAACAATTAAGGAATCATAACTAGGCTAGCACTAAAGGGTTCTTAGTCACTATATTAATCATGCACATCAATTCAATATTCAAATGTACGAAATACATGAATTGAAAGTAAAAGAAATAATAAACGCTAAAGCTTATCAGAATGGTGTGACTTCTCCCTCGAAACAAATTCGTGATGCTTCCCTATACCTCCCTTGAGCTTCTTCCCATGTTCTCAGAGTGTTGTGTGTGGAATGGGATCCTTTGAAATGCTAGAATTTGTGGGGTATTTATAGGTTAAACGGTTACTACAGAACTAAAAGATGAGTTACGCAGAACCTTCTATTTCTCCCAGAATTCACTAGGTTCTCAGTAGTTACTACAGAACCTTATAAGTGGTTACGCCAGAGTCTTCAATAAACATGGTTACGCCGTAGTGATGCAAGAGTTACTGCAAGTATCGCTAGCCAGCGGAACCTTTTGACCTAATGGAGTTACCAGAACCTTTAGGAGGAGTTACCTCAACCTCTTGATAAGTTGGACTTTTGGGTCACGCAATAGTTACGCAGAATGTGAGAGATGAGTTACTGAACTTCTTCAAAATAAGCATACCGTGATAAATCTTTTAGTAACGCTTCCATTTCGCTCTTTAGCTCCAATGCTCGAATTTACCCGAAGTGTAAAACAATGGAAAACGAGCGAAATCCATATAAATGATATAAATAACGAGCATTAACGGGGGAAATTGACACTTAATATTCAGGACTATTTGATGTTATCACCAACTTATTCCCCCTCGATGCGAAGGACTGGAAAGAATGCAAACAAATAGGTATCAGGCTTCTAATGGAACAACGAGTAATTACTTTGATTATCATTCTTTTGAGTTTCTATTTCGGGATTTACTGTCCAAGGTGCTAGTTTCGTTCTTATGCCAAATATGTGAATACCAGTAGACCTGTTTTTTATGAGGATACATAATTTTAAAAAGTGGCTGGCTGTATAGGATATGTGTTTGCATTTGTTGAGCAACTCATGTTATAGGTGTACAAATATTCAAAAGACATATATTGCCGTTGTAACTAGAAGTTGTAGATTGGGCGAGTCAGATTTTAAACGGGTAAAATGTGTGGGTCGGGTTTTGAAATGGGTACTGTTGATACTTTATGGGTACAATGGGTGAGCCGGTTTTAAAATTGGCTGCTGTTAAATGTTTTGAAATGGGCGGGGTGGTGTTAGGATGAGTACTGCTAATCGGTATAATGGTCAGGTCAGGTTGAATTGGTAACAAGTCAAAATGGAAAGTTAAATTTCTTGGTCTTGTTAATTGTTAAAATGGGTGTGTCGTGTTTTAAACTGGCTACTGTTATAGTATGTTAATACCAAAATAGACGGGTCAGGTTTTAAAGTGGGTATTATTAATAGGTAAAATGGGCGAGTTGGTGTTAGGATGAGTACTGCTAATGGGTCTAATGGTCAGGTCAGGTTGAATTGTTAACGGGTAAAAATGGAAAGTTAAATTTCTTGGTCTTGTTAATCGTTAAAATGGGCGTGTTGTTTTTTACACTGGCCACTGTTAAATGTTAATACTACTAAAATGGACGGGTCAGGTTTTAACTTTTAAGCTAGGTACTATTGAAGGTTAATGGGTAAAATGGCATGTTTGGTTACTTAATATATTCTATATTATTTTACAGTCAAGGTCATGCCTGGCACAAAATGGTGTTGCTTAGTCAGTGACTACATTCACATTATCACACCAGCTATCTTTTGAAACACATAACTTCTTTTAATGAATAGGAATAGAGGGTTCAGACTTCAGACCGACACGCCTTGTACAAATAACTGCTGTTTTAGATACATTACTAAACTCGTCTCACTTGGACTTCTTAGTTAACAACTTGTTTCATACTTGCATTAACAACTTGTTGCATACTTGTCATTATTGATATTTGCAGCGGAGATTTGAGTTTCCTCAAAGTAAAGATGTGAACGAGGTTGTCCTTTCTCATTTGAACGAAACGTTTAGGACTGTAAAACATAGGATGAAAAAGAGTTTGTTAGCATTAGCTGCCAAAAGACTACAAGAAGCTAATAATGTTGATGAAGATGTGCAATATACCGATGAGGAACTTTCGCAAGCACTCGACTTAGTAGAAGCACCACCATACTTTGTTGATCACCAATGGGAATCTTACAAGGGTTATCTCAGAGCACCTAAAACAAAGGTACGCCACAAATTATGTATTCATATTACGGTAATTTGGCATATGGGCTTTTTTTATTTCTGTTGATATGCATATGATATTACAAATTATGCATATCTCTCCCAGGACTGTATAAACAATTAAACAGGAAATTTGATTAGTCAAATCCATCTGTACCAACTCACCTATCTATAGTATAAATCGGTTAAATAAAATTAACAGTGGTGTTCATACAAATATCTTTGTAACAGATGAATGTGTACTTGAACTATTGGTACACGAGAAAATACAAGTCAATATACACAAAGAATACAAGTATACAACTATCAACAGATTTAACTTTTGAACATAAGTTATGGTCATAACTGCTTCTAACATGTGTTTTTAATTAACCGAGTCACAGAAATTCTCAAAGAAATGGGAAGAAAGCAAGAGGTAGCCAAGTCCATATTCACACTTGTGGCGCTGTTAGTATTCCCCGGAAAAAGGATGCATATGTAAGTCTTCTTTTAGGATAATTAAACCTATTTTTTCTTTTTATAATTATCTACTTTTTGATGGTTAATTTGTTAATCTACAGATTGTGGAACACAAACGAGAACCTGATGACATTGACGTATTTGATATGATGCATGTAACAAAGAAAGGGTCATACGTTGATGATAGGTCAAGAGTCTTCGCGGTAAATAAATAGTTTTACTACTTTTAGTTATGTTATGAATAGATATAAATGTAAACTTAGATGAACGTGAATGTTTGTTTAATGTTCTAGAGTAAAGCAAAAGCAGATTTTGCAAACAAGTTATTTGAGGTCGGGAATTCAGAACCTGTTGATCCTGAGAAAAGCTTGGAAATTGCAAGGGAAGTCATGCAAGAACTTAGACCTAATAAGAAGGGAAGACCTTATGGCCATGGGGTTGGAGTGACCAAATCCCAAGTAACAAAATTTAGTTACGAATTGAGAAGAATGAGACGTCAAAGTGTATCAAGTGAAAATCTATTTCTGTTAAACAAAGTTGTTGCTCAAAGTAAACAAATAGAGAAACAAAGTAGACAAATGAAGACGATGGAAGAAAACATGAATAACTTTTTTGGACAGCTCAAAACCGCGCTTCCGGCTTTTTTTGCTACTGGTACATCAAATGCACAGGTTTGTGATGCAACTCTCATGATGCTTAATTTCATTTTTATTCATGCTCTTAACCGGACTTTCTATGTTTTCACCTCTTTTGTGGTTCACGTGAAGATTGCACATGATCAGGTACTTATATTAAACTCTAAGCTTATATTTATCATCATATCACTTATACAGTTCAATAGTTCATGTTGTCATATGATGCCAAATCTCATATATTATTTATTTTTTAAGTATATTTGAAAAATATTGGGGATGGGTAGCAATGTTTACCCATTGCTAACTAGGATATTGCCTGAAACACCAATCTGTCTGACTTACTTTACTTTCGTATATGTGATATCTTACAAAATACAGTACCATTTTGTTCATTATACTAGCTCAAAAAGATGTTATTTTGGTCTTGGAAAGCATTAAGCATTAAAAGAAGCGGAAAAAAGGTTAAAAATATCATATGAAGATGAAACAAAATGTGCAGACCTGGGTGACTAGAATTAGGTGTAAAATGACATTCAAGGTCAAAAATATCATATGAAGATGGGTAGAAATGTTTACCCATTGCTAACTAGAATTAAGTGCATCTCTTGTTAGCAAAGATCTGCTCGACTGACTGGAGATTAGGATAATGGGAATCAACCAATGAACAAGAAAATTTGAAAGATATCTTAATGAAAACCAATCAACATGAAGGCAAACTAAAGAATGTAAGCCAAGAGACTTGTTTAAATAGGGGACAATTAAATAGCATGTTGATCAACTTTAAATCATATCATTTGTGTAGAAGCAGTGGGCAAAATAGAGTTACAGTAAACATTGGTTGCACAATTTTAATCCATTTCAATTTGCAGGTGGCTTTGTTGAATTGCAGAATTTTTGTAGAAGCAGAATTGAGCAAAATAGAGTTACAGTAAACATCGAGAATTGAGCATAATTGTATCTGAAGTAATTGCAGAATTGTGGCTGTTATTAGTTAAACATCCATAATTGAGTTCTTGTATCAAGAAATGTTATGATTTTTAGTGTCAAGTTGAATCTGGGTTATACGATGTAATCGGGTCCAGTAATTGAGTTGTCGTATCCAGAAATGCTATATTTTGGTCTCAAGTTGAAAGTGTACCCAGAATATTAATTGCTTTGTCCAGTAGTTGAAATGGAATTTGGAATTTGGAATTTTTAAAAATCTGGAATTTGGAATGGTTCTTATACATCTCAGGTGTGAACTTTTTATAGTGTAAGAATTTGCACTATATAACTTGTGACACTTTGAGGTGTGAACTTTTTCTAATTGGCTTTTGTTGGTTTGTTCACACTTTGAAGTGTGAACTTTTTATAGTGTACCTCCTCCTTGTTTGTTCACACTTTCAAGTGTGGACTTTTCAATTCTTGTCTACATTTTGCACTGTGAAACTTCTTTCCTCATGTTCACAACTAATTATGTGACAAAAAAAAGTTATTTCTCCACACTAACTTGTGTGAATAGTCTATTTATATATTAACAAAAATAAGTGTGGTAATTCACAATAATTTTGTAACACCAAAAATCCCCACACAAGAGGAAAGTGTGGAGAATGAAATTGTACACACTTTAATCTGTGAAGATGTATCAAATAAACCGTGTAAAATAGCATCTTTTTTTGTAGTGGTTATCCCCTAACCCGAAACCTCATATAACTTAAATAAAGAAGTATTTATTCATTTACCTGTGTATATTCGTACACGGTGAGAAATAATTATAGTTGTGAAATTGTTGTTAAGTGAAGAGTAAATAGCAAAAATCATCTTTGTGGTTTGGTCAAATTGCATTTTTCATCCCTTTTTTTATAGTGCAGGTATCGTCCATGTGAAGAACTTACGAGTGCAACTTTTAGTCCCTGCCTAAACTGAAATAACTAAAATACCCTCATCTTCAACCTTATTGGATTTTCAGCTGAATTTTAAATTTCTTTTACTACAAAAATGAAAAACACCAAGAACATTAAAAACACCCAATGATAAATATTAAATTTCTAAATCAAAGACGTCATGTTTTGATTTTATGTCCTTAACATCCATTTTTTATATACTAACCAACTTTATAAAAATTGTTAGGAATTAGAAAATTCAGTCGTTAAAGAGTCGGTCACCTCAAGTATATGTATTCAATAGAAAACTCGTAGTCGTAGTCATAATATGTTAGTAAGTAGTTTGTTAAGTAACACCGTGGAGGACGGACGGGTCTTTACCCACTGTATGCCTGATCCACATCCCGTAGGTGGCGTTTATTTGTATGACACTATAAATACCCTCTACCTCCCAAGGTAGAGGGTTGGAGCTTCAATACCATTTTTCTTTGTTTCACATAGTTCCCAACTCTCTTCCCTTTCTCTCTCTAGAAATTTCTCTCTCTAGAAATTTCTCTCTCTAGAAATTTCTCTCTCTAAACATATTGAACGCCCCATTTGATTATGGTTTAGTGTGTTTGTGAAATCCTATATCCAACAATTGGTATCAAGAGCCATGGTTTGATCACTCACCTTTCATGCTCTTTGTTTTGGTGGATTTCATAAGGTTTTTGGGGTTTTAAGTGTTTAGGAGAGTTTGAATCATTTGGACAAATTCTAGTATTAAAGTTTGAATTTTGTGTGTACTTTTGTGTTTAGGATCATCATATGTGTTTAGGTTTTGAATTGGAAAGCTTAAATCATTATGGTTTGTTTTTTTATTGATAAAGTGGTTGTTTGTGAAAGTAGTACGAAGCGAGTTGAGTCTCTGTTTTGTTTCTTCAAGAGAGTTGCTTTGTTATTGGAAGCGAGTTGGTATATGCGACTTGGCTATTTAGCGAGTTGACTCTTTATGCGACTTGGGTTCTAAGCGAGTTGTTTCTTTAAGCGACTTGAGTTCTAAAGCGACTTGGCTATTAAGCGAGTTGTACAGCTAGCCAGTTAGTTTAAGCGACTTGGTGGTTAAGCGAGTTGTCTCTGTTTGCGACTTGGCTATTAAGCGAGTTGTCTCTATATGCGACTTGGCTATTAAGCGAGTTGGTTCTTTAAGAGACTTGGTTCTTTAAACGAGTTGTATGTTTAGCGAGTTGACTGTTTAGCTACTTGTCTATTGAGACTTGTCACTTCTTCGTGCTACATTTTTACGGTTGTTCTTTTGGTTTAGTAAAATCCCGTGAAATAATCAATTTCCCGGTTTAATCAAGGAATAGTAAAATCCCGTAGAACTTGTAATCATGTCAAACATCGTACCTACTATCGTCTCTTCTGTAGCTGAGGACGTTCAAGCAGCTGGATCAGATACTCGTCCACCTATGCTTGACAGAACTGATTATGACTCATGGGCTCAACGAATCCGATTGTACTGTCTTGGAAAGGAAAATGGGATCAACATTCTCAAATCCATTGATGAAGGACATTATCAGGTTGAGACTACAAGAGACTTAATTGATACAGCTGCAGACGGAACAATGATCTATGGATTAGACAGACCAAAGACGTATGATGAGCTCAATGATAAGGAGAAAAAAGAGATTCGATGTCGATATCGTGGCTTCTAACATTATACTTCATGGTCTTCCAAAAGATATCTACAAGCTTATCAATCACAACACTGAAGCCAAGGCAGTTTGGGATAATATCAAGATGCTTCTCTCAGGTTCTGAATTAACCAAGGAAGACAGAGAATCACAACTGTATGATGAGTTTGAGCACTTCAAGATGAAACCAGATGAGAGTGTCTATGAGTACTACGTGAGATTCCACAAGCTTGTAAATGATATGAGGAATATCAGAATGAATATGCCAAACATTCAGCTGAACTCAAAGTTTGTGAACAACATGAATCCCGAATGGCACAAGTTTGTCACGTCTGTGAAGTTAACCAAAGGATTGAAGGACACAAACTATAAACAACTATATGCCTTCCTTCTTCAGAATGAGAGACATGCTATGTTTGAAAAAAGGATTCTTGAGCAGTTCAAATCTAAGCAGGGTGAAACCAGTTCGTCAAATGACACAACTGCATTCTACACCAATGTTGGTATTACTACCAAAGCCTCTCAAGTCATACCCACGGGTAATGGTAATCGCAAACTCATTCCTGATCTGAGGTTCAAGCAAGCTGATGCTGATGCAGTCATGGGACACTTCATTAATCAACTGGCTCTTATGGTTAAACAAAACTTGACCCTTAGTCCACATACCAATTGTCTTCACACTAACAATGAGATCGAATCGCATCCAATCTACACAATCATGATGTTGTCAGAGATGGAAAGGTTATGGGGCAACCACTTCAAGGAAGACACTACGAACAAGGGATGGTCGGAGCAGTGTTATGGAAATGCCGAGTTGATAGAGGATTTGTGGAAAATCATAATAGGGGAAGGAATGGGAATCAAGGACAAGCAAAGCCAATCAAATGCTACAACTGTGGTTGTGAGGGACATATTGCTAGGAACTGCACATCTCCAAAACGTCCACAGAATGCAGAATACTTCGGAGACAAGATGTTGCTTGTGCAAGCTCAGGATAATGGAGCCGCTTTGGATGAAGAGGAGTTGTTGTTCCTTGCCGAGGAAATGCCCGAACATATGATGCGATGTTGATGAACAGCCAATTCAGGAGATAGGTCATAATCATCAAAATGCATTTCAAGTAGCTGACCGTGATGCATTTGACTCGATGTCGATGATGAACCTACTGCCCAAACAATCTTCATGGCTAGCATCTCACCTATGGTCTCTCCACCACAACAAGCTGGTCCATCCAAAGACAAAATCATTCCAGAGGTATTAAAACTATATGATGATGTTGATGAGCAAAAGATGCATAATAAAGTACAGTCTCTTGAAACTTATGAATCAGATATTGAAGATGTGGGTAATAGTAATATTGTCCCATATGATCAATATGTGAAGCAAAGTGAAAGTGAGATTGTACCAAGTAATGCATCTTCTGCAGTCAATGATGATTATGTTTTTGATAAATACACTGCAAGTGCCCCTGATGATTCTGTTATCTCTGAACTGAATGCCTATAAAGAACAAGTTGCTATTTATGAACAACGTGCTAAGTTTGAGTTAACCACCCGTGAGCAGAAAAAGGATGACCAAATGCGTACAATTATTAGAAAAATTAATTTTAGAGAAGAAGTATTAAAACAAGAGTTAAACTCCTTACAAGAAAAGCTTTCTAAAACTGCTAAGCAAAAACAAGAACTTCAAGAAAATGTTAAAACGCTTAAGCAAGAATTCAATGCTAAGGAATCAAAACTTTTGAATGATTTTTCCAATCTAAAAACTTTGAAAAACAAGCTCGAAAATAAGTTGTACGTACAAGGGAATACCATTCAAACTGCTCACTTGATCACTAAGCATAGAGTCTTAAGTGATAAGCATAGCATTCCCCTTGTTGTGGAACCTAATCCTGAGGTTGTTAAAAAGGCTAGAGCTGCTCATAATGTAATCTATGATGGTAATGAGATTCTTAAACCTAGACAGGAACCTAGTTACATTGAGTGCACTGAGGAAGATAGAAAATTACATGATGCATCTAGGGAGAAAATGAATAAGAAGCTAGAAGATCATGAATATAAAGAGAATAACATAACGATCAAACCCCATGATTACAAAAAGGAAAATTGGATTTCCTTGAACAAGTTTAAGCCTCAAACATTGTTAACGCCCGAACAAGTTTTCTGGAAAAAGGATTTAGATAAGCAAAAAGCAGAGAATCTTGTTGTAACAAACCCTCCTCTTAGGAAAATGCCTTCAACGACTGTGTATCCTCCGAATACACCAATGCATTTAGTTCCTAGAACTATTGCCACTAAAAGCAAGACCTTAATCAGTCAATATGTAATTTTTCAATTATTTGTTGATTTTGAGAAAACTTGTAAGAAAAGGATCACACCCACTGGGATAACTGAAGGGGAAAGGGGTTTTGAGCAAACTAAAGAATGCTATTTAACTGAGGTCATGCCTTTCTTTAAACAATTAAAATGTCAATTTGAGAGTCTTAAAAAGGGGATGGACTTAGATATTAAAGAAATGGAAAAGGAATTTGATGCGATGATTGTTGAGGTTAGTGACTATGAGCGAGAATTAAAATATAATGAGATTAAAAGGAAGAACTTGCACACCTTGAATGAGAATCTTATTTCTGAATGTATTACTCAAAATGTGTTTTACACTGCTACAAATTGTTCCATTAATGCTTCTCAATTTCATGAATTATCTGTTGCTCTGAAAGTCTCTCATGATCGTGTCATTGAGCTTGAAAAACTAACTCTAAATTGCATGATAAAGTTGAACAAGATGATCATGATAACTTGGTGAAACAGTTTTCTAAATTGGAAGTTGAGCATCTTGCTTTGCAATTAAAATATCAACATTTAAAAGAAAATGTTAAAACCTCAAATATCAAGACGCCCTGGATGCTCCAATTTGATGCGCTTTTTGAAATTAGCAAACGTGATGAACAAATTCGAGCTCATTGTAACACGATCAAAAAATTGAGAACCCAAATTTCACAATTAAAGGGTGAAAAGAACAATGTGACAGGCTCTCAAATGCCTCCTCCTTTAGATTCTCAGAGTTCTCAGACGTTTCATCTTCAAAACTTGATTAATGTTTTACAAAAGGAAAATGAGAGTTTTCTAGAAGAAAATGAAAAGGTCAAACAACACTTTAAAGAGTTATATGATTCAATGAAAGTCACTCGTGACAAGAACAACGAAAAAATAATGTCTTTACAAAAGGAAATTGAGAATCTGAGGAGTCAGGAAAAAGGGAAACTGCCACTTGTTTTTAATGAGAATGTTACATCAAAGTCATCCTCAGACTGCAAATATACTGTGACTGTTAAATACATTCCTCCTCATCTTAGGAATAATGAACCGGTGTTTCATGACTATTGTGCTCACCTTAAGGATAGTCTAGAATGTATCCGTGAGATTGTGGAAGAGGATTTCATTAATAAACCTCTTGATAGAGAAATTAGGTTTGCTTGCATTCAGGCCAAACGATCTCAAGAGCTGCTAGAATGTGTAATTGCAACATGTCCTAAATCCTTAGGTGCGAAAGGTAAAGCTGTGATGCCTTGTTCCATGCCTAATGCCAAGCATACAAATCATTCTATGCTCAGTTTTAAGAAAGTGAACACTAATGTGCCTTCAAGTAGTTCAGATCCCTGCACATCTAGTTCAGGAATGCAAAAAATAGATCAACCAACTAATGTTCCCATAATTCCCTCTACAAGAGTAATCAGTAACATTAAAGCAAGCGGGTCAAATCCTCCAGGCAATACCAAGAAAGATAGGACCTCGCAAGCTAAGAATGTGCATTGGAAGAGAGTAGAAGATCACCCTAGGAATATTAAGTTTGAGTTGAATAAAACGAATCGTGTTGATTCTAGTATTAGCTATAAGCGTATTGTAATTAATTCGAATTCTGCTACTATTCGCAAAACCATGTAATGATGACTGCTTGATTTCTGTTACTAATCATGAATGTGGTGTGAATGTTTTGTCTAATACTGTCAAATGCCCTGATAAAACTGTTAATGTTAAAATTCAACCTAAGAAGGCTAAAAGGCAAAGGCGAAAGAAAGTTAGAAAACAGTGGAAACCCACATGAAGGAAATTAGTAATATAGGTTATCAATGGATACCTACTGGCCGTAAGATTAATGAGCTTTGCCCTAAAGTTGCTAAATCAATGCCCACTAGAAAATGGATGCGTACTGGTAGAACTATTCCCTTAAGAAGCGAACATACTTTGAATAGGTCAAATACGGACACTAGCACTATTTCTAATGAGTCCATTGTTTCTACCTCTGATGTGGGTGTTCCAATCACTGTTACTAACCAAATGGAACCCATTCTTGCATGGGGATCCCAATTATCCAGTTATCCATTCTTGTCTGTGTTCAACTGCAGATCGTTTAGATCATTCTGTGGTACCGGACTCAGGTGCTCCAAGCATATGACTGGAGACCGGTCGCGCTCATGAACTTCGTGAGCAAATTCATCGGACGTTAGATTCGGGAACAATCATTTCGTGCAATTATGGGTTAGGAGATTATGTTGTCGGTGATAGTGTTATCTCCAGGGTATATTACGTAGAAGGTCTTGGTCATAACTTATTCTCTGTCGGTCAATTCTGTGATTCTGATCTAGAAGTGGCCTTCAGAAAACATACTTGTTTCGTTGGAGAACGTGATGGTAAATAACTTTTAAAATGAACACGTGGTTCAAATCTATACACCATCTCTATCGAAGATATGATGAAGTCTTCTCCAATCTGCTTGTTGTCAAAGGCTTCGAAGACGAAGTCATGGTTATGGCATCGTCGTCTCAATCACTTGAACTTCGGCACCATCAATGATCTCTCTAGAAAGGACTTAGTTGTAGGTTTACCTAGACTAAAGTATGAAAATGATCATCTTTGTTCAGCATGCCAATTGGGAAAAAGCAAGAAGTATGCCCACAAACCAAAACCTACAAACTCCGTTAGAGAAGTTCTTCATACAATTCACATGGATTTATGTGGACCCATGAGAGTGCAGAATATCTTTGGGAAGAAATATGTGTTAGTTGTGGTTGATGATTACTCTCGATTCACCTAGGTTAAGTTCCTAAGGACAAAGGATGAAACTCCAGATATCATCATCAAACTTATCAAACAAATTGCAGGTTCGACTTAACAAAAATGTCAGAATCATCCGAACAAACAATGGAACTGAGTTTGTTAATAAACAACTTAGTGAGTTTTATGAAAGTGTTGGAATCAGTCATCAAAGAAGTGTTCCACGAACTCCTCAACAGAACGGTGTAGTTGAAAGACGAAATCGAACTCTTGTGGAAGCCGCAATAACAATGCTGATTTACTCAAAGGTTCCAATGTTTCTCTGGGCTGAAGCCATTGCCACGTGATGCTACACTCAAAATCGATCCCTAATTCACACCGCCATGGAAAACTCCATATGAACTTGTCCACATTAGAAAACCTAATCTCTCATTCCTTCGTGTGTTTGGTGCATTGTGTTATCCAACTAATGAGGGCCAAGATTTAGGAAAACTTAAAGCTAAAGTGGACATTGGAGTTTTTTTAGGATATGCACCAAACAGAAAAGGATACCGAATCTACAACAAAAGAACCCGACGTATAATGGAAATAATTCACGTTACGTTTGATGAGCTGACCGGTCCAATGGCTCCAGGACAACCCAGTTCTGAACCCGCATCTTCAAGTAGTCCCATCAGTTCTGCTCTTGTATACGATTCTTCGCCAGCAACTCCTTATGTACCTCCATCAGAAGATGATTTAAAGAAATTGTTTGATCCAATGTTTGATGAACACTATGAGCCAAATGCTAATGAAATGTCAATTCCATCATCAGAGGCTGCTCTTATCCCTGTCATTGAAGTCAACCCTTCTGTTTCAATATCATTAAGCCAAGAAGCGCCTGCTGCTGATCACTCTGTCTCATCAACAAATCATCAATCATCGAATGTACATCAAGGAATTGTTTCTGGCACCCATGATGAAGTTTGTCACACCCCCAAATTACCTGTTTTGCAGCGGAATGGAATTCCTGGGGGATGACTATCATAGCATCAAAGTTACAGTTATATCGAACGACCTAAAGTGTCGTTTTGAAAATATCGTTTGATAAAGTAAAATAATCAGAGTTTACAAAACATAGGTCCCAAAATATTTCCAATATACCAAAATAAGTTTGTTACAATCAAGCGATAGTTAAGTGCATAAAATATACGTGAGACGCGTCGTCATCGCGACTCTATGACAAGTCCACATGCATGCCATGAAGTGAATGCCTTAGATACCTGAGATAAAACATGCTAAAAGTGTCAACACAATGGTTGAGTGAGTTCATAGAGTTTGTTTAACAAGTAAGGCTTTTAAAGAACGTTTATGCAGCAAAGGCAAGGTTTTGGTCATGAGAATAGTCTACAAAAGCAAAGGCATTGTAAATCCACTCAGTCCAAGTTCCCATACAAAACTTGCAACCTGTGTGTTCACAACCCACTGCCAAAAGTAGTATGTCTAGAAGTCAAGTACACGTTATCATAATAGTTCACAAAGCAAAGGCATTGTAAATCCACTCAGTTCCAAGTTCCGCCCATACAAAACTTGCAACCTGTGTGTTCACAACCCATTGCACAAAATATAGTGTGTCAAGTAGTCAAGTATACGTTGTCAGGACAGTTCACAATATAGCACCACGTATATAATAATGTATGCCAGGCAAAGCCCCTAGAATAAATAATATGCGTCCCGTAACATAGTGGACGAGAGGTTGGCCGACCTCTAATAGCGCTATCCATACTACCTACTAATAGGAGACTAACAATGCGAATGTACGAACAATACATCATACAACTATTATATACAATTAAGAACACTCCGAACATGGGAGAATTTGTACTGCTCCGAACAGGGGAGACTTAGATTGAAAATGCTCCGTTCCCATAGGGAGACATTCTGCTCCGGACCTGGGAGGCTTAAGGTTGTTCAACAAGGGAGACTTTGTACGCTCCACCAATAAGGCGAGACTTTATAGTGATGCTCAGAATATGGGAGACTTTATAGTGATGCTCCGATCATGGGAGACTTTATAGTGATGCTCCGAACAAGGGAGACTTTAAGTCAAGGTCATAACACGTCCGGTTTAATAAGTTCAAACAAGTCATAAGTTTGTATTTATGTTCAAGGGTTCCGTTCAAAAGTTCGTAATTAAGTTCAAAGATTTAAGTCGAGTTCACAAGTTCAGAACAATCAAAGAGATCGAATAATATCAAAAGGTTCAAGATAGTCGAAGCGTTCAAAATCACGTCAAAAAAGTTTAAAATATATCAAAAGGTTCAAGATAGTCGAAGCATTCAAAATCACGTCAAACAAGTTTAAAATATATCAAAAGGGTCCTTGTACAAGTTAAAAGAGTTTAAATATATGTCAAAAAGTTCAAATCAAGTCCAAAGTGTTCACTTATATGTTAAAGGGGTCCGAATCCATTTAAAAGAGCTCAAATATACATGTCGAAGGGTTCAAAATCAAGGAAAGTGGTTCTAATAATAGTGTTCATAACATAGTGATCAATTTAGTTCGGGCACAATCTACTTACTAGCATAAGTAGTGAAACAAAAGGGTAACAAGTTCATGATAGTTCAAACAATATAGTTTAAGTTCATATAAGTGTGAAGTAAAAGCATGAAGTTGAGCATGTATCTCCCCCGAAGAGTTTATAAAACAATTAAACGAGTAAAAGTGGGGCTACGAACTCACCTAGTGCAATGTTTATGATGACAAAAGTAGGTACACTGAAATGAGGTGCAATCTCTATCCGCAACCTAATATGAATGATGTGCTCTAATATAAGTCATGAAACAATGTCGCAAGATGCAAACTCATATGATATCCATACCACTTGTACACTTTCGAAAATAAAGTTTATTGTCGAAAAATAATCTTATAACGTCTTGACAATGTATAAATTACTTTCCAAGTATTTACGTTGAAACGATATCCTACGATAATCATTTAGTGATTTATTATGAAATTATAACTTTTCGTCGAAAAATAATGTCATTGAAAATTTCATGAAAGTGAATAAACGGCCTTGAAAAGCTAGTCATAAAATGGTGCACATCGAGTGTTAGGAAACAAACTCAACGGTTTTGGGAAGCTTGTATCATTATCTCAAAGTTTTAGCATTTAAGTTTTCATCCTAGAGGTCTCGATCATGGAGAAAAATATAGGTTAAGTATGGTACTTGTGTCCAAAATATTGTTTAAGGGTGGTTTTCGGCAAAGTTTAAGTGGCCGTGTTTTATTCATTACAACTCCGCTTGACGAACGGTTGGACATTTTGGAAAATATGCTTGGCGAACTTACTTTTACTAGAAGACATCACGTTATAAAAAGTATTACATCCTTGTTAAAACGACCCTCAACATGGTCCCTTGTTGCCGTAAGGTTTGTCTAATAGAAATATATTAGTTTTTCTTATATAATAAAGTTACGGCAACTTTATGTAAACGCGTGTAATTTAATCGTTACAAACCGCTTCTACGCTTTTATATGTCCTTAGCTTCGTATCAAAGTATACTAATATATTTTTGATAAGTCGACACAATTTATAACGCCTAAGCCTCATTTTTGACTCGTAAAAAGTGGACGTAACATGCTGAATTTTCAGAATTTTATAGTTTTCGTCGTCAAACTTGTAAATAGCATAACTTTTTCGTTATAGCTCCGTTTTAACCCGTTCAAGCGACCACGTTTTCGTTTTAAAGTATATTTTCCAAATATCTAGCCCAAAATGTTTTACCTACTGTTGATAATTCCAGAATTTAAAAATAAGATCAGACCTCTAAATAAAGTTGTCGAAATGAGTTTTTCTCGCGCAAAACCTATTCTAACCAATTCAAAACAACTCCGAAGCTATTCTAATCCTACCATACACCTTCTTAGGGTGTCATGGGTTCCTAGACATCACCAAAAGTGATATATTTCAAGGAGTAATTATAGGATGACATAATATATATATAACACTTAAAAAAACATTTAAAGTGGTATAGCTATCCATATGACTTGCATATTTTCTCAAGCATGATAAAATGAACATAATATGAATATGAAAGATGAAAAGGACCATGAAATGCTTACTAGTTACTTGATGAGGTTAAATGAACAAGGATTATCCTAAATACCCTAGGTTTTTATTTCAAAACCTTGTTTAAGAGTATGCTAGAGTTGTGAAATTAACTTGACTTGAAAAAAAATATGCACTCCTTGTGTTTCTTCTTCCTTGGCCGGTTGATATGAAGGAGATGAGAGAAAGTTTATGTTTTTCACTTGAGATAAAGTTGTGTATGTTTTAGTTTGTAAAAAAAATATTAATTATGCAAGTATAAGTGTATACAAAGATATTTTGAACTCAAATATGGGGTGAGTCATCTTAATTGTGTCGACAAGCATAAAGCAAGACATGGTTGAGTGAATCTTGTACCATTTAATGTATAGGTGTATTAGCAATTGTATGATTATTTATATATAGTTGGTAATTGTATATATAATTAAGTATTTAGGGTAGCGTTAGCTAAAAATAAATTTTAACGGAACAAAATAAAATATATCAAAGCCATGAAAATTATAAAAATACATTTCTTACAAAAATTTAGTGAAATAATAATTATCGAGTAGTATTTACGAAAACCGTCGTAATTATATAAATATAACAATTTATATACCAAATAAATTTAAAACATCGGGTAAACGAATAATATAATTTTTACAATCTTAATATAAGTATAAAAATATATCAGAATAATTTTTGGAAGTGTCGGATCAATTGTTCAAAATAATTAATTACGCGATAGCGTTTATTTAATACGAAATTATACGTTTAAGGTAAAATGCAAAACCATGCATGAACTAATATGATGATAATTATGCTAATGATATGTAGACTAAACCTAGTCTATATGAAATGCCCTTGATGATTGTTCATGAATTCGCAGCTAAACCCCTAAGGTTACGCGAATTTGATACTTGTAAACCTAGTTTATGATAAACGATGAAATAGTAAATATGAGAAATGACCGGAAATTGAGAATTGTGACAAAGTTAATCCCTTTGCTACTCCTGAAGATGCACCATTTGAAAACATATTTTCTCCTGAATCATCATCAGAACCATCTTCATCAGGAGAAATCGATTCTGCTACTTCAGTTCCTCAACAACAACCACACGAACACCTTAGAAAATGGACACATGATCATCCATTGGACAACATCATTGGAAACCCCTCTCGTCCAGTATCCACACGGAAACAACTTGCAACCGATGCCTTATGGTGCTTTTTCAACTCCGTACTCTCTAAGGTCGAACCAAAAGATGTTAAAACTGCCATGAATGAAGACAGCTGGTTCAATGCCATGCAAGAAGAAATTCATGAGTTTGATCGACTTGATGTATGGGAATTAGTACCTGCTCCAGATTGTGCTATGATCATTGCTCTAAAGTGGATCTTCAAAGTGAAACTTGATGAGCATGGTGATGTTTTAAAGAACAAGGCTCGATTCGTTGCAAAAGGATACCGTCAAGAGGAGGGTATTGACTTTGAAGAGTCATTTGCTCCAGTTGCTCGTATCGAGGCAATCTGAATCTTCTTGGCTAATGCTGCAAGTAAGAACATGGTGGTTTATCAGATGGATGTAAAGACGGCGTTTCTTAAAGGAGATCTTAAAGAAGTCGTATACGTCAGCCAACCTGAAGGCTTTGTGAATCCAGAATATCCTACACACGTCTATAGTTTGAAGAAGGCTCTTTATGGTTTAAAACAAGCTCCAAGGGCATGGTATGATACGCTATCTATGTTTCTTCTATCTACTGGATTCAACAAAGGAGCAGTTGATCCGACATTGTTCACCAGAAAGTCAGGCAAACATTTAATTCACGTTCAAATATATGTTGATGATATTATTTTTGCCTCGACTGACCCCAATGAATGTGATCGCTTTTCAAATGAAATGGGTTCCAAATTTCAAATGTCAATGATGGGACAAATGTCATTTTTCTTGGGATTACAAATTTCACAAAGTCCCGGAGGCATTTTTATAAATCAATCTAAATATGCAAATGAGATTTTAAAGAAATTTGGATTTGATTCTAGTGACCCTGTTGACACTCCTATGATAGAGCGTACTAAACTGGATGAGGACCACTCAGGGATCATGGTAGACCAAACGAAATATCGTAGTATGATTGGATCCCTGATGTACCTCACAGCAGTAGACCAGACATTCTGTTCGTTGTTTGCATTTGTGCTAGATATCAGGCTAAGCCTACCAAAAAGCACCTTGAAGCGGTTAAGCGGGTCTTTCGATATCTCCAAGGAACCATCAATATGGGTCTTTGGTACCCGAAGGACACCGGTATGTCACTAACAGCCTATGCAGATGCCGATCATGCAGGATGTCAAGATACTCGTCGGCACGCCCTGGAGGTGCTCTGGGTGATTAGCTTGTGAGCTGGTCTTCAAAGAAACAAATGAGCACTTCTATTTCCTCTACAGAGGTTGAATACATAGCCATGTCATCTTGTTGCGCTCAAATCCTATGGATGAGATCCCAATTATCTGACTATGGCTTTGAATTCAACAAAATCCCTCTGTACTGTGATAATAAAAGTGTCATTGCTCTCTCTTGCAACAACGTTCAACATTCAAGAGCCAAGCACATCAACATTCGACATCATTTCATTCGGGAACAAGTGGAAAAAGGTGTGGTGGAACTCTATTTTGTGAGGATTGAATACCGTTAGCGACATTATCTTCACCAAAGCTCTTCCTAGAGAACGTTTTGAGTTTATCCTCCCACGACTTGGTCTAAAGAGTCTTCAACCGGAAACACTTAAACGTCTTCAAGAGGAAGAAGAGGAGTAAAAGGTCTCTCTTCATTTATCTCTTGTATATATTTATTCAAAAAGCAAAATACAAAATTTCAAAACCCACAAAAGAAAATATAAAAATATCAAATTCTCAAAAAATCCATAAAAATTAGAAAATTTTGAAAAATTCCAAAAATATTGTTATTTTGTCATGTTTTTCCTTATTCAATTTCATCTACGGACTTTGTGTTGACATTCAAATAATGTCACGGGGTCTTTAGATGTTATTCGAATGTACATAGTCTTGTTTAAAAAAAATAATTTTTCCAAATCTCATGCTCTGATCCATAAAACAAATGTTTGTCACCAAAAAGACAAATGTTTCTCTTTCCAAATATTTTTCCGTCTAATGATTCTTCTGAAAAATATTTGCCATCTAATGAAAACTAAATTGCTTTAAAAATACCTCGTACTCTATTATTTGTGTAAATCATTTGTGCTTATCATCTGTCAAAATCTCTATCTCTCAATCAACAACTTGTGTCATTGATTGAGGGGGGAGAATGACTTTATTCGAATTAAAAATATTATTTTGAAAGGTCATTTTTCAAACAATTGACACGTAAATGAGCAAGGTTTATTGTTGAAAAAATCAAAAAGAATAATGTTTTATACAGTTGATTCAAAACCTTTGCTAATGTTAATGTTTTCAAAAGACAATCTTGCATGTTTAAAACAATGGAGTTTAAAGTCTGAAAATCTGATCCTTATCAGTTAAAAAATGTTTTTTTTTTCAAAATCAAGTCACTATTCTCCTCAAAAGCTCTCAAAATTTAATTTAAATCAATAGAGATCACAACTCTCAAAGGATTTGGAAAGTGTGATCGGGGGAGAATTTGTGATTTAAATTCGATTTAAACTGATGACTTGATAATTGGTTTTATAAGTGTTTTGCAAGCTTTCCTCCCCACATGTGCCAAACGATTTCAAATTTTCCATGCACATGTTGAGGGGGAGCATCTTTTTAAACCATAAAGAATTGAAACGTGATTAATTTGTCTATAAGTGCAGGTTCCCTCTAGTATGTGCAAAACTTTTTCAAATCTCGAGGCACATATTGAGGGGGAGCAAACCTTTGAAAACCTCATCCTTCTCCAATATGCGTTATCTACTTGATTTAATCAGGGAAGTGATGATGATATCTTTTAGAAAATGGTAATCAAAGAAGTTAATTCTTCCTCTTGCCTCCGTGTGCTAAAACAATTTCTAATACATGAAGCACATGTTGAGGGGGAGCTCTTTTTCTAAAAATATCAAAACAATTCAGGTACAAAATGCTTTGATAATATATCACAAGTATCTGGATTGATTTTCAAATGGTTTTCGATTGATTCCAATGGCAGATGAACAATACCAAATAGACCGACCAAATTTACTTTATGCATGGTGATATAAGGATGATAGGGTTAGGTTTTTGTTCCCATGATCCGCCAGAACCGGAGGGATCTATCTAGGGACAATCCACTACATAGTGTAGAAGTCCTTAGGTATGATGAAAAAAAGGAGAAATGTGAGATATGGGAAGAGTGCGGACTGAGACAGAGCTAGTACTGGAATAAAGACAACAAGGTTCTAGTTATGAAGTCTCGGTAAGCACTGAAGGGGTTGAAGAATGAAAAAGAATTGAATGTGAAAAGGGTGAAAATAAATAGCCCTTCGATAATTCAATCTTAGGGCAGATACCGGGTTCAATTCATATGCTACTGGTGGTTAATAAGGTAACACTGGTATTGAAGACAAGACGTCATGGACCCAGTGACGCACTGCACTACAACTTCCCAAACCACTCAAGTTCCTCTTAAAAGGACTTGTTTCATTCTCACGGGGAACCGACATTATCTATCAACTTTCTCTTAGAGTTTGTTGATATTGAAGAAGGAGACCCTCTCCCTAGTCTCCGGCATAGGAACCAAATATGCACAATTGACTCTAGAGCCACGAGATCATCATATAAATCTCTTTAGGACACTGTCAATGAAGACTCTCTGTTTCACACTATGTGGAAAGAGATATTATATCTTATGAGTCCTACGCATTATCCTTGTGGTATTGCCAGAACATCTGAGTGATATGCTAACATATTCACAATGAAGATGGAAAGCCTTCTGGAGCCAACATCAAACAAGCTCCTGGTGGGTGGCATGTGAGATCTATCCAATAGATCAACCATGAGACAACTGAACATAAACAATGGGGCGATTCAATCTTTTGAATCAATCTTGGTTCAGGTTATGGATTGACGGATACCTCTGAAAAACCGGTCGTGGTGCTTAAAAACTCTTTTCTTTAGCACATCGATTGTGTACTAATATTTCAAAAATAAAAGGTATTTATGATTGATAATTGATTCTCATTAAAAACTTCGTTGTATTGCAAAAACAATTTCTATTGAGCGATACACGATTGTTTTTCAAATATCTTTTCATTAATCAGTGAATCACAATTCGCTGGTTCACTCACTCTGTGTTGTCTTCTTTGAGACGTTCCGGTTTGAGAACAGGTAGAGCAGTTGCGAAACCCTGTCAAGGAAATTCTTCGGAATTATACCTGATCACAGGCAGTACTTGTACTGATCAACGGGGAACCGTGGGCCGTGTACCTCAATTCAACGAAAGTGATCTATGACACTTTCGTGCACTTTATTGCTAACTGTTGTATGCAGGTACGCCCGACTTTTGCAGCTGATCAGAATGATGCGTTCAATCCATAGCCGCATGCTCACACTACACATTCATCTCTAAAGAAATCATGATAAGTGCTTCAACCAATCTGATACTTTCACTCCATGCTTCTGCTATGCTGTTGCAAATATCATGATCCAGTAAAAGCTTCCGCTACTCTGATGAGAATATATCATGATCCAGAATGTGAGCATGTCGGTCCAAATGTCACAACATCACATATACCAACACCACAATGGATGAGTAAGAGATTTATGTTAGCTGATGATCTCAATGCTGGCTCAAAACTCATCATCACGTGGATCAGTTAAAGACCTCCACTTGAAATTATCCAAACATGCGAAACATAAAGAATCAAAGACTACGAGCTTCTGAGCAAATAACTTAATCAAGAATCCTAGAACAATCTAATGTAATATATGTTTGTATTCATTGTAAATTGAGGTGACCTCCCTTAGGGGGAGATTGTTAGGAATTAGAAAATTCAATCGTTAAAGAGTCGGTCACCTCAAGTATATGTATTAAATAGAAAGCTCGTAGTCGTAGTCATAATATGTTAGTAAGTAGTTTGTTAAGTAACACCGTGGAGGACGGACGGGTCTTTACCCACTGTATACCTGATCCACAGCCCGTAGGTGGCGTTTATTTGTATGACACTATAAATACCCTCTACCTCCCAAGGTAGAGGGTTGGAGCTTCATTATCATTTTTCTTTGTTTCACATAGTTCCCAACTCCCTTCCCTTTTTCTCTCTAGAACTTTCTCTCTCTAAACATATTGAACACCCCATTTGATTATGGTTTAGTGTGTTTGTGAAATCCTATATCCAACAAAAATAACTCCAAACTTCAGAATCATTCAATTTCATCAAAACCCCCAATTAAGCAATGCTCAAAGCCTCAAACCATAAAATTTTGATTTCATTAAATTCTTACTCAATATCATAATTCATTCCTAATCCAGTATCATACAACAATCCTTCGATTGATTAATAAATAAACACAAATCCTAAACACCCCATTTGAAATCACCCCACCACTGCGGATTTTGAATCGTTTATGATTTTTGTTGTGTAGGATCTTTAATCTAAATTTGTGTCTTCATCATGTATGTACTTAGTTTGGTAAGTATGTAGTTGTGTAGTATTTTCCATAAAAACAATGATTATTATTGTTGTATTTGTGCGTTTAAAGATGATGATTTTGTTGAGTTTGGTATTGATGGAGATGATGATAAATTTGGGTTTGTTGTGTGTGAGAGTGTAAATAATGATGAAGTGAGTTTTTCTTCCAAACTTGGTAATTCGGATGAAGTTATTGAATTTTTAATTTTTGAAAAATATAAATCAAAGGAAAATAGGAAAGAAGTGCATTTTAGTCATTTCAATTAAAGTTGGGGTTAAACTTGCACTCGTAAGTTCTCCACAGGGACGAAACCTGCATTTTTGAAGAGGCAGGGATGAAATATGAAATTTGGCCAAACTATAGGGACAATTTTAAAATTTACTCTAAAATAAGTTGGCAAACATTTCAATAAGAGATAGTAGATAGTGCGGGTATAATTTAGAAACTGGTCATATATTGCGACAAAATTTTAGACACATTTTTTTTGAAAAGCTATTATATTAACAAAATCCAATAAGAGGAGGAAATGTACAGAGGAAAGCCAAAGCAAACAAGACAATATAGAGGCTAAAAACCAAACCAAGGAATCAAGACCAGTAACAAAACAAGAAGCTAAAAAGAACCCATAAAAAGATCAAAAGGCTTTGAGATCCAACACTTCCAGTTAGCGGCCCTGGAAGAGATACGAGACGAGAGCCACATGTTTGATAACCTTTGGATACATGGGAAAATATCTTCATCTTCAATCTTCGTACTCGAATCCAACATGGCATTTATAATTTTGTTTCTCCAATTACAAATTGTCCATATTGCAGTTGGAAGAACACCGTGAAAAGCCTTAGCGATATTAGAACATCCTCTCTTGTTTGAATGTTACCATAAACCACATCATCCAGAGAGAAAGGGGGGAACACCACAAGAGTGGATAAATTCCACCAACTCCAGATTTTTCTCCAAACCGATATAACACACGGGCAAAAGATGAGGCTGTGGGTAATATCTTCAAGAGTCGAATCACAGAAGGGGCAAGCCAAGGAGGAAAGGTTAACACCACGAGAATCAAGGTTTGAGTGGGAGGGTAGCCTATTCAAAGACGCTCTCTCCATGCACAAATGTTAACTTTCCGAGGAACCCACGAATTCCACTTATAAGAGCTGCCCAACCCATGCTCACCAAGGGACAATGATTGAATAATTTTAGCAAGCCTTTTGAAAGTAAACTTTTCGGAGTAATCAAAATACCAAGACCACTTATCAGGCATATTCTGGGTGAGAACAAAACTACTAATAAGATAAGTGAGGGAGGAAAGATCATCGAGGGTTGTTCCCCTAGAAGGAACCCGCCACGACCAATCCCCCTCCCATCTACTGTTAACCAACCACCACCTATCACACACTTTAAAATTAGGGAAAGAGTCAATAGCAAATCATCGCGGATACATGTACCTTAGATTTATATCATTATCACACCTATAATTGTTCCAAAATGATACCATGGAACCGTTACCAATCAGGCGTTTGAAGGAGTTCTTGTAATTGAAACCAAAACTATCTATATGATTAATGGCTTTGATGATATCCAACCAAATCACGCTACTTCCAAGGGAGTTGATAGGGGAATTGAGACCACGATCAACCCCGTAGAATTCTTTGATAACCGTTCGCCAAAGGGCTTGCTTTTTAGAGAGGAAATGTCACTTCCATTTCCCAAGCATGCCAAGATTTTGAGATAACAAACACCTGTACTCCAAGTGCTCCATCCTTATAATCAAGAAGAATCGATTTCCATTCTACCCAACTAATTTCACAATGGTCATCCTTGAATCCTAAAAAATGGCTCCTTGTGGATTCAAGAAGGCTAATAGTCTTTAGGGGAGATTTGAAGAGGGAAAAATAATAAATTAGGAGGCTACCATAGATAGTCTTAACAAGCGTAAGTCGCCCCTAATCGATAAGGTCTTGGCCTTCCAAAAATAAAGATTCGATCTGAAACGATTAACAATCTCATTCCATCCATCACATAAACTCGTTCTTTTCCCAACCAGGATACCGAGATAGGAAAACGGAAGAACATCACGAGCACAACCAAGAGACATCGCCATAGATTCCACATAAGAGATTGGAACACCAACGCATAAGTTTACTTTTAGCAAGATTAAATTTAAGCCGTGATCCTAATTCAAAGCATTTAAGAATGTGAATGAGATTAAAGGCATTGAATCTCGACCATTCCCCAAAAAATAAGGCATCGTCCGCATATTGCAAAAGAGAAACGTTTGCCCCACATCCCGAAATACTAACACCATTAAACAGGCCTTTACGAAAAGCGTCAAAATCGTGACTTGGAGAGCTTCGGCAACAAGCAGGAAAAAGAAAGGGGAAAGCGGGTCGCCTTGATGAAGGACCCGTTCCATCTTGAGTTCCATAGAGGGGGAACCATTGATGAGAACCGAAATAGAAGTCGACAATAGACAAGAAGAGATCCAATTCCTCCACTTTAAACCAAATCCCATTTGCCTCATAACGTCAAGGAGAAAGCTCCAATTAACACTTTCAAGCGCCTTTTCGAAGTCAACCTTGAAAAGCAAAAGTTTATGGTTTTCCAAAGATGCCATTCGAATGATTTTATTAGAAATTAGGCAACCATCGAAGATCTGCCGACCTTTAATAAAAACCGACTGATTCGGGCCAGTGATCGAATCAATAACCATAGCCAGGCGATTCGCCATAATTTTAGCTATAACTTTGTACACACATCCGATGAGACTTATAGGACAATAGTAAAAAATTCCCACCGGGTCATTCCTCTTAAGGATCAACACGATGAAAGAGGAATAACAATCATTAGCAAAGCGACATGAGCTTTCAAAGTACTTAATGCAATTCAAGAAGTCGTGTTTAACCACGTCCTAGTAAGCTTTAAAGAATTTAAAATTATAACCATCGGGGCCTTGGCCTTTGTCCCTGCACAACCCCAGACAGCCTCTTTGACTTCGGTCATTGTGGAAAAAGAATCCAAAAAAGTAGTGTTTGGGCCAGAAAGCTTGTGAAACAAAAGACTGTGGAAGCAGGGCCTCTTGTGATCCGACTCCTTAAACCTGGCATAAAAATGGTCAAAGGCAGCAGATTTGATCTTGTCAGGGTTGTTACACCATACCCCATCAACGTGGACACCTTTAATGGACAAGGTAGCATAATTATTTGAGTAAACTGCAAAAAATGTCCCTAAAATTTTCGATTTTTGCGAGAAATGTCCTAAAAAAATTACGATAAATGTCCCTAATGTTTCATTTTTTTGCGAGTTATGCCCTTGAACCATTACTGTAGTTGCAAATTCCTCATTTTGGCTGACGCTCGTTACTAAAACCCGTTAGTCCAAGGCAAACCCCATGCAAAATGACTAATCTACCCTTGTCTTCTTTCCCCACTTTTATTTTCTTTTGCACCACCCTCTACCACCACCATCACTTTTACTAAAACGGTAAAACCCGTATCACCAGTGCTAATTACGATTTCATGGGTATTGCATTTACACATATGATAGAAGTTTGTTGGAATTTTAATGGGTTTGTGTTTTGGACCAGTGTGTTGGTGATCATCAAATATGAGCTACAAATGCTTTACTTATCCATTTCACTTCATATGTTTCCATTCCATTTGACGGATTGTAATCTTATCCAGTTTAGTTCATATGTTTCCAGTATTTTTAAATTTTTACATCAAAATAAAGGAAACTAAAATAAACGCAATTAAAACTAGCAAAATAAACATAATTTGCAGTAGTTGTTTAACAGTCAAGAAACCTGATACTATCATCATCATTACTAATAGAAAAAGCTCAAAACACCATTAATGGCGGATCCAATTACATCTTCTCTTAACCACAACATAAGTTTTAAAAAAAATAGATCTATAACTTTTTCACATATACCAAACTACACTATCAACATAAATTCAAAAAAACAACAAAATAAATTAACGATGTACTTGAGTTCGAGATTCAGATCCACTAAACATATACTGTACATGTAGAACAAGCCAACAAACTAAAATATCTCCCTGTCAAGATTTCCCACTGAACATAAAGTCATAAACCCACCGTCAAACATAACAACATAAATATCCTCCATTTTAATTTACAACAGCTAGGCACGTTGGTGATACCTCAACCACCTCTGAATCACTTATGGTCATTTCTCTTGGCAATCACTTATGGCTTCTGCTCTTGGTCGTGCAATCTCTAACATTCAACCAACTTCTTCCCAAGATGTACACTTGATAGCAGGTTCGGGGTCGAGAAAACCTCCTTTTCTACGAGAAAGTTTTTCAACCCTCTATAAAGTGAACCTAATCATTGTAGTGTAATTTGGGGTAAGCCTCGGGGATTGATTTCGTTCTCTAGAAGAATAGGAATGCTAGAAAGAGATATATGACGAGAAGGTGGGGGTAATGGAAGATTCTTCTTAGTCTTTTTATGGTTTTTTATAAAGCAAAGGTAAATATCTCGGGGTATATGATTGGGGGTGGTACTTCTATCGATTTCACTACTTTAACTAGTTATCTAATTATCTAATTAACTATGGATAGATTATGCTAATCGAGGTGTGCTCGTATGATGATTAAAGATGTGTTCACTTAAATACTATTACTCCCTGGTTATCTTTTATTGGTTGGTTGAATTGTCACTTCCTTTATCTTAATTGGTGCGTTGTATTTCGTTTGGTCATAGGTTGGTGCCTAATTCCCTAGTTCTATGAATTGCAACTCTCCTTTAGAATACCCGGGATCGGCAAGTGCAATAGCATCTCCCCCGAATACACTACTATCCTAAAGCTACAATTCACGCAATAAACACAACGAATGGCCTAATGTACACTCAAGGGCTTTTTGCTATTTAGGACGTTCAAGCTCGCAACAATGAAAGAATAAGCCATTTTTCCTTACTCTAGCGTCTACCAATTAAGCCAAGAGACAACCTAACAACAATTAATAACTAGGTTTCATAGATCTAAGCAAACACAAGAGTAATTTAGCTAGACATGTTAAACAAGAAAGCATACACAAAATCAATTGAACATGGGGTAGACATAATGATAAATTGGATAAATAAACTTATCTTGTGATGTAAAATAGGGTATGGGACCCTAGAATACTGTCCAAGTCAGACTACAACTGAGTTAGGGTTTGCTCTCCAAAATTCTATATATAGATTTACAATCGCGACGGCGTCACCTTTTGCTAGTGATGCCATCAGGTCGCCCGTCATTAGGGTTTCGTTTGGGCCAAGTCATCGTTGGGACGGCGTCAGTTGAGATGTGTGACGCCGTCAGTCTTCAGTAGCGACGTCGTTTGAATCTTGGATCTTGGGCGTCTGGTGTAAAAGTTGTGAGTGACGCCTTCCATAGTTTAGGCGTGACGCCGTCAGGCTTTAGGACCAGAAATTCCGCTGAGCCGTCGCGTGCACTTTTGATCAAGTCTTCTATAGAGGAATGGCGTCGCCCTTTGGTTGGGACGCCATCATGTGTACTGGAGTGCCTTTGATCTTGACTTTGCCATTTTCTTCATGTTTTCGCTCATTTTCGTCCAAATGTGCTTCATTCTAGCATTTTGCTTCCAAAAGACCTAAAATGTGAAAATGAACGATTTTAAGCAGTAACGGATATAAAATGTGTCGATTTAGGGCTTAAATGGCCTCCTAAAAACGTGTGTTTTAAATACTTATCAACACCAGACCAGTTGCAAGGGTTGGGTTGGGTTATGGGCAAGAGGAGTGTACGGTCGCTGAGTGTGGACCGGAATGTGAGAACTCCGGCTCGATCAGAGGATAGATCTGTGGTTTGGGTTAGGCTCGATCAAAACATTTGTTAACCTAACATTTACAAATTTGTACCTTTTAGTTCAATGCTTGAACATTTACAGATTTGTACCTTTTAGTTCAATTCTTGTACCTTTTTGTGTACAAAGATAAAGATTAAGAAAAAAAAGTGACCGAAATGTGGGTTTTGTCACTGGAATCTGGGTTTGGTCATCGGAGAAGATGAAGATGAAGGGCAAAGGGTGGTTTTGTGGTAGTGGTGCCGGTTATGTGGTGGTAAAGGGTGGTGGCGCAAACGAAAATAAAAGTGGGGAAGAATACAAGGGTAGATTAGTCATTTCGCATGGGGTTTGACTTGTACTAAATGGTTTTAATTACGAGCGTTAGCCAAAATGAGGAATTTGCAACTACAGTAACGGTTCAAGGGCATAACTCGCAAAAAATGAAACGTTAGGGACATTTCTCGCAATTTTTTTGAGGACATTTCTCGCAAAAATCGAAAAGTTTAGGGACATTTTTTGCAGTTTACTCTAATTATTTTTGAGAATCGCGTGAAAAAGCGGCTGTTTTCATCACCTTCCACAACCCACTTCATACGACACTTTTGACGTAAATCATCCCTAATCAACTGATCCAAATGATAGAGGTCAAGAAGCCATTCTTCCCTTTTATCAATGTCGACTTGATTTATCTGACCATCCTCAGCCCTACTATCCCAATCGAGAAGGTTATTGTTAAGCTCCTCCCTGAGTCTATTTTGAGATTGAGCCTGATTAAAAGACCATGATTTAATAGCCAGCCGCAAGCACTTGAGCTTATTCTTAAGTAGAAGGTCGGGGTGGGAGCCAAAATATTGGAATTCCAAGAGGATTTGATCAACTCGGAGAACTCACCTAAACCCAAAGTTTAAAAGGTTCCGGCCCAAAGTTTGGTGAGCCAACTTTAAAGAAAAGGGGGCAATGATCTGAATAGGACCTGCATAGGACAGAGACACTAGCATCCTTCCAGATATCGAAGAAGTTATGGGTTACAAAAAACCTGTCTAATTTACTAGCCTTTGCCCCATCCTTGTCAAATCTAGTGAATCGCCTACCAAATAGGGAGAAGTCAAAAAGACCAGCCCTAGCAATAAAATCATTGAACATCTCGGGTTTATTTGCGTTAAAACAATTGCCATTATGCTTCTCCCGACATCTTACTACATTGAAGTCTCCAAAAATGACCCACGTGACATTATGAGCACCAAGGAGAAATTTGATGGAAGCCCAAAGAGCATAAAAGTTAAATAAATAAGGTCTCTTAATTCTTGAAAAAATATGTATGAACTTAACAGTAATTCAACAATTCTAATTTTAAAAAGTTTTAAACAACTTTTTTTTTTCTCTTTATATATAGTAAAGATTAGGACACATTAAAGTACAATAGCATTATATCATATAATAAATGTATAACTATATATAACATATAATGTTGTATGGCATACATGAAATTGCCCATAGTTTTTTATACCACTTTCACCTAAAGTAAAAGTCCAATCCGGTTGATACCATTGCCAAATTGTCGCATCGCTATAAAACTAAAGCAAAGATAGTGACCTAAAATTGAAATATTAATTTTCCAAGTCAAGTTTTATAGATTAATGTAGACTAAGCAAGTCTACTGGTGAAGAAATGTGGATGAGCCAACATTGATGAAAATGACATGCAAATAAATACAATACACAAATTAAACAACGTCCTCCAATGCCAGAAGAGCACGAAAACAACGTTTAACCAATAAAATCAACATCTATGGACCTACATCAATTTATCTCGACACTTACTCATTAATAATGTACCACCTTGCATAGTTGCATCCTATGTTTTTGTTGAGCATTTTTCTTTTTTAAAGTATATTATCTTTATCTGGTAAATTTTTACGTATTTATATTATAACTATCTATCAGCTCACTTGTAGTTAACAAAATTTGAACTCATATAATCCGTTTTTCAGTTATCTGTTAAACGTACTCACATACCTCTAAACCAAATAACTTAGGTATATTATATTTATACTTGAACCTTTTGCCATAAAGGTGCATGATCACTAATACATGTATTTACGTAAACATATGCATGCTTAACACAACAATTTGTTTATTTGACTTTTGAGTGAACTATCTTAAGCACGTCCAAGTTATATTTTCCTACAAATTATTCCCAATCAAAATTTTTTCTTAGAGCTACATAGTTTGTCTAGGTATACATTGCCCTATTTTTACTGTCTTTACAATTTCGCCGTAATTTATGTGCTTCCTAATACGTATATTTTTGGATATTTTCCACTTACATGACCTAAGTTAATTATACAAATAAAAGTGACCTAGCATTTCATTTCATGTATCATTTATTATAAGAAAACAAAAATGATCAACTTTCTAATATCACATCGTAACCCAAAAATTAAGAACTAGGTTCATTTTAGAAGAATCAATATTTGACACAATTTTACATTAAACAAGAAAAATCTATGGGGTTCACGTGCACCTCTGAAAACCCCCTCGGTCCGTCCCTGATAATCATATCGTAGAGCAAATCATAACACAATTTTGTAAGGGAATGCAAATTGGAAAGAAAAGGCAAGAATCAAAAAAAAACAAATGAGAAGAAGAACCACGCCCACAGAAAGATGCATGCACGTACGTATTAAACTCAATGAAAACCATCCAATCAATAATGTTCATATACCACTCCAATAACATAAAGTAGGAAACATATCATATCTATGCAATGCTAGTGATACTAACGAGAATAACACATTTATAAATTCACATACAACGGTGTTACGCACACAGTTTGGAACACAATTGTCCAATATCAGATTTTTCTTTTCATCATATTTTTTTTCTCAAATTGTAGTTTTTTATTTTATTTTAACAAACATATATTTCTTCTTACAAGAAAAACAAACCAAAACAGATTAAAAATTGTTGCCTTGCCTGTGTCAATACAATTGTACTACCTTTGGACTCTCTGTAAAAACAAAAGGGTTAATAACCTTTTAAAGCACTATACTTGTCAAGAATAACAGTTCTGCGTAGCGAACTAAAAAAATAACTCTTTTAGACATTAAAGTTGACATTTTTGTCTTTCTTTAAATATTATGACCATTTTACCCTTTCTAAATTTTTTTCGAAAAATTTTTTTTAGAAATTTTTTTTCCAAATTTTTTTTTAAATTTTTTTTCGAAATACTTTTTTTTTGAAATTTCTGAATTTTTTTTTCTATCTTCTTTTTTTTATTGAAATATTTTTCGAATGGTAAAATGGTCATAATACGGTCATAATACTTAAAAAAGGACAAAAATGTCAACTTTAATGTCTAAAAGAGTTATTTTTTTAGTTCGCTACGCAGAACTGCCATTCTTGACAAGTATAGTGCTTTAAAAGGTTATTAGTCCAAAACAAAATATGTTGTCCTACATTTTTACCTGCCATGTAGCAATGAGAAAACGACCGACTTTAACTTAGAGCATAAGGTATGGAGACGAATAACATGTCAAATGCATCTTTTTTTCGTGTCATTCGTGTGCTAATGGTACCGGCCAACATGCTATTGCTAAGCCATTGGGTGTTTGAGCCATTGGAATGGCTTAAGCCATTTGCATATTTTGTTTGTTTATTATTATTATTTTTTTGTATTGTGAGTGAGTGGGTATATTTAGTGGGGTATTTTGTGTGACCAACAAGTACCAATAACATGTTATTGCTGTGTTATGAAGAATGGGTGTTTTAGTTATTGGTGTGTTATTGGGAGGGGATGAGGTGGCGTTGAGGTGACATACCAATAACGTGTTATCCGTTAACACGATACCTTGTGCTCTTACATTAAATGATTTGTCATTTTTTTTCTAGTGTATATTCAGGCACGGAATCAAAACTAAATATAACATAGTACACAATTTTTTTTGAACTGCGATATAATAGAGTTAAATCGACGGACGGGATGCATTTACGAAAAATTAATGTTTTTTCTAAAAATTAACACAATTTAGAAAAATTTAGAGGGGCCCGAGACCACGCGGGAAACCCTGGTTCCGTCCATGTATGTATCCTTAATTGATTCATTTGATGTATCACGTATGTGGAAAACATTTCAATATTTAATTTTGTGCCCTAAACAGCTAAACTAATATGTATTGAACCTGAAACTTAAGTTCAAACATGTATCTCGTTTCGGTTCTATCATTTCGCCATGCAAGTTTAACTAAATGTACTATCTTTGTTACCTTTAGTAGAAAAACTATTTGGTCGGATTTGTTCGTTAGTCATTTGCCAAATTACTAGCCAAATTGGCTAAAAAAGCTCAAATTTACTCTCATAAGGCTAAACTACTAGCAAACTACTAGAAAGACAAGGACAAAGCGATCTAATGTAACTTCTTGAATACAAAGCTCGTCGAGATGTTACTTGAATGTAAAAATCTCGTCTAATATAAAGTCTGACGAAATGAAATGTTAATAACGGCAATGCTGATCAATTCACATGCCCATGCGAAGAACAATGTGTGAAAGGTAACATTCAGGCCGACTCAGGGTCCACTCATAAGTCATAGCCTACTTGTTTTAAATAACGTGACTGAGCTTTGAGCATAAGTAACTACCCCGAAGTTGGTTTGTTGGAATAAACTTAAAACTTAAATAAGAAAGTTGGTCACTTGAACCATTTTCGCTAAAATAAAGTACCATATATAGATTATAGAATATAATTGAAGAGTCATTTTTACTAGAAAATGTAGATGAAAACATGGAATAAAAATAAGTCAATAATTAAAACTTTTTTTAAAGCCAATGCATTTTCTCATCAACCCCACCAACAATTCCTTTCTACAAAATGCTTGGCTGTTCACCTTTACGCGCCTCAATAATTCAAAACCCAAAAAAAGAAAACTAAAAAAAAGGAAAAAGGAAAGCAAACTCATTAAAATTCATAACATAAATTTCCTCATTTCTTTTTTTTTTTTGAACAAAGATTACATTTCATTCCACTCCTCACAAACGGAGGTAATTTGAACACAACAAGTTACATCGAACATAAAAGGCAAAATCGAAGCCGACTTGCCAAACAAAATACACGAGGCAACAAGTTAAGCCAAAAGAAAGCATACACCCTAATAGTTGTGACAGACCACAGCAACACCATACAAGGGTGGGGGGAATCACCAAAGTGAGCTTAATGGAGACACAACCATACAAAGATGTAGCTTGACAAAAGTACACAAAGTACATAAAACATACATAGAAGATAAAACTAAGC
This sequence comes from Chrysanthemum makinoi, assembly GCA_910596185.1. Lineage (NCBI taxonomy): Eukaryota > Viridiplantae > Streptophyta > Magnoliopsida > Asterales > Asteraceae > Chrysanthemum > Chrysanthemum makinoi. The sequence goes on from OU343224.1 coordinate 336,402,714, forward strand.
ATCCTAAAAGGAGCTAGAACAAAACCCAACAGATCTAGAATCAAAACCCAAGGCTGCAGCAAGCTATCAATGGCAACCACAACATATCCGAAGCAGACTGAGTAGGCAGCAGCAGCGACAACAAGCGCGCGAGAGATGACAGATCTGTGAGTGTGCTTTATTGTGGGAAAATAAAGTCAGAAAAATCCGGACGGCGTCAAAAACACCGGAGAAATGATTGGATTTCGGTGGATGAGTTTTTAGAGAGAGGTAGGTGAGAGAAGCTAGCAACTACTCCCTCCGTCCCAAAATTATTGTCCCCTATTTACTTTTTTAGTCTTTCTACTTAACTTGACATAATTATTTTCGTTTGTGTTATATAATACTTGATGAAAAATATATGAATGTATTGGGTTTTAAATGTATTTTTCATTGGTATAATTTTTATCAAGTATTATATAACACAAATAAATATATTAATGGTCAAAGTTGAACAAGAAAGACTGATTAAAGTCAAACTAGACAATAAAAATAGGACGGAGGAAGTATAAACTAACAATTTGCGAAGTCCTCATTTCTTCTCAAAAATCCAAAATTACAACTCCATAATTAATTAGTGCCTCAATAATTCAAACCTCAAAAATAAAAAATAAAAAACAAAAAGTAAACTCATTACAATTCATAACAAAAATTTCCTCATTTCATCTAAAAAATCCAAAATTACAACTCCATAATTAATTACTGCCTCAATAATTCAAACCTCTAAAATAATTAAAAAAAAAAAAAAGCAAACTCGTTAAAATTCAAAAAAAAAAAAAATTCTCATTTCATCTCAAAAATCCAAAAATTACAAACAACAATAAAAGTGGAAAATTAAACTAAACTCAATAATTAATTAGTCCCTCAACTTATAAATTCCGCAACAATAACAATAACTAATCTAACATGAATCCTGAAACAGCTGTTTCGTATATTAGTCGGCCAAAAGATCAGAAAAATCAGTATTAATCCTGAAAGCCAATTTTCTCCCAAATAGCATTCCTAACCCTACTCAAATCCCGCCCTTTCAACGTCCTTCCAACTCCTTCATGCACCGAAAAACTCGCCGCCATTTGCTTCGCCAGAAACTCATGCGGCGGTATCCTACACGCGCCATCCTCAAACTCACAGTCTTCGTAGCTGTCACCTCTCCGATTCTCACGGTAGTCTTGTTTCAGTATCTTGGACCAGTCAGGTACGTTCACCGGCAAGGATGAGGGTGTGGTGATGTTCACCGGAGATGATGATGATTTGGTTGAGATCATGCGTTTGGTGTGTTTTTGTGGTGGTGAGGTGGTGATGTGGTGGTTCCAGACGTCGGATTCGTCGAGTTCGAAGTCGGAGATGGTGTTGGTGGTGGTGGTGTGGTTGGTGGTGAGGTAGCGTTGGTGTGATCTAGTGAAGGTTTTTGAGGCTGCCATTGAAACGGAGGTTATGTGTGTGTGTTTTGGAGGTGTTTTTAGTGTGTGTATGTGTTTGTGAGGAGTTTAGTTTGCTTTTATAAATGGTTCTAGTGGATAAGGTTCTTTCTTTCTTTTTTGCATTTTTGTCAAAAAATATGGTATCCAAGTTTGCCAAAAGAAATTGTTAAGGCTGGTTTAAGAAGAGCATTAATGGTGAGTGGTGACCTAACTTTTTTTAGGGTTTATTTCTGCAATCCCGGATAAAGATTCTTTCATATTTATTTGAATATGAGAGATAATGTTATGCTTTTTATGATTATACATTTGAATTAAAATAACATACACTAAATGTCTTGCAATGATGATAATGTACAATTATAACAAACACAACATTACCTCTCATGTTCAATACATGAGAGGATCCTTATCCCTGCAATCTCAGTGTCGTATTTTCCGTTCCTAAATAAATGTCCATTATTAACTTTGAAAGTATTTCTTATTTAATTTTAACACTAAATTATTTTATTTGCGTTATGTAATACTTAATACAAAATATATGAATAGATTGAGTTTGAAATGTATTTTCATTAGTATAATTTTCATTAAATATTACATAACACAAATTAAATAATTTAAGGTCAAAGTTGAAATAAAAAGACTTTAAAAATCAATGGTGAGCATTTATTTAGAAACGGATGTAGTAAGATTTTTCTTTTAATATCAAACACATTACTTTAAGCTTGCAGTAAAGTGACTCAGACACAGTCAAAAAATATACTTCGTAAAAATTAATTAAACACACACACAAACCAAATGCGCCAGATCGGTCACCTAGCCGATCGAACTACACCTAAAATAAGAGGGGGGACATGTCTTCGAAGGTAGACCGACCATGAGTTCAATTTCCTATTACGACTAGTCTAATGGTCAATTCAGCGTCAAATCACATTTTTAATACAACCAACATCGCTAATGACTAGGGGTGAGCAAAACCGACCAAGAACCGAACCGACCTGACAAAACCGAACAAAACCGAGTAACTTCGGTTCGGTTTTCGGTTTAGGTTTTACTGATTTTTGGTTTTCGGTTCGGGTCGGAAACCGAAAAAATCGACCAAAACCGAACCGGGCTGAGTAACTTCGGTTTGGTTCTCAGTTTGAATTTGTTCCTTTTTCGGTTTTTGGGTCGGGTCGGGTTTTGTCGGGTTGGGTTTGACCCGATGCTCACCCCTACTAATAATATAGTATAACAAAACAATTAATATGAACATATATTATTTAAACACAAATATATCTTACAATATAACATTCATAACTTTCTCACAACTCCGCTGGTCGATAGACAAACTTCTTACAAAAAGCGCATCCAAGACGCGTGGAAATGGATAGGTCTTTGAATGAAGACGCAACATGTAAGGGTATAAATGCGCTTGTTGACACTCATTAATCATAGGCTAAATGTGTATTTGACACATAAAATTATTGTTAGATTATACGGAGAATCTGTTTTTCTTGAAAAATATGTGAGACTTTAAATATAAGGTTTGTTTTGGATAAGAGAGGCTATTTTATGTAACTTATAAAAATAATCGTTTTCATTTAGCTTTTGCTTTATAATAATCTGATGTTTCATCGTTAGTTCTAGCAACAATTATTTTTCTGCCAAACATATCTTAAGAAAAAACATGTCAAAATTAGTGTGCTATTCAGAGAGTAACCATCATGTTACTATCTTTATATCGCAAATGTGCAGCTAACTGATCTTTAACAATTTTGAAAAATAAACTTTCAAACCCAATTTCAAGTCAAAGATTACTGAAACATTTACTCATTAACTAAAGCTAAATCGTTATGAAAACAATAATCTAAGATGTGCCAAATCTAGATTTGTCTACTAATCTAAATCTTTTGTGAAAGTTCTTGATGCCAAATGTTAATTATTTCTCATTAGCGTCTTCTCTTGTGAATAAGGCGTTTTTTTCCTTATATGCTAAAAAAAGGTTATGAGAGTCGTAAAAGTTTTTGAAGCAAATTCCTGCCGTTCGGCTAGACCTGGAAATTCCACTTCTATAAACGGTGTCGGAGGAAAACGAGAGTTCCTGCACAACAGATAACACGCGTTAGCCTCGTCCTGGATGATATCCAGGACCAAGCTCCGGCGTGAAAGTAACAAGAGGGTAATAAATGTGGTAATTAATGTAGTAGTTAATGTATGTGTGTGTATTAAATGCAAAACATTAAATGTGTTGGGGTATTTATACTACCCCAACTTGTACCTGTGATATTGTTCCTGTTACTATTCACGCAGGCCTATATTATCTGCTTGCAGGTCTATGGCCACTCTACCTAGTAGGCCACGTGTCAAGAATCCCACAAAATATGCTGACGTGTTTGGTCACTTTGTCAACCCTCGTCCGGACAGCAGCACATGACGTTCGGCTGATGGCGTTTCCGGATGGCAGGACGTCTGGAGTCCGGGCACATAAGCCAACATGTCGCCCCCAGTATAGTGTCACTGGGTGAAAACCGGTGACGTTATACTCACAATTATTTTGTCTTACTAGAAGAGTGTTCTTCTTCAGCTGTACGGGTGTTTGCGCTGATCTTTTCGGCATTAGGCCGCTCTGATGGGCCTGGTTGCTTGTTGGGCTTTTACTCGCCTCTTTCCTACTTCCCCAATTGACGTGGACGTACCAGATTGACCCACGTCAACTTCTTACTGACTGATGGGACGTTTATACAGCTTCCTAGGGTTTTTCACCGCCTATATATATTCACCTTTTACCATACTTCTTTTTTCACACACTTCACTCGCATTCAAATCGCTTTCACTCGCCGGACATCCTCTTCTCCTTCGTAAGGTTTGTTTCGTTCTCCTTTGTAATTACTTGTACATTTCCCTTCGGTATTCTTTTAGTATGGTCGAACACGAAACCGAGGAACAGAGCACTCCCCTTATGGAAACCGAAGAGACCGCCCAACCTTTGGTTGTACCAAATTTCGATATGCATATTTACACCTCTAGGTTGACACAACCCGAACTAGATAATATAATAGCTGAGTATTGTATCCCCACTGACCTTCGTCCTCATCTTCCGCCGGACGACATGACTATGGATCAACTGTCGGTGGATAAGATTGGTATATATCCCCAGCAGTTGGATACCGGAGGAGTCAGGATCCCCTTTTCTTCATTTTTGCTGAATGTGATCAGACATTTTAGGGTTCATATTTCTCATTTGGTTCCCCTTGGCTTGAACCGGGTGGCTCTTTTCGAGATTAGGTGTTATAGTTTAAATATTGAACCTAGGGTATCCTTGTTCCGGGCATTTTATCGGCTGTGTAAGCAGGGGCATTGGTTTTCTTTCGAGAGTAGGACAGGCAAGAAAGCCTATAAATGCTTCAAGGAGGTGCTCACCGGTCTTAAACACTGGAAATAAAAAAAAAATTCTGATCGACCGAAGGGCAATCCCCTATGCCATGGCGTGGAGGCACAAGGACTCAAAAATCATTGATCCTTTTCCTACCGGCTTTTCGGAGGCTGATGCTGAGAAGCTTAGCAAGACTCTTATTTTCCTAAGGAAGCCAACCATTAGTCTGTTGTGGATGTGCCACCTTTCCTCGATTTTCAAAAATTCGGGGTTCGAGCCTCTTCTAAAGGATGCCGAGGGTCATGGTAATTATCTTTCCGGTCTTTATAGAGTTTGTTGTAACTGTTGTTTTGTGATTTTCTTAGATAATTTCTCCTCTTGCAGTTGTCAATATGTCTGAGTACCTTGAACTCCCTGAATGGGACGACACTGTGGTGAGCAAAGGTCCGGCCGTTGACCCTAACCGAGAGAAGCCCAAGAGGACTACAGATCCTTTGCCAGTGGGAACAGCGATTCCTGCTAAGGATGCTATTGCTAGAAGGGCCGAAGAGGCGGACCCGGAGGTTGTGGCGGCCAGAGAGAAAAAAGAGAGAGAAATTGCGGAGCGTCAAGCGGCGAAAAGAAAAGGTAAAGGGACGTCCAAGGCCCAGACCAAAAGAAAAAGGAAGAAAACGAATTTCGTTGAACAGTTTTCCTCTGGTTCGCCCGTGCTAGATGCGGAGCCATTGAACCAGGCCGTGTCGGGAGGTGGGCAGACGACAAATTTGGATGTTAACGCCGAGCAGGAGGTTCCCCCCGTCGCCGCTGGTGGGCATGAAGAGAATGTGGAGCCCGAGGGGATGGGGGATAATGCTGCCGGAGGTGAGGGCAATTTGCAACAAGAAGGCAGTCATCCTCATCCGGCGAACTTGCCTCCTCAGCACTCCGCAGGTATGTACGATCCATTGTGTGACTTGTTTTTGCAACTCCTTTTTACTTATTTCATTATTCGGCCCTTTTCCAGGTCATTCCTCCCATCATTCTCATGATTCCCAGCTCGTTATAAGGGTCAATCTGGACTCAGGTATACCTTGGCTTTCGGCCCATTATTTTCCTTTCGTTCGTTTGTTTCCTCATTATCCTTTCCCGATGTGCAGATGAAGCTACGAATACTTTTATTCCTAACTGGGCCCTCCGCGATGACGTCCGGATTGATTCTTACCGTTCTTGCCGAGAACTTATGTAGGATCGAATATATTTATTGTGTTGATGATTCGGGTGGTCTTGGATGATCAAAATACATGTTTGCCATATTTAGAGAGAGAAAGATAGAGAGGGTGTTCTTGCTAGTGACTTGGTTCACAAAATATGGAAGGTTAGATTATGAGAAGCACCACCCCTTCCATGGATGGAAGGGGTATTTATAGTTACATGAAATACGACCTCCTATCGGCCTGTGGATCAGGTATACATTGGGTAAAGACCCGTCCTTCCTCCACGGTGTTACTCTAAACTAAACTACGCTACAAAATAACTAATTAACTACTTAATAACGTAAACAACGACAAATCTACGAGCTAACTTATGCTAGATAATATTTGGGGTAACCGACACTTTAATATGGAATTTCCAATTCCTAACAATCTCCTCCTAAGGGAGGTCACCCCATGAAATACATTTTGCATCCTAGCATTCTTTCTTTGTCTTTGTTCTTGAGCTCGTAGACCTCGATTCTTCAATTCCGCAATCTTTGTGCTTTTGTAGCGATTCTTCAAAGTCCACATTGATTTGTAATTTAAGTGGAGGCCTTTAACTGATCCACATCTTTGATGATCTTCGAGCTTTCTTTGAGATCATCAGCCACAGTAAATCTCTGAATCACCCTTTATTGTGATGCCATCATGTGAAGTTGTGACTTTTGGACCGACATGCTCACACATTTGAATCATGACATCTTTCCATCAGAGTAGCGGAAGCCTTCGGTTCATGATATTTGCGCAGTGAAGCGAAGCATAGTATGAAATATCAGAGCGAGGTTATGTAGATATGCACCAGTCATGATTTCTTCAATTAAGTGTGGATGTTGTGAACATGCGGCTTTGGATTGACTCCTCAATTCTGATTAGCTGCAACAGTCCAAATGTACCTGCAAACAACAGTTAGCAATAAAACACACGAAAGTGTCTTTGATCACTTTCGTTGAATTGTGGTACACGACCCACAGTTCCCCGTTGATCAGTACAAGTACTGCCTGTGATCATGTATAATTCCGAAGAATCTCCTTGACAGGGTTTCGCAGCTGCTCTAGCTGTTCTCAAACCGGAACGTCTCAAAGAAGACAACACGGAGTGAGTGAACCAGCGAATTGAGATTCACTTATTGATGAAAGATTGATTTGAAAAACAATCGCGTATTACTTGAAAGAAAGATATTTGCAATACGACGAAGGTTTTATGAGTACACATTCGACGTGCTAGTGAGAAGAAGATTCGCACATCGAACGGTTTTTCCATAAGTATTTTTTCAATCAGAGATACTTTTTGTGTTTGAAAACATAAGTACACATTCGACGTGCTAGAGAAAAGAAGATTTGCACATCGAACGGTTTTTCCAAAAGTATTCGTCAATTCCATTCCTGGACCAAGGTTGATTCAAGAGTGAATCGCCCCATCGTTTCTATCCAGTTGTCACAAGTTTGATCTTTTGGAAAGATCTCACATGTCACCCACCAAGAGCTTGTTTGATGTTGGCTCTAGAAGGATTTCCATCTTCATCGTGAATACTTTTACATACCACTCAGATGTTCTGGCAATACCACAAGGATAATGCGTAGGACTCTTAATATATCCTTACTTTCCACATTGTGTGAAACAGCAAGTCTTCATTAATTTAGTGTCCTAATGAGATATTGTGGACGATCTCTTGGCTCTATACTCAATAGTGCACTTTTGGTTCCTATGCCGGAGACTATAGAGAGGGTCTCCTTCTTCAATATCAACAATCTCTAAGAGAAAGTCGATAGATTATGTCGGTTCCCCGTGAGAATGAAACAAGTCCTTTTAAGAGGAACTTGAGTAGCTTGGGAAGGTTAGTGCAGTGCGTCACTGGGTCCATGACGTCTTGTCTTCAATACCAGTGTTACCTTAGTAACCACCAGTAGCATATGTATTGAACCCGGTGTCTGCCCTAAGGTTGAATTATTGGAGGGCTATTTCTTTTCACCCTTTTCTCATTTCATTTCTTTTTCATTCTTCAACCCCTTCACTGCTTACCGAGACTTCATTACTATAACATTGTTGGGTTTATTCCGATTACTAGCTCGGACTCGGTCGGCACTCTTCCCATTTCTCATTTTTCTCCTTTTTTCAATATACCTAAGGACTTCTACACTATCTAGTGGATTGTCCCTGGGTAGATCCCTCCGGTGCTGGCGGATCGTGGGAACTAATACCTAACCTAACCATCCTTATAACACCATGCATAAAGTAAATTGGTCGGTCTTTTGGTATTGTTCTTTCCTTCATGAAACCAATCGAAAAATCATTTGGAAAAACAATCAAGGTACTTGTGATACGAGATCAAAACATTTTGTACCTTAACAGTTTTGATCATTTTAGAAATGCTCCCCCTCAACATGTGCATATGATATTAAAATTGTTTGGCACATGGAGGTAAGAGTTCTTTGAAATAATTTCTTTGAAATAATTTCTTGATCACAATTTTCTTAGAAAAAGCCATTTGATTTTCTTGGTAAGTTCTCCCCCTCAATATGTGCATAGAATATTTGAAAATCATTTTATCAAATAGAGGCAAGAGTTCATTTGAAGCACATTTACGATCACACAAACCATTAAGAAACCATTTGATCCCCCTCAATATGTGCTTCGAGATTCGAAAGCGTTTAGCACATATGAGAGAGCTGCCTGCGCATTTGAATCAAATCGATCATCAATTATCAGATTTCATTATTAAATCACAAATTCTTCCCCGATCAAAAATATCAAACCCTTTGAGATTTTGGATCCCAAGTGATTTAATAAGGTTTATAAAACAATGGAGAGTATGTGCCTGGTTTAAATACTCATCTGGTTTTTGGTTAAATGCTCCTCCTCAACATGTGCATTGTATATTTGAAATCGTTTGGCACATGGAGGCAGGAGTGCCTTTAAAGGACTAAAACCAATTCCATTTAAACAGATAAGAGATTTAAATCACGATCTCTCCCCTGATCAAAAATATCAAACCATTTGAGATTTGTTTAAATCATTTAGAAAAGTTTGGGGAAAGACGTGGCAAGATCTAATTTTGAAAAATGACTGATAGAGGACCAATTATAGACATTAAAGATTTTTAGTGTCAGGTATGATAGTTTTTAAGAGATCTTTTAAGTAAAACAAAACAATTTCACAATCAAACAAGAACAGAAAAAAATTCATTTTGAAAGACCTTGATTCTAAAGAAAAAATCATACCATGACATAACATTAAATCTTTAGATCACCACTTATATTGTACAATCTGGACTTTTATGAAGAAATATCGTTTGAAAATAATTTATTTTAATTCACTCTCCCCCTCAATCGATGACCGTAGTCGATGATTGAGTGACTTAGGTTTTGATAAAAATGAAGTCCGATGATTTTCAAAATTTAGTCCAGTTTATTTTCAAAACAACATTTTTCCCATTTTCAAAACAATTCAAACAATTTTTTTTCAAAATTGTTTAGAAAAGGTATTCTGCATACAGATACATTAGTGGTTGAGAAGCTTTTGTTGTTGTTGCAGAGGGTTGGAAGAAAAACCGTCTGCAGACGCAGTGAGACTTCTTACGTTGCATTTTAATGCCAACTGAGGTCAAATTAAGCTCCGTTTCTTCAATAACTTAGAAGAAAACCATCTGCTGATGCAGTGAGACCTCTTACGTTGCATTTTTCCATGCCAACTCTCCTTGAAAGTCCAATTAAGCTCCGTTTCTTCATTTGTCAACCCAAGATATAGTTACCCTTTCCTTTCAGCATCCAATCATATTCAGTTGTGGGATCCGGATCGAGAACATTCTTATACCAATATACCTGCATACGTTAGTGAACATACATACAGATATATGGTGGTCGACAACACCCAAACAGCAATCGACTAATAACAGTCAATGCAACATATCAATCAGATCATATAAATGTATGGGAATAATGTGTTCATCAAACTCTAATCATCTAATCCTAACAATCACTTCCTAGAAACCTAGTCCTTCAACATAGGCAATTGTATTTTACAGATAAGCACGTAGGATGATTAAGATAATCTCGTTAGATTATACAGATTTGAAAACATTCTCCCCCTCAATCAATGACTCATTTTCTGAAAATTTTAAAAGCGCTAAAGTCATTGATTGAGTTTTCAATATTTACGAAAACTTGATTCCGATTGATTTTCAAGCAACTCATTTTACCACCATTTTGTTAAAACAAATATTTTTCTGAAGAATTTTAGACGGAAAAATATTTTAGTAGGAACAGCAGTCCTTCGACATACTTTCCTCAATTTGTTTTAGGATAAGTGCACGAAATATTTGAAAATTGGTTTAGCGCAGCACTTTCCTTTCTTGAAGAACGGGTTGCTATCTGAAATAATAGCAAACCATTAGTTTAAGCACGAGTTACAGTCTGAAATAACTGCAAGCCATATTTTGAGACATGTTTTGAAAAAGAATATTTACACCTCCTGCTCGAACTTTATCTATGGTCTCGTGCCATTATTGAATGACATTTCTAAGACCGCAGATGTTATCGATACTAGAAGACATGTCATAGAAAAACATATTTTTGGCATTTTTGAAATTTTCTGATTTTTATGGGTTTTTGAAGGTTTTATAATTTTCTATTTTCTTTTGCTGGTTTTATATTTTTGTATTTGGTTTTTAAATAATATATACAAGGATAGAGAAGATGATATAGTAAAAGAAGATGATGATATGAGTACCGAGATATGGATATCGAGCAGCCCCGTTTTAGAAGATAGAAATCGTCATCTCTTAAACATTCACCACCAAAGCTTCCAAGGCTCTTGCATAGAAGAAAGAAATTGAACCATCTGAAAGTGAGACTTTGGCAGCTTCCCCCCAAACCGAAAATCCTTTAGCCGAGCAGATTCAAAGCTTTCTTTCAAGCTTCCATTAGCCAGGTGCACCAAGAAGCACACCATTATCATTTATCCCGCAGCTCCATTTTAAGAATGATAATCGAGGTTCTCCATTCGGGGTTATATCATCAACAAGAACAGCGACGTATCATCCCACTCTTTAAATTTCTTCTCATATTTCATTACCACTGAAGTCTGAAGCAATCCATTCCGAAAGGTGTCAAGAGACCACTTCCCCCACGTAGTTGAAATGATGCAGTCAGTCTCTTAGACTAGAGCTCACGAACCCGAATACACATACCCGAAGACAAAGAAACTTATACCATCGAGTAGCAGATTAAGTCCAATAGCCAAAGAATAACCCCCATGTATACTTTTCTCTCCCCCTGAAGAAAGTGTATGAAGCTCAAGAACCCGAAGTACCCAATGCCCAAAGAGAGAATAACCGATAACATTGAAGAAGGGTCGAATCACCGATTATCTCTGGGTGACAATCTGCGGATGTCAACACCGGAATAAGTGATTATATCTCTGAATCCCAGATTAAGCCCTCAAGTAAAACAGCTGAGCATCCCCAATGTACACAATCTCTCTCCCTTGATGATTGTGATAACATCAAAATCATCATACACTTGTGTACTGGTATGTGCTAAAACACATACCTTTTCTTTATCAAAATAGACCCAAAATAACCAAGAAAGAGCCGTTTATTGCTAATATTTGTGGTTTTCTTGAGTTTGTGCTTGTGCAGGTATGGATATGTAAAAACACGGAAAAAGGATCCAAATCGGGCGTAAATCCGAGCACGGGAGATTAAGAGAGCTTAATTTGGCGGGAAGGTCGAATTATGCATTTTGAAGATTTCCAATCTCTGAGGATGATTTGTGAAGATTTGATCAAAGTTTGAAGAAATGTCAGAAACAGTCCCTCAAGTTTCAGCAATTGTCAAAAGAGGCCCTTGAAGATTCAGAAAGTGCAATATCAGTCCCTAGATTATTTATGATTGACAAGAATGGTCCTTGGAGGAGATTTTCAGAAGTACACCTTTGGTCCCTCAAAAATACGGATGTACATGTTTGGTCCCTATGGTTACAAATCTATTATCACCACTAGTCCAAGTTAATCCATTTATTCCAAGTCCAATTACCACACTATACCTCTCGGCCCAATACAGAAACCCAAAACCCGAGTCCACTAACTAAACCAAACCACTTCCCCGTTTACACTCCAACCCGAAATAAACCTATTACCCGACTTTTAAACCCAAGTCAACTCAATATGCCCGGTCAAACATTTTAAACAACAATAAAATAAGTAACCGCGCCCCAAACAGTACCCAATCCACCCTTCTTCCCTGTCTCTCCCAAACACACCCGTACACCACAAATAAAACCTCTCCCAAACATCAACCTCGTACTAGCATCTCTCAAATCCTTCTAGAAATCTTATCCCACCTGACTTGTCAAGATAAGAGTGACCACATGGCATTTTGGAGCTCGGCTATTGGCTTAGACACATCAATGGGCGAAATGGTGCATTTTGATTGGTGCTTATGATGATGGAAGGAATGAATGGCTCAGAATCAGCCTTCTAGGCTCTTCTCAAAGGATCCCAAGACCTTCTCCATTTCAGCTATAAATAGGACCCCTATGATCACAATGTAATGTGTGTAGAGTAGCTTAATTTCCTTTAAAATTTAGTTTATGTTTAATGTATTTTCAAAGATTTCAGTAGTTTAATGTTTTAAATTTCAGTATCTTGTATTCTCATTTCAGTTTTAATATAAGTTTTTCAAGTGTTTCATTTCTTGTTTGATGTCAATCCGTACTATTCCATTGATTCAAGCTTTAAATATTGTTAGTTTAAGCTCATATAAGCTCTGAATAGCTTATGTGAGCTTGTTTTATCCATCTTATTTTGGTCTTGTTCAGTTTTTATAAAAATCAAAAAAAAAAGAGTCAACATAAGTCAAACTGCTTATTTGCTTATTTCTCGTGCTTATTCACTTCTGAAACAGCTTTTTCTCTTATTAAGTAAAGTGTCTACACTATTATCTTTTAAGAATCCAAGCTTGACAAACCTCTCTAGGCCAAATCTGCCAAACACTCTTGATAAAGGATTGTTTGGCATTGTGGGTTCCTCACCACTTTTGGTCATTTGGTGAGTTCTTTAAGTTCTCACTAGGATTAATCTTCTTTGGATAAGTAGTTTTGTAGGTCTCTTTGTAGTCTCTAGTAGCAGAAGTTTAGTTTTTAAAGTTTGAGTAAATAGGTTTTATCAAAAATAGTAATATGGCAGTAAGAGGTTTTAATCCCTTTTCATTGTTGTTTTGAAGTTCTTTTGGTCCTAGTTGGTGTGTCTTGAAGTTCTGAGTCAGTGTCAATTTAGATCTAAAGCAATTGGGTCAGTTTAGTTACTTGGGTCACTGCCTTAATTTCCTGTCAAAACAGTGTTTTTAGTCACTTTCTCTAGCCGTTTTTACTGTCTAAATCATCTCAAAAACCCAAAAAAATTAGTTTAGTGTAGAGTCTAGCAGTTATATTTAGCTTATAATCAGTTTTTACAAATCTTCAATAGCTTTAACAAGCTCTAATCTAGTCTTTCAAATCTGTCCCAACTGTTATCAGCAAAACAGATTTTAAGAGTTCTCAAACACCCTGTTAGATCAGATCTTGTAAACTCCTTACTTGAGCTTCAAAACTTTTGAAACTTGGTTTTTTGTAGACCCTGGAACCTATTCTAAATCTGATCTAGCTTATTTTGGCATAAAAAACTTGTTTGCTAGCTTATTGATAAGCTCAAAAGTTGTCCCTTCACTGCCTTAACTGTTGGTATCTCAGTAACCAAAGTTGGTGTTCAGAGCTTATTAGACTTTAGGACTAGCTTAAATCACTCCTAAACACCTTGGTATAGATAGCTTATTAGGATTCCTTTCCCCTATAGCTTATTTGAATGATAACTTAGCTTATTAGCTTATATCTTTAAGTAGTTTCCATTTTAGCTTAATCATTCCTTAATTACTAGCCTATTGAATGCTCCCATAACTCTATCACTGTCTCTTTAAGGTTGCTTTAAGATTCCCTTAGCTTAAATTTAGTCTAGGAGCCTTTTGCTTATTTATAAGTGCTTATTTGTATCAAGATTACACTGCAGCTCTCATATTTCAAACATAAGCCCATGTTTTCTTATTTTTCATAGATTGAGAATAACTTTTTAGAATTTTCCTGAAAACTTCATCATTTTTGGTCCTTTGTTTGCTATTTTTCTAAATTTAAATTAGTTTTTAATCACTTTTAAATAGGTTTTATTGCAAATAATTAAGAAAAAGTTCAAAAAAATAATTTTTCATTTTTCTCAGTTTAAGAAAAATATAAAAAGCATAAAAAAGATTTTTCCATATTTTTCCCCTTTTATATTGTATTTTTCACAATTTAAATTAGATTAAATTAGTTTTAAATTAGTAGAAAATAGAAAATTGATCTGAAAAATACAAAAATAGTTTTGAAAAGTCTCTTATGATATTTTAGATTTTTAGAAAATAGTTTCATGTTTTTCTCCTTAAATTTCATAATTTTTAGAATTTAATTTAGATTAAATAGTTAAAATTAGTTTTTAATTTAAATAAAATCCAGAAAAATCCAAAAAAATAGTTTTAATTCTAAATTAGTTTTTACTTATCATTTTTAGTATAAAAGTAGATTTAGGCATTTTAGGATATAATTTAGACGTAGTTGCATTTTAATTACGTTTTATTAATTACGTTTTAGTAATTCGCACTTAGGATTTCCGTAAAATAGATTCCCTTAATTACTTTCCCCATTCCCGTAGTTTAATAATCAAAATCAAACAAATCAAAACATCGAGCATTAAATTCCGAACCAAAACGACGGCGTTGGCAATTCAGCCTCGTTGGGAAAACGATCCGGGTTGTCTAATCCGTACACACGATCACACACGGGATTTGATTTATTATTCTTTTTCCTAAGAGAATTTGAATCTATCTTCGTGATTATTTTTGATATCGATATTGAGGTTTTATCCACACAAATAACCCTTAAGCCTTCATTATCACAGATTCAGTGTCCGAGCCGTTTTAAGCTTCTTACGGTTAGTCATTCACAAGTGGCTAGCTTGTGTGAGTCAAGCTTGACGTTGTTTAATTGCCCTGAATCAATTTTTGGCGCCGCTGCCGGGGAGGTTGTGTCACGACAATATCGTTTGAGGTTTGACGATTAGTGACTCGAGATCCTTCATTCGTGAAGTTACTATTTTTCTATAAAATAAAAAAGTAAAAAAATATTTTCCTTTTTCTTTTGTATATATATATATCGCATTAAAAATACAAAAAGATTTTCTCTTTGTTTTTGCTAATAAATAGAAGACATCAATTATATAACATTCTCAACGGAGGTGTTATCATTAATAAGTTCCCGAACTAAAGATCAAAAACTTGCCTTTGTGTCACTTGTGAGTTTATTTATTTCTATCGGACAAACAAACTGTGTGGTGGGTATAAGGACGGCCTGACATTAAATTGCGGCTGAAAAGAAGCGGGTTTTAATAAGCTTCGCGCTGACCTAAAAAGCTTCTCCGCTCGCTTGTGCGTTTGTCTTATAGAGGTGATTTATTCACTTGGGATTATTGGTAAAGTTCACTGTGTTTTCGAATACCGTTCGTTTTAATTGCCCTGGTTTTTGAAAGTGCATGCGCACTCGTTCTAATAACTACAGACCGATACGCGAAGCCGCTACAATTCCGCGAAGGCGAAATAGACGTGCTCCCTTAGTCGAACCCGAGATTCGAACTAATCAAGCCCCGCCCATCATCGAAATGGCGGAGGACAACCGATCTATGCTAGAGCAACTCCAAGCACCCACCGAGGGTTATGGAGAAGCCATCGTCGTCCCGGCAATCGTTGCCGATAACTTCGAGCTTAAACACGGATTGATAAATTTGGTTTCGTCAAGCCAATTTTACGGATTCGAGAGAGACGATCCTCACTCTCATATCCGACGATTCAACAAGCTCACGTCTACGATCAAGTACCGTAACGTTCCGGAAGAGGCTATCAAGCTACTCCTCTTCCCATTTTCACTCGAGGGGCCGCCCGGATTTGGCTCGAAAAACTACCCCTCGATCGATAACCACATGGGAGAATTTAGTATCAAAATTCGTGAACGAATTCTTCCCACCGTCTAAAACAACAAGCCTTAAAAATGAAATAACAAAATTCACACAAAGATTTGATGAATCATTTAGTGAGGCATGGGACCGATTCAAAGATTTGCTTAGGCAATGTCCCCATCATGGTTTTGCACCAACTTGATACGTTCTATAACGGTTTGAATGAGAACGATCAAGACTCTCTCAATGCCGCCGCGGGTGGTAATTTGTTGACCCGATCAACAAGAGATGCCTTGTCCATTATTGAGAACAAATCTAAAGTTCGTACATCACGTAGCAAATCGGTTGCTGCCCGAGTGCATGATACACCATCGTCCTCGTCTCACGGAAATACGTCTAGCACCGATGCTAAGATTGATAAGCTTACGGATTTGATCCAGGCTTTAGTTAAGAGTAATTCTTCTCCACCCGCCCAAGTCAAAGCGGTGGAAACGACTTGTACTACTTGTGGTGGCCCGCATGCCTACTACAATTGTACCGCCACCGATGGACATCCTTTCAATGCTAATGCCGTAACCGGAGGTAACCAATACCGTTCTCAAGTTGAACCGAATCCTCGTGTTAGTAATCAAATGGTACCTCCGGGATTTTCTCCATCGAACAATCAGAATCGTTTTAATCAAAATCAAGTTCGTGGACCAAATGTTCAAAACCAATTCAAAGCTCCACCAAATCAATACCCAAATCAAGGAGCTAACTACAATCAAGTATATCACAACCCAAGCTATCAAGCTTCACCTTTGCCTCCAAATGACTTCACAACTTATGTTCAAAACACCAATTCTACCATCCACACTATGCAAAATCAGATTACAAGTTTGAGGAACGAGTTTCAATCTTCGTTAACTAGACAGAGCAATGAGTTTAGGAATGAGATTCGACTTCAGAACAACAAATTGGAAACTTCACAGAATAAACTCGAAGACATGTTGAATCGTGTTGTGTAAGGTCACCAACCCTCATCTTCGGTTCTCTTCCGAGTGATACTATTCCCAACCCGAAGGGTGAGTTGAAAGCTATAACCACACGGAGTGGTAAGGCTTCTGATGGACCCTCGTCTCCACTCCGGTGATAAGGGAGGAGGAACAAGATACCGAGGTTATTGAAGAAAATGTGCAACCCGCACCCGTACCACCTCCGGTCGTTCAGACTCCGATTCCGGAACCCGATGTTCCGAAGACTACTCTTAAACCTTTACTTCCTTATCCTTCAAGACTTCATAATCAAAAGCTTCGTGATAAAACCGAAAACCAAATGGAGAAATTTGCTGAAATCGTTCAATCCTTGAATTTTAACATCAGTTTCACCGATGCTTTACTTCTCATGCCGAAATTTGCTGCTATGATCAAGAATTTAGTGAGTAATAAGGAAAAATTGGCAGAAATAGCAAAAACACCGTTGAATGAGAATTGCTCGGCGGTGCTCCTCAAGAAACTTCCCGAAAAGTTAGGAGACCCCGGCAAATTTCTTATCCCTTGTGAGTTTCCGACAATAGTGAAATGCTCCGCCTTGGCCGATCTTGGTGCGAGCATTAACTTAATGCCTCTTTCGATTTATAACAAACTTTCTCTCCCGGAACTCACACCTACTAAGATGACTCTTGAACTCGCGGACCGTTCAACCTCTATTCCAAGAGGAATCGCCGAGGACGTCTATGTGAAAGTAGGACCACTGCATTTTCCCGCCGACTTCGTTGTCGTTGACTTTGATGCTGACCCCCGAGTACCTCTTATTCTCGGGAGGCCTTTTCTAAGAACGGGTCGTGCGATGATTGACGTTTATGAAGGAGAAATCACTTTACGATCTAACAAGGAAACCGTCTCATTTAATATTAACCATCCTTCGAGATACTCCTCCAACTATGATGATGCTTCTATTAATCGAATCGACGTTCTCGATATTGCTACGGAGGAGTATGCTCAAGAAGTTCTTGATTTTATGGGTGGCAATCCCACCATTCCTTCTAAAAATATTGAACCATTTTCGAGCCTATTATTGCCGATTCTTCCCCCTCTCTCACTCCGTTCGAGGGAGGTGACTTCATTTTGGAAGAGATCGATGAGTTTCTTGCTGATGATGAATCGATTCCACCGGGAATTGATGATGGTGTTTATGATTCGGAGGGAGATATCCGTTATCTTGAGCAATTATCGAATGAAGATCCATTACCGTCACTCCCTCCGAAAGAAATTACGATTGACGAAATCAAAGAAGTACAAACGTCTCATGAAAATCCTCTGGAGCCCGAGCTCAAGGATTTACCTCCTCATCTTGAATACGCTTTTCTTGAGAAACCGAACAAATTTCCCGTCATCATTGCTAAAAACTTAAAAGATGAGGAGAAAACCGCACTTTTGGATGTCTTACGAAAACACAAAAATGCAATCGCTTGGCAAATTTCTGACATCAAAGGAATCAATCCTCGTTTCTGTACCCACAAAATTCTGATGGAAGATGATTGTAAACCCGTGATTCAACAACAACGTAGGGTTAACCCAAAAATTCATGATGTTATCAAAAAGGAAGTTCTTAAACTCCTCGACGCCGGAATCATTTATCCAATCTCCGATAGCTCATGGGTTAGCCCTATCCATTGTGTCCCTAAGAAGGGAGGAATGACCGTCATTGCTAACGATGAAAATGAGTTGATTTCCACACGCCTCATCACCGGATGGAGGGTGTGTATTGATTATCGAAAATTGAACGATGCTACTCGTAAGGACCATTTCCCGCTACCTTTTATGGATCAGATGCTCGAACGTTTAGCGGGGAATGAGTTCTATTGCTTTCTCGATGGTTTCTCTGGTTATTTTCAAATCCCGATCGATCCAAAGGATCAGGAGAAAAGCACTTTCACATGCCCTTATGGAACGTTTGCTTACCGACGCATGCCTTTTGGGTTATGCAATGCTCCCGGTACGTTCCAAAGGTGCATGATGGCTATTTTTCACGACATGATCGAAAAATCTATGGAAGTTTTTATGGATGATTTCTCGGTTTATGGAGATTCTTTCACTTCTTGCCTCTCTCATCTTGACCACATGCTCAAAAGGTGTGAAGACACCAATTTGGTCTTGAATTGGGAGAAGTGCCATTTCATGGTTCGAGAGGGCATTGTCCTCGGCCATAAGATTTCAAAATCTGGGATTGAGGTCGACCGAGCTAAAGTCGACGTTATAGCTAAACTCCTCATCCCACTACCGTCAAAGGTATTCGGAGTTTTTTAGGTCATGCCGGTTTCTATCGCCGTTTCATCCAAGAGTTCTCTAAGATAGCCGCCCTCGACCCATCTCCTTGAAAAGGATGCTCCGTTTATCTTCACCAACGAATGTGTTGAAGCATTTAACATTCTCAAAAAGAAATTAACTGAGGCACCGATCTTAGTTGCCCCGACGGGATTTGCCCTTTGAACTCATGTGTGATGCAAGTGATTACGCAATTGGGGCCGTCTTGGGGCAACGTAAGTCGAAACATTTTCAACCCATACACTATGCGAGTAAGACATTGTCTGAGGCCCAACACAATTATACTACTACTGAAAAGGAATTATTGGCCGTTGTTTATGCTTTTGAGAAATTTCGACCCTACCTTGTCTTGTCGAAGACCATAGTGTATACCGACCATTCCGCCCTCAAGTATCTTTTGGCAAAGCAAGATGCTAAGCCACGATTACTTCGGTGGGTTCTCCTCCTTCAAGAGTTTGATGTTACTATTCTTGACACAAAAGGAGCGGAGAACCTTGCTGCCGATCATCTTTCTAGACTTGAGAATCCCCATCAAAGTGTGCTTGAGAAAAAGGAGATTACGGAAACATTTCCTCTTGAGACACTTGGGATGGTTGCTAAGAGAGACCCGAACACCCCATGGTTTGCCGATTTTGCAAATTACCATGCGGGCAATTTCATCGTGAAAGGGATGTCGTCCCAACAAAAGAAAAAGTTTTTCAAAGATGTTAAGCATTATTTCTGGGACGACCCCTACTTGTTTAAGATTTGTGCGGATCAAGTAATCCGGCGGTGTGTTCATGGCCAAGAGGCTATTGATATTCTTAATGCTTGCCATAACGGACCCACTGGTGGCCATCATGGTGCAAGCTACACCGCTAAGAAGGTTTTTGATTCCGGATTCTATTGGCCTACCATATATCGAGATGCCCATGATTTAGTCAAATCTTGTGATTCTTGCCAACGTCAAGGAAAAATTTCACAGAAGGATGAAATGCCACAAAATGCTATTCAAGTCTGTGAGATTTTTGACGTATGGGGCATCGATTTTATGGGGCCATTTCCATCATCTAGAGGAAATAAGTATATCCTCGTGGCCGTCGACTATTTGTCCAAATGGGTTGAAGCGAAGGCGCTCCCCACCAATGACGCCCGAGTGGTTGTTAAGTTCTTAAAGAATTTGTTTTCCCGATTCCGAGCACCTCGTGCTATCATCAGTGATCGCGGTACCCATTTCTGTAATGAACAATTTGCAAAAGTTATGGCTAAATATGGAGTTACCCATCGTCTTTCTACCGCGTATCACCCGCAAACGAGCGGACAAGTTGAGGTCTCGAATCGTGGTTTAAAAAGGATTTTAGAAAGAACCGTAGGAGAACATCGAGCTTCATGGGCTGATAAGTTAGATGATGCATTATGGGCTTTCCGCACCGCATACAAGACACCCATCGGGTGCACCCCATTTAAGTTGGTGTATGGAAAAGCTTGTCACTTGCCCATCGAGCTCGAGCACAAGGCATTCTGGGCCTTGAAACATGCTAATTTCGATCTTAAGACCGCAGGTGATCACCGAAAAGTTCAATTGAATGAATTAAACGAGCTTAGGGATCAGGCCTACGAGAATTCTTTGATTTTCAAAGAGAAGACTAAGAGGATTCATGATGCTAAAATTAAAAACCACGTTTTTAACGTTGGTGATCAAGTTCTCCTCTTTAACTCTCGATTGAAGATATTCTCGGGCAAACTCAAATCCCGTTGGTCCGGACCATTCACCATCACTCAAGTTTTCCCGTATGGAACGGTGGAGCTTTCTCAACCCGATGGCCCAAATTTCAAGGTGAATGGTCATCGTGTGAAACATTATTTTGGAGGGGACATCCCATCTATGGTTGTCCCGGATCTCCAAACTTTCTTCCCCATGGACAATTGAATTCGGGGATCGAGTCAAGCTAGCGACTCGGTAATCAAAAACAGTAGCGCTTCGTGGGAGGCACCCCATGCTTATCCATCTATCTTCTTTCTATTTTCTAATAAGTGACGTGAAGGGGTCCGCCTCTTCGATTTCTCGTGTTTGGTTGTTTGTGATGTTGTGTTTAGGATGTTCCCGGTATGAAGACTCTCGTGCTCGAAGTTTGTCATTTCTCCACTCGAGTTTCATGATCGATGCTGATGGAAATCCGATATCCTAATCTTATCGACTAACGTTTATCTTTGAGCATACTTAATAAACGGCTTTTAGATTTTCGTGATACCCTTGCTTTAAACATTGAGGACAATGTTTCGTTCTAGTCTGGGGTAGGGTAATCTTCGATTTGATTTGACCGCACTTGCTTATTTCGTTGTGTTTCTCTCGTAACCCGTTTTTCCTTAGAAAATGAAAAATTGTGCAAAAATGAGCAAAATTTAAAAATTTTTCAAGCTTTTGTTAAGTCTTTTTGATTGAAAAGTTTGCTAGTCTCTTAGATACGAAGCTATAAAATGCGAATTCTAGCTCACAAGGCCAAGAATTTGCAAGTTTCCCTGAGTGACTTTAAATATGCATAACTTTATTTCATTAGACGAAGCATTTGCTAAGTTAATATATGTTTTGACACCTTGATTGACTTTCCGATGGTGAGAGTAGGAATAGAATTTGACTTGACCGCGTGTTGAGCCCTAGCTTGTTCCCTTAACCATAGGTAATCTAAAAATTATCGGCTAAGCATCTGCGGATCTCATTATTTGGGATTTTAAATTTGCAGAGATCGAGAAATGATAGAGTTACTTATGAGTTTAGATGCTAAGCGTGGAGTAGTTGGTTCTCTTTAGAGCCCATCGAAGGTACTTATGGCTTTTTGTTCCCACAAAATTGTTTCACCCCATATCTGTCTAATAATAATTAGAGATGTTGAGTTTTTGGCGATAGTTAGTTCTTTATCTTCTTAAAAGAATCTTTGTTTTAAAAATTGGGTACACATCAGGGATCCGTAATAAATAAGCAATGAGTAATAAGTGATATGTGGAATGTAATAAGTAAAGTTGTGGGCTGCGGTGTCGAGATCGGACCCTTGGATCTTTAGCCGGGATTGAGTGAGGTCTTAGCCTAGCCAGCCGGGATCCTCATTTCATGAAGCCTATAGTCTTGGAATTACCCCGTGAAGCTCCGTGGTTCACAGCTCATATAAGTTAAAGTATAGTAAAAAAAAAAAAAAAAAAATGAATGAAAATGATGAAAATTGAAAAAGTCAAAAGTTGGTGAATAAAAATTCCTTGATGTGGACCTCATTTTTACGACAATGGTTCTTGAGAGAAGGCAGATAACTAATTATCGACTTAGCTTTGTATCTTTATCGGAATAATAGTTATCGAAAAGAGAATTTGAAGAAATTCATTTCTCACAAAAATAAAAAAGTCTAGAGGAAATAGGAAAATGGGAGCAAAAGGTATTTACACAAGTAACTTCCATGAGTAGTGTTAGCATCTAGAGTCATATGTAACAATGATTTCGGTTTTACGCTTAGTTTGGGACTTGTGAAAAATCAGGGACGATGTATTCTATCCGTATGGTCACTTCACGCATTGTTGTGTTTTCTACTCCGTGATCCTAACGTGTCGTTTGAAAAATGTTGGAGTTATTGATCGACACGAAAGTTCAACAAACCGTCATTCATAATCGGAATGTGCTTAATTGTAATATCTATATATGTGAATTAAAAGGTAAACGGGGCGTTTTTAGAATTAAGGCTTTCTTAATCTCTTTTGAGGAACATTGACTACTTCTGCTCTAATTGGTTTGTCGAATGTTTGAAGTTTCTTACGGTTAGTCATTCACAAGTGGCTAGCTTGTGTGAGATAACTTGATGGTTTGGACATATCAATGGTTTAGTAGAAAGAGATTGAAATCCTTGGTTTTAGAAGCGTGAGTTGATTGCATTGCGTGAGGACACGGCAATGGTTTCGTCTGGGTATTTTGGTATGTGCTAAAACACATACCTTTTCTTTATCAAAATAGACCCAAAATAACCAAGAAAGAGCCGTTTATTGCTAATATTTGTGGTTTTCTTGAGTTTGTGCTTGTGCAGGTATGGATATGTAAAACACGCAAAAAGGATCCAAATCAGACGTAAATCCGAGCACGAGAGATTAAAGAGAGCTTAAGCCGCCGGAAGGTCGAATTATGCATTTTGAAGATTTCCAATCTCTGAGGATGATTTGTGAAGATTTGATCAAAGTTTGAAGAAATGTCGAAATGTCCCTCAAGTTTCAGCAATTGTCAAAAGAGGCCCTTGAAGATTCAGAAAGTGCAATATCAGTCCCTAGATTATTTATGATTGACAAGAATGGTCCTTGGAGGAGATTTTCAGAAGTACACCTTTGGTCCCTCAAAAATACGGATGTACATGTTTGGTCCCTATGGTTACAAATCTATTATCACCACTAGTCCAAGTTAATCCATTTATTCCAAGTCCAATTACCACACTATACCTCTCGGCCCAATACAGAAACCCAAAACCCGAGTCCACTAACTAAACCAAACCACTTCCCCGTTTACACTCCAACCCGAAATAAACCTATTACCCGACTTTTAAACCCAAGTCAACTCAATATGCCCGGTCAAACATTTTAAACAACAATAAAATAAGTAAGGCGCCCAAAGCGATACCAATCCACCCTTCTTCCCTGTCTCTCCCAAACACACCCGTACACCACAAATAAAACCTCTCCCAAACATCAACCTCGTACTAGCATCTCTCAAATCCTTCTAGAAATCTTATCCCACCTGACTTGTCAAGATAAGAGTGACCACATGGCATTTTGGAGCTCGGCTATTGGCTTAGACACATCAATGGGCGAAATGGTGCATTTTGATTGGTGCTTATGATGATGGAAGGAATGAATGGCTCAGAATCAGCCTTCTAGGCTCTTCTCAAAGGATCCCAAGACCTTCTCCATTTCAGCTATAAATAGGACCCCTATGATCACAATGTAATGTGTGTAGAGTAGCTTAATTTCCTTTAAAATTTAGTTTATGTTTAATGTATTTTCAAAGATTTCAGTAGTTTGATGTTTTAAATTTCAGTATCTTGTATTCTCATTTCAGTTTTAATATAAGTTTTTCAAGTGTTTCATTTCTTGTTTGATGTCAATCCGTACTATTCCATTGATTCAAGCTTTAAATATTGTTAGTTTAAGCTCATATAAGCTCTGAATAGCTTATGTGAGCTTGTTTTATCCATCTTATTTTGGTCTTGTTCAGTTTTTATAAAAATCAAAAAAAAAAAAAGAGTCAACATAAGTCAAACTGCTTATTTGCTTATTTCTCGTGCTTATTCACTTCTGAAACAGCTTTTTCTCTTATTAAGTAAAGTGTCTACACTATTATCTTTTAAGAATCCAAGCTTGACAAACCTCTCTAGGCCAAATCTGCCAAACACTCTTGATAAAGGAGTGTTTGGCAATGTGGTTCCTCACCACTTTTGGTCATTTGGTGAGTTCTTTAAGTTCTCACTAGGATTAATCTTGCTGGATAAGTAGTTTTGTAGGTCTCTTTGTAGTCTCTAGTAGCAGAAGTTTAGTTTTTAAAGTTTGAGTAAATAGGTTTTATCAAAAATAGTAATATGGCAGTAAGAGGTTTTAATTCCTTTTCATTGTTGTTTTGAAGTTCTTTTGGTCCTAGTTGGTGTGTCTTGAAGTTCTGAGTCAGTGTCAATTTAGATCAAAAGCAATTGGGTCATGGTTTAGTTACTTGGTCATCTTTTAATTTCTGTCAAAACAGTGTTTTTAGTCACTTTCTCTAGCTGTTTTTACTGTCTAAATCATCTCAAAACCCAAAAAATTAGTTTAGTGTAGAGTCTAGCAGTTATATTTAGCTTATAATCAGTTTTTACAAATCTTCAATAGCTTTAACAAGCTCTAATCTAGTCTTTCAAACCTGTCCCAACTGTATCAAAGAAAAGATTTTAAGAGTTCTCAAACACCCTGTTAGATCAGATCTTGTAAACTCCTTACTTGAGCTTCAAAACTTTTGAAACTTGGTTTTTTGTAGACCCTGGAACCTATTCTAAATCTGATCTAGCTTATTTTGGCATAAAAAACTTGTTTGCTAGCTTATTGATAAGCTCAAAAGTTGTCCTTCACTTGCCTTAATCTGTTGGTATCTCAGTAACCAAAGTTGGTGTTCAGAGCTTATTAGACTTTAGGACTAGCTTAAATCACTCCTAAACACCTTGGTATAGATAGCTTATTAGGATTCCTTTCCCCTATAGCTTATTTGAATGATAACTTAGCTTATTAGCTTATATCTTTAAGTAGTTTCCATTTTAGCTTAATCATTCCTTAATTACTAGCCTATTGAATGCTCCCATAGCTCTATCACTGTCACTTTAAGGTTGCTTTAAGATTCCCTTAGCTTAAATTTAGTCTAGGAGCCTTTTGCTTATTTATAAGTGCTTATTTGTATCAAGATTACACTGCAGCTCTCATATTTCAAACATAAGCCCATGTTTTCTTATTTTTCATAGATTGAGAATAACTTTTTAGAATTTTCCTGAAAATTTCATCATTTTTGGTCACTGTTTGCTATTTTTCTAAATTTAAATTAGTTTTTAATCACTTTTAAATAGGTTTTATTGCAAATAATTAAGAAAAAGTTCAAAAAAATAATTTTTCATTTTTCTCAGTTTAAGAAAAATATAAAAAGCATAAAACAGATTTTTCCATATTTTTCCCCTTTTATATTGTATTTTTCACAATTTAAATTAGATTAAATTAGTTTTAAATTAGTAGAAAATAGAAAATTGATCTGAAAAATATAAAAATAGTTTTGAAAAGTCTCTTATGATATTTTAGATTTTTAGAAAATAGTTTCATGTTTTTCTCCTTAAATTTCATAATTTTTAGAATTTAATTTAGATTAAATAGTTAAAATTAGTTTTTAATTTAAATAAAATCCAGAAAAATCCAAAAAAATAGTTTTAATTCTAAATTAGTTTTTACATATCATTTTTAGTATAAAAGTAGATTTAGGCATTTTTAGGATATAATTTGGACGTAGTTGCATTTTAATTACGTTTTATTAATTACGTTTTAGTTTTAATCGCACTTAGGATTTCCCGTAAAATAGATTCCCTTAATTACTTTCCCCATTCCCGTAGTTTAATAATCAAAAACAAACAAATCAAAACATCGAGCATTAAATTCCGAACCAAAAACGACGTTGGCAATTCACGCCTCGTTGGGAAAACGATTCGGGTTGTCTAATCCGTACACACGATCACACACGGGATTTGATTTATTATTCTTTTTCCTAAGAGAATTTGAATCTATCTTCGTGATTATTTTTGATATCGATATTGAGGTTTTATCCACACACATAACCCTTAAGCCTTCATTATCACAGATTCAGTGTCCGAGCCGTTTTAAGCTTCTTACGGTTAGTCATTCACAAGTGGCTAGCTTGTGTGAGTCAAGCTTGACGTTGTTTAATTGCCCTGAATCATGTACCTCTTTCATCTTCAGAAACTAACTCTTCCATCTCTTCCCCCACATAGTTGGAATAAGAACACTAAACGCCTTGATGAGTAAGACCTTGAGTTTCTCTGCGGTCATGACATTTGTTTTCCCGGGATATCTTCAATCACTTAGAAGAATTAAGTTCATCAAGTTTACTCGCCATGAGTCAAACCTTGAGTTTCTCTCCGGTAATAACATTTGTCTTCCGGGATATCTTCAATTACTTAGAAGTATTAAGTTCATCAAGTTTACTCGCGTTTAGATGCTTGTCTCCTTCCCCTTGCTGGTTTTGACACTTCAGAATAAACAACTCTTTGTAAGCCCAAATACTTGAAATCTTTTGAGAAGAACACTATTAGCACAAATATATTTGTGAGAATCAACTTGCTTTGAAGAGAATGTGAGCAAGTCTAATTGGGGATTTAATCGACTTTTCACTCTCCCCAATTAGTGCTCTCCCTAAACCGACAATCTGTTTGATAATGCCCGATTAAGAAGAAGTCTTTAGATCGTTAAATGCAACTCGTCTTTAGTCTTCTAACATGTAGCGAAAATGTAGAAGCTGTAGACTCGACCTTCTTCAAGATTGTCCAGTTGGGGATTAGATAGTTAACATCTTCAACTCACCAAATAAAATAAGAACATCACCAAAAAGCATCCCAATTAACTTACATCTTGGAAATCCCCTTAACTAAAATCCTTCCCAATCAAACAAGAACAGAAAGATGTTCATCAAGGAAATCAGCAATCAGGCCGCAACGAACACACAAGATGATAACACCAAACTACCAATCACATCAAACAAGAACAGAGAGATTGTTCAGAATTATCATGTTGATGTATACGTGAAGCATTAACCGGAAGCACTTTGTCGATAAACTTATCAATCCGAGTGAAGATGTCAACCAACGGCTCTTAGAAGAACAACTCCATGTGAAGATGACCCGATAAGAAGAAGCTCGGTTCTTACATGAGTTAGGAGCCGTTTGACCATATATTCTCAAATATCAATCAACCATGAAGAATTATCACACTTCTTCTCCCCCTCAAGAATTACATACGGAGATGCCATTCTTGATTAAATAAGTGAAAATCATCCGAATGTTCTATTCACACTTCTCCCCCGCAAAATTAGCACATGATGTCTCCATCTTCATTATAATCGAGCAAGTGGAATGAGAAAACAATCAATGGTAGCCCGGTTCACTTGATAATTAAAAGCTCATGGAAAAAGCATGAAGCATGTTGATAAGAATGGTCATAATAAGAAGATTTCTCTTCTTCAGAAGATAAAGCGCACTGACACGTACACTTTTCTTTTCTTTAGAGTACGAGGCATGAACTGATGTGTTCATACGTCATAATCTCTCTCTTTTCAATCTCTTTTGGCAAAACATGTAATCAACCCCATTATCATTCAGTAGGCTCTTTGTAGTGACATCTGATGGAGAAAACCCGATATAATGAACTTGACCCTGAAGTAAACTACCCTGAACTCGTGACTTAAACTTGCACATATGTAACAAATATCGGTGCCGATTTCCATTAGCATCTCTAAGTACTCTCTATGTACTCTCTACTCTTCAACCAACCAACCATCAAGTATAAGACGTACATTACCTCTTGAAAATCCACAATTGAATGTGACACTGAGCACTACAACGTAACTCCTTAAAGTGATAGTTATTTTGTGGTGGTAAGAGCCCAATTCCCCCAAGTGGTAAAAGAAAAGGTAAAAGACACCCAACAATAACTAGATTTCCAAGTCTTCGTTTATGATAATAAGCTCGAACAAGGATCATGAAGAATCTTCATCCAACCATCCTCGATACCTTCAGATACTAAGTACACTCGCCCGTGATAATTCACTTCAACCTCAAATAAATAATACTGAATTAACGCCGTTGTCACATCATCTGGTTAGCTGCTCAAATCTGGCCTTCTTTGACATTTAAACGAACTTTGATAATGGTTTCATCCCGACCATGGTTAAAAGCACATAACCACGTAAAACCAAGTAATAACCATACTGCCATGACGAATATCCAAACACACATCCAATTCATGAAGTACACCTTTTATCCCTTCTTGAGCGAAACCGTAGCACCAAAGCATTAGAAAAGATCCCGAAATACACTTTTCTTTTCTCCAGGATGGTTCCATCAATACGGGATTTTACAATTCTATGGTTTAAACCGAGAAATAGGTTCTTTCGCGGGATTTTATAAAACCAAAAATAAACCGTAAGATAGATCCGGAAGTGCACTTTACTATTACAAGGATGTTTCCATTGTCACGGGATTTTTCAAGTCTATGATTTAAATCGAGAAATAGGTTCTTTCGCGGGATTTTACAAAATCAAGACTAAACTGCAAACAATGTTAGCTTGAATGTGTTATGACAACTTCGGTTTCGGTGAATATTTGTTTTAGGGGAATATGCAGTGGTTCATCAACGGTTCATTAACATCATCAGTATCATCAACCATCCAATAAATACTCTGGAAAATACATCGTTCACATATTCTGTCGGCTATTGCTGTGACCATATGGAGAAGTAAACCCGATATACCAAACTTGATCATGAAGTGGAATGCCCCATATTTGTTACTTAAACTTGTACAAATCCTTGTGAAGAAGAAACGGTGTACCCAATGTACAAAACCTCTTGATATATCCTCAACTGCGTGAGGCACCGTAGTGATAGTTATGTTGTGGGTTGAAACGAGAAAGAATCACAACCGTAACCAAATAGCCAAGTCTTTATCACACACAATAAATACCCAAACAAGTCATCTTCGCGGAATGATAGAAAGAAAGAAGATGAAATAAATAAACACGCCCGGAAACTCTCACATCAAAATCAAATAAGAAATACCGTCCAAACAACCCCGTAGTCAACTTAGTTCAAATAAACAATTTCAAGCCATGATGAAATATTAACATGAATATGTATATACGAAAGTATCAATCCGCGCATCCAACAAAACTCATCATCACACCAACACTCATCACTTACAACTTATTATCACAAGTCTCATTATCTAGTCACTTTGTCATATCTCATACAACAATCCAATATTGAGAAGCCCATATATCCATTATCCAAGTTCAAAAACACAAATTACCCAAGCTTGGTCCAGTTAACCTAAAGATATTTAGCCCATGAGATACATTAATCCCCCCCCCCCCCCCGTCAAACTCTTTAAATCCTATTCATAGCAAAACAAGCAACTCTGCTCCGGCTTATCCAAATAGAGTTTTCATGATCCAAAAGAGATAACATGCAGCCCACGACATATCAATTCAATACATTGAGACATGTTAACCAACTCCGCAACTGGAACTCAGCTCAAGTCTACTCCCACGTCAAATCTCATAAATGTAGTCAAGAAGCATGTCGATCCGAGATTAACATCAACCATCATATAAACCATTTGATATATAAAGTCCAAAGTTGATATCAAAATTACTAACTCACGTCAAACCCTTTATGTCCTAAATTACTATCAAAGTTAATGTCTAATATGCATGGTGATATAACTTACAAGACCTGTTCCAGCAAGTGATAAACAATCCCATAACAGCCCACGACATGGCCCAACTCTCAAATAAGAGTACACGGCCCATTCACAAAACAGATCTAAGCACACGCCAACCTTAAAATTTCGGGTATTTAACACCAACCAAACACATACTTAACCCTAATCCCTCACTCACTTATCCTTTGTGCAGTCAAGATACCATTTCCAAACCCTAAGCAAAAATAGAGCGCCTCCTTATACTGCCTCTCTTCCAAATCAGACGACAAAGAAAAACAATCATCCAAAGTTCATATATCAAACCATCTTAACGCTCAAACAAAGCGAATATGACTCTCCATTTCGATAATCATCAAGACCTTACCACAGGGATGGTACGAGGTACATGACGAGGCCACAGGGATGGCAAGAGACGGACGTACACAGGTAGGTTTTACTTAGATTCTTTTTGTTTAAGAGTAATACCACGAGCAAATGAAAAACGTGTTAACAAGGTTGTTAAAAACGTTTCATATCTCGTATAATTACATGAAGTAAAGACTTCAAACAAAACCCGGATCAGTGAAGATATAATTTTTCGTGATAATAACCTAAAAGGTTAGATTTTTTCAATTGAAGTGTCACGAAAACCATTCTGAGATCTATTATTGTTAAGTAGGTTCATTGTCGAGTCTAGAGAAGTTTGGAGATGTGGTTGAATGAGGTAGGATAGATGTGAATTTGATGATGGAGTTGGATTAGGCTGTTGGTACTGATGTAGTAAGCACCATGAGTCACGTTAAAAAAAGTTTTCAGTTAATGAATGGTCTTTGACTGATGGTGGGATAAGAACCTGAGGTCATTGAGTTATGGTCATTGTAAACAAGTCGCTTAGACCTTGTGGTTGAGAGTCATGTTTACACCTTTAGTCAGTCAAGTCGCTATCTTATTTTCTTGACATAAGTCTATCAAAACAATTCGCTATAATATTTTCAAGAACAAGTCGCTATTGACATTTGACTCAAAACAAGTCGCTGACTTATAAATATAAGTCACTAGGTCTGTTTATCAAGTCGCTAACACATTTTTATTGTGTCAAGTCGCTGCCTCCTTTTAAACCACAAGTCGCTAGCATTCAAACCAAGTCGCTAGCATAACTGTTAAGAGTGTGTCAACAAGTCGCTACATGATAAATATCAAGTTGCTAGGCAGTCTTAGACCAACTCGCTACACAGTGAAACATTGAACCTGGACAAAAATGCAACCCAACTAGCTAAGATGAACCCAGTTTATGACAGAACCATATTATCAATACAACTATTTAAAACCCAGAAAAACTTCTATATGCCATGCTTTGAATGACCCATTTGACCACGAAACTTGACCATATGACCAAAAGACTACCACGATATGGACAAAAAGTAAGTCACAAAAATATCGGTACCAAGAATCTGATTCTTGGATAGAGACAATACAAAAAAAACATGATTGATGACACATAGAAGTAAATTTGTGGACCATTTTAAAACAAAAAGATACCAACAATAGTAAAAACTGTTAACCACAAAATGAGGAAACAATGTTTCGAGACATAAAAAATGGTGAGATAACAGTTTTAAACACGATTCAAACCACAATAAATCATCAAGACACAAAAACCTGGCTCTGAAACCATTTGTAGGATCGATATATTTATTGTGTTGATGATTCGGGTGGTCTTGGATGATCAAAATACATGATAGCCATTTTAGAGAGAGAAAGTAGAGAGAGGGGGATTTCTTGGTAGAGACTTGGTTCATAAAAGTTGTAAGGTTAGATTAAGAAAAGCTCCACCCCTTCCATGGATGGAAGGGGTATTTATAGTTACATGAAATACGACCTCCTATCGGTCTGTGGATCAGGTATACATTGGGTAAGACCCGTCCTTCCTCCACGGTGTTACTCTAAACTAAACTACGCTACAAACTAACTAATTAACTACTTAATAACGTAAACAACGACAAATCTACGAGCTAACTTATGCTAGATAATATTTGGGGTGACCGACACTTTAATATGGAATTTCCAATTCCTAACAACTTATTGACAACCTTGCCACCCCGGCTGAGAGGGAAGCCTTAGAGCAAGTGAACAATGTCCAGCTCACCCGTCGAGCGTATGAGGATTTTGGGAAGAGTGTGATAGCTCAGGGTGAACTGCTGAGGAGGTTTAGAGATCTCTCGAACGGGTACTGGCAACTAAGCGAAAATCATAAGGGTTGCCAGGGACTTGCCGAGAAACTTTTTGCCGCCGAGGGTGAAAACGGACGGTTGTCCGAGGAGTTACAGAAGCTGGACTCCGATCTGAAAGCTAGTGTGAGCAGGGAGAAAGGCTTGGAGGAGGAGGTTGATAGGGTGACCCGAGACAGGGACGAGTGGAGGGAGACTTCCGCTGCGCAGGCGGAAAAGATAAGGAAATTGGAGGGCGAGTTGATTGCCAAAGACCAATCTTTGGCAGCTCTGCAGGTGGAGAAAGGTAAGCTAGTGGCCGAGGTCGCTCAGAGCGAGGTGGTGAAGCAAAACGTTGTCCGGACACTTTTGCCTTCGGCTGTTCGCCGACTGTTCGGAAGCGTTGAGTATAAAAAAAGCATGGACAAGGTATACAGCTTGACCTACCAAGCGGGATTTGTGACAGGGGCCAAGATGAATAGGACTGAAGAGGAGATGGAGGCTGCTTTTCAGGGTATTCGGAATGTCAACAGGGAGGCTCCAATTTTATGGAGGGCTGAGTATGACAAACTTTTCGGAGCTGAGTACCCCTTCATTCAAAAGCTCGCCGATTCCTACCGTTTACCACTGGGCGATCTGCTAAATATGGAACCGGCGGTTCCTGCTAGAAAAGATCCGCCCGGACCATCCAATCCTCCTCTCACCACTGGTACTCCGGTCTCTAATACTCCTGTCGATGTTGTGGAGCCGAATGCCTAATTTTTAACCCTCCTTATGACTTGTATTTTGTGAACAATTACTTAGACAATGTGGTTTGTAATAAGTTACGATGTTCCTTTGTGATTCTACAATTTGTGAATGAATGCTTTTATTCTCTTGACCATTTGTTTCTTTTTGTTTTACCCTTCTTCGTTATTCGTTTATCTTATATCTTGTGTTGAGATCCTCCTTAAGTTGTTCTAAGGGCATCCGGCCACATGGGCCTTGTATCCGGATTCCGGGCATCCTCACAAAGTTAGAGGGCATCCATCGTTTGGGCATCTGACACAAGTGTTCAGGCATCTGCGTGGTTATTCCACCAAGCGTCCAAAGTGTTTGACACTTTGGGCATCCGTATTTCGGGCATCCTTATAAAGTTAAAAGGGCATCCGATAGGTACTTTCGGGTATGTTTGCGTTTTTTATACTCGACGGGGGCCAGCCGTTATTATATATCACACAAGTTATCCACGGAAAATTGTTTTCCGTCGCGGAAAACTTTCATCATGAACCAACGTACATAACTAATTTAGGTTACACAATGATAGTAGGATTCTTATCACAATAACAACTATAAGAAACAGTTTCTGAGGTTTATAGCATGCCAGGTCCGAGGGACCTCCTTTTCCTCCATCGTTTGTAACTTATAAGAGCCATTCTGATTTGCTCCTACTACGCGGTAGGCTCCCTCCCAATTAGGTCCCAATTTCCCTTGGTTTTCCACCCGGCTGGTTTCGTTCTTTCGGTAAACAAAGTCTCATACTTTGAAATTCATTGGCTTGACCCTCCGGTTGTAATAGTGCTCGACCTGCGTCTTGTACTTAGCTTCTCGGCTGGCAGCATTTTCCCTTCTTTCTTGTAGAAGGTCCAGGTTCAGACGTTGTTCTTCCTCGTTCTGATCCTCCTGGAACATCATTGTCCG
This sequence comes from Chrysanthemum makinoi, assembly GCA_910596185.1. NCBI lineage: Eukaryota > Viridiplantae > Streptophyta > Magnoliopsida > Asterales > Asteraceae > Chrysanthemum > Chrysanthemum makinoi. The sequence continues at coordinate 336,436,927 of OU343224.1, forward strand.
ATGTATGGGCATCCCTATTTCTGCCGGTATTACAGCCTCACTTCCGTACGTCAGGCTGAACGGGGTTTCTCCATTGCTCGTTTTTAGGGTTGTCCGGTGTGCCCATAAAATGTTAGGTAGCTCATCCAACCATCCGGTTCTCTCTCGGCCTAGCCTCGTTTTTATTCCTTCCATCAGGCTCCCGTTAGCCCGTTCCACCAATCCGTTGGCTTGCGGATGTGCCACGGCTGTGTTCATTTGTTTGATTTTCAAGCCCTCGCACCATTTCTTGAACGGGTCATTGACGAAATTGGTCCCATTATCAGTGACTATGACCAGCGGTAAGCCGTACCTACATACAATGTTTTCATATACAAACTTTATGACATTTTTCCCTGTCGTTTTGACCAACGGCTTCGCCTCTATCCACTTGGTAAAATAATCAATTGCCACTATCACATATTTGATGCAGCCTGGTGCTTCCGAAAAGGGGCCTAATACATCCATCCCCCATTGGTAGAAAGGCCATGGGGCTATGATGGAGGTCAATGGTGTCTTAGGTAGTTTGGGTAGCGGGGAATGTATTTGGAAAGAGTCGCATTTCTAATTTCTTCCCGGGTATCCCGGTGCATGGTGGGCCAATAATACCCTTGCCTCATAAGTTTGGCCACCACGGTTCTTGGTCCGGCGTGCATTCCACAACACCCCTCATGCACTTCACGAATTATGTAGTTTGCCTGTAATGGCCCTACACATCTCATCATTGGCACTAAATAACCCTTCTTAAAGAGGACACCTTCTTCCATAACGTACTGCGGAATTTTCATCCTTAAGCTTCTGGCCTCATTGGGATCCTCCGGCCAAACCCCTTCTTCCAAGCACTTGATGATCGGCGTCATCCAGTTGTCCGTCTCCTCTTCTACTATGGTGTTAACCACTTCTTCACCTCCCAACGGTTTTTCTAGGACCTCTACAAGTACTTTTTTGGTTAGGTGGTCGAAGGCTACTGACGCTAGCTTGCTTAGTATATCCGCCTTCTGATTTTGGGCCCTCGGAATGTTGCAAATCTTAAAGCTTTGGAAACCAGATATATAGTTTTTTTCCTGTGCTAAGTACTTCTGCATGCTTTCCTTGCTAGCTGTGAATTCCCCATTGATTTGACTGGCTACCAGTTTTGAATCTACTCGCACACTTAAAACCCTGATTTTGAGCTTTTTTGCAATCCTTAGGCCGGTCAGCAGGGCCTCATATTCTGCCTCATTGTTGGTGCTAGGAAAGTTAAGCCGTAGAGCATAGGTCAGTTCTTCTTTCTCTGGGCTAATGAGAACCAATCCTGCTCCGGAACCTTTCTTGTTGGATGCTCCGTCCGTATACAGTAACCATTCTGCCTCCCCTACTTCCATTACGTCTGTACTTTTCCTGCATCCCGATTCCACCGGTACTTCCGTTAGGAAGTCTGCTAGCACTTGCCCCTTAACTGCATTGCGAGGAACTTAGGTGATGTTGTATGCTCCTAGTTCCACGGCGTATTTGGCTAACTTTCCTGAGACTTCCGGTTTATTCGGTATCTGCTTGATGGGTTGGTCGGTGATGACCCAGACGGGGTGAGCCTCGAAGTACCTTCTCAACCTTCTGGATGCGTGCAACAGACAAAAGGCTAATTTTTCTATAGGGGCATAATGTCTCTCGGCGTCATGCAATGTCCGGCTAACGTAATGTACCGGCAACTGTCTCCCTTCTCTTTCCACCATCAGTACTGCGCTTACTGCTCCTTTAGAAGCCGATAGATATATGAACAATTGCTCTTTCAGCTTAGGTGTGGACAAGGAAGGTAGTTCGAGTAACAGCCTCTTCATTTCACGAAATCCATCTCAGCTTCTTTTGTCCATCGGTATTTGTCCTTGTTTTCTTTGGTGATGTTCTTTAGTGTGTCAAAGAAAGGGAGGGCTCTTTCCGCTGATTTTGATAGGAATCTATTCAAGGCTGCTAGCTTCCCACTTAGGCTTTGCATCTCCTTTAGGGTTTCCAGGGATTTCATCTCCATGATGGCCTTTGTCTTACGGGGGTTAGCCCTTATTCCTTCCGACGTCACCATATAGCTGAGGAACTTTCCTTCCTCTACCCCAAAAGAACACTTCCGCGGGTTCAACTTCATGTTTATCTTCCTAAGGTTGTCGAAGGTTTCCGCGACGTGAGCTATCATTTAGCGTTCCGTTCGGCTTTTTATGACCATATCATCCACATATGCTTCCAAATTCCCCCCTATCTGTGACTGAAATGCGGAGTCTACCAGCTGTTGATAGGTTGCTCCGGCGTTCTTTAATCCGAACGACATTTTGGTGTAACAGTACGTTCCCCATTCCGTGTAGAATGCCGTCTTTTCCTCATCATCTCTATTCATCTGGATTTGGTGGTAGCCCTTGTAAGCATCCAGGAAGCACTTATATTTATATCCCATGACGGATTCAATCTTCCAGTCTATCTCCGGCAGAGGGTAGTAATCCTTAGGGCACGAAGAATTCAGGTTCTTGAAGTCAATACACATCCTCCAGCTTCTGTCACATTTCTTAACCAACACCGGATTGGATATCCACGTTGGGTATCTTACCGGGCGGACTATCCCGGCTTTAACCCATTCCTCCACTTCTTTATTAATCACCTGGTTTTTCTCTCGCGAGAATGTTCTCCTTTTCTGGGCAATCGGTGTGTCGGAGACGTTTACGCAGAGGGAGTGTTGTATCAGGCGCCTCGGCACCTCGGTCATGTCCGCCGGCTCCCAGGAAAAAATATCTTTGTTTTTTCTCAAAAGTTCGATAAGTTGCTTCCGGCATTCCCGAGAGAACCCTGTACCTATGTCTACCCGTTGCTCGGGGTAAGCCGCATTAACCAAGATATCCTCTGTTGGCTTTTGGTCCTTCCGAGCTCCTTGGTTCTCGGTTTCCGTTTACCTTTCGGGAGAGTAACTTTTCCTAGGATCCTGTCCTTCTTCTAACCTCCTACATTCCGTAACTACTGCTCTTTTGGCGACCAGGGTAGCTATTCCTCCTGGAGTGGGGAATTTCATCATCGCGTGGATGGTCGAAGGTATGGCTCTTAATTCTTTTAAACCTGTTTGCCCCAATATTACATTATAAGGTGAAGGCGACTTCACGGCCGTAAACATCATCATGACCGTCCGAAACAGGTCATGATCACTGACACGCACTTCTAGTTCAATATTTCCCATTGGCTGAATGACTTCGCCAGAAGATCCTACCAACGGTGAACTGGTTTCCTGCAGCCTGGATTGAATTGATGGGCACAAGTTTCTGAAACAGTTTTCGTACATGACTTGGGCGGAGGCACCTTCATCTACAAATACCCTTCGCACAAAATAGCCTTCTATCTCCGCTTCCACAATCAGTGGTTCTTCGGACAGGTCGTCCGCAGCTATCCGGGGAAAGGATATAGGGACATTCATCTAGTCTTCGTCATAGAACCTGGCCTTTCTTTTACGGTCTTCTGAGTAATGACGGACCATGTTGATCACCTTTCCTTTTCCGTCGTACGTTCTTGACCAAATGATCCAACTTCCCAGATTCGAGAGCCACTCTAACTGCCTTTTTAGGTGGTAACAGTCGTTAGTTAGATGGCCTCTCTCTCCGTGATATTCACAGAACCGGTCCTCGTTCTCTTTGCTCGGCTTTCCTTGTAAAGGGGGTGGTGGGGGTAGGTTTAGGTGGTGTTCCGTGGAAAGTATTTCCTTAGGCTGTTTAGACAAGCCGGAGAGCAAGATCCGATGATTGTCGAGCTTATTAAAATCATTGCGTTTGAATTCATTTCGGGGTCGCGTCTCGGTTTTCGGAGCAACATATGGGGAAAAGGCCTCTCTCTGTCGAGAATCATTCCTTTCCCAAAGCCGTCGGTCACTCCTTCTCCTGTCTCCGAATCCTCCCCTGAAGTTCCGGTCCTTTACTACCGAGGGATTTACTCTACGTATTGACTCGTGTGCCTCTCCTTTTGGTAGCTCGGTGTTTTTGTATGCCTCTTCTGCCCTGACATAATCGTCCACCCGCGTCATCATTTCTTTAACGGTTTTAGGGACTTGATCAGAAAACTTTTTAGCCAAGTCAGGGCACCGGTGGGCGCCCATGAATGCCGATATCTTCATGAGCTCAGGGACCCCCGGTATCCTACTGGCTTCATCGGTCCAGCGCTCCTTAAAATCCGATAATACCTCATTTGCCTTTCTTACTATTCGGGTGATCTCCGTGGGGTCTTTCATGTTTTTCTAACGTAGGGCAAACCTTGTGGTGAATTGATCTCTGAGGTCATCCCAGCTGTCGACACTCCCCGGTTCTAGATTGCTAAACCATCCCTGTGCGGCTCCGTCCATAGTTTGCTGGAACATCCGGCACCACACAGGCATTGGTCATTCCCCTTGATTGGTACGCCACCACAAAACGGTTGATATGATCATCCGGATCAGTCGATCCGTCGTACAGTTTCAGGTTAGTGGGCATGACATGTTTCGGGCCGGCATACTCTATGATCCGCCTCGTGAATGGTGACCGGGCCATCTCTTTGTGCGGTTTACTAAGGTCGTCTTTCGGGTTCGGCCCGACATCCTTCCTTCGTCCGTCTTCGTCATCTTCGAATAACAATCGAATGGGCGTGATTGGGCTAGCTCCGGCAGTGTTGTATTTCCGGATGAGGGCCTCCAGTGATGCCATTTGGGCTTGTATCTGCTCCGGTAGTCCGGGTGGTTGGTCATTTGTGACCCCACTCCCGCTCGCACGTACCGGCGGGGGAGGAGGAAAGGGTGGGGGTGTATCTTCCGTCCCCGTCATCTAAACCTCCGGTAGAATGAATTGGGGTCCCTCGGATGGCGCCAATTTGTTGAAGCAAATTCCTGCCGTTCGGCTAGACCTGGAAATTCCACTTCTATAAACGGCATCGGAGGAAAACGAGAGTTCCTTCCTGCACAACAGACGACACGCGTTAGCCTCGTCCCGGATGATATCCAGGACCAAGCTCCGGCGTGAAAGTAAGAAGAGGGTAATAAATGTGGTAATTAATGTAGTAGTTAATGTATGTGTGTGTATTAAATGCAAAACATTAAATGTGTTGGGGTATTTATACTACCCCAACTTGTACCTGTGCTACTGTTCCTGTTACTATTCACGCAGGCCTATACTACCTGCTTGCAGGTCTATGACCACCCTATCTAATAGGCCACGTGTCAAGAATCCCACAGAATCTGCTGACGTGTTTGATCACTTTGTCGACCATCGTCCGGACAGTAGCACATGACGTCCGGCTGATGGCGTTTCCGGATGACAGGACGTCCGGAGTCCAGGCACATACGCCAACATTCTTGTGATTTGTTTTCATTTTTATATAAAAGTCAAACAAAAGCTACAATGTTGGCTTTTATTAATATGTGTATTTTACGCTAGTTATTCGATATTCTAATAGTTTGATTACTACTTTAATATGATAACGGCCTTTACTAATATTGGGACAACTCATCGAAGTGAAATATTCGCTGGCGAATTTGATTGTTGGGTTCGAGGTATCTCCACCGTCATTTATGAACACTATATCTTGTTCAGATCACTACACGTGGTGTTATATTATAAAAGTGGAGTAAAAGAAGTTTAAAGTGCTCGTGAGGCTAAAATTGGAATTATTTATGTAGGTGCTTTATCTAAAAATCTAAAATTAACATCATGTAAACTCTAGAGTTTATTTGTGTGGGGACTCGGGACCGTAGCGTAAAATAAGAAGACCTGACCGAACTGAATTACGGATTTAATTAACCCAGTACTGTTTGTATCCTCTTGTATTTAAACTAGACGCAGCAAATGTGGTTCGGTTCGTCGACATATTACTATATTAAACTTATTTAGTACTCTCTCCGTCTTATATTAAATGTCTAGTTTTGACTTTTTGAGTTTTTTTTTTACAACTTTGATCTTAAATATTTTTACTTGTGTTATATAGTATTAGATAAAAATGATACGTAATGAAAATACATTTAAAACTCAATTTTTCATATATTTTGTATCAAATATTATATAACACAACCAAAAATATTTATGATCAAAGTTAAAAAAGAAAGAATTAGAAAATTCAAACTGGACATTTAATATTAGACGGAGGAAGTACGTGATAATTTGAGACTCATTGATTAAATATGGTTATAGTTGGATAAAAATTTAATTATCTAATAATAGAAGATCTAGTTGGGACTTCTTAATTATTAGAGCACAAGGTGTGGTAACATAAGGTTAAGGTTTAACACTTGTCACGTCAGCGCCACATCAGCTTTAACATTTCACATTAACTCAACAAAAAAACACCATTTATCATAACGTAACTAAGTTAAATCTTAACTCATCAAAAATTTACAAATATAACCCCTCATTTAAGGAAAAAAATGAAAAAGTTCTTAACATTTGCTAACATAGGTGTTACGTACGTGTTAACACCCCTTAACTTGGGAGACGGTATGTTTAACATGCCTTAACGCCGACATGTTAAACCTTAACACCCCTTTGCTAGTTACCAATTTACCATACCCAAGGCTCTTAGGGTAAATTGCAAAATGGTCCTAAAATAAATTTCAAATCGCATGAGGATGACATGAGACCAAAAAGTTTTGCAAAACGACATTAATGTTTCATTTTTTTTGCAAAATAGCCACCGAGACGCAATGTTCACTAACTTTTGTTAGGTTTCCTCGTTAAGTGCAGTGAAATGACTAATATACCCTCGTCTTCTTACCCATTTGAATTTCCAGTTAATTTTATTTCTAAATCAAGAACAAAACCCATAACATAAAAGAAAACCCAGATCCTTTACAATTGGAATGAATATCAAATTATAATTACAAGAAATACATCATCTAATAAGTCTACATTAACAATCTAATAAAAAAAGACCAGATTATATTAATGGCGTTACCAAATATGATGGTCGTGGTTGTAAACGATGTTCCGGTGAAGACTTGGTATTACATTATCAATGTAGAATTGTATATATAAAAACAAAACCACCACCGACAATGTACAAATACTTTGTTGACTGCAAATTTTCCTTGTCAAGACATAGAAGGTGTAACCAAATATACCTAGGATAAGAATTGAATCAAGACATTTTGTGGATGTAAATTTTCCATTGACCCTAAGCTAGCCACAATGACTTCCAAGTCTTCTATGACACCACAATTTGTTGATCATGACTATATATCTATCGTTGTACAAGATTTCATTATGTTTGATTCAAATTTTGCAATTATCTGAGTTGAACGTATATTTTGGATGTAGTGTTACCCTTGTTTTGGCCTATTTGATGAAGAAGCATGGCATGAGCTTGTCTGAAGCTCTGGACCTAGTGAAAAGTAAACGAAGTGTGGCTTCACCTAACTCCGGTTTCATGTTGCAGCAGCAGAACTATGAGAAATGTCTTTGAGGTAATCTACTTTTTTTATACTAATTGCTTTACATCCTACAATTCTGACCATTTATTCATGAATGAATCGTTTTTTTCTCTAAAGACGGATTAAGTGATTAAAAAGTTAGCTAACTCAGAGTTTGATGGTTCGCAATGCAAGATTATGAGTCAGGACCGGTGCAAAAAGTGGTTGTTTGTCGATAATAAACATTTAAGGCCAAGAATTCATATAGAATGACTCGTGTGTATGAAAAAAAGGAAGATTCGACTAATACTTTAGCGATGTAGCATAATGTATATGGTATTCAAGTTGATATATAGCAGTCTTTCTTGAGCGATCTTGTTGGTTTAATGACCATGATGGCCAAATTAATAGGCGTGTGTTAGGATCAAACTGAGGCGCCGAGTGATTGCACACTCATGCGTATAAGAATTAAAGTTAATAATTAAATGTAATAGTTATATTTATTTATTAATTAAACGAAATAGTTATAACGGACGTTAAGTAATTAGTTATAATTGACTAGCGATTGGTTAAATGTTATTGGAAAGGACTAGAATGCAAATTAATATTGGGAAGGTTCCGAAATCTCTTGTGGGATACTCTATCCGATCGGCCACAAGGAAAACCCAACCCATCTCCAACTCAACTTGTTCTCCAAGTTTCGTTAAGTATATATCTGGTAGGGGTCTTTGTGTTTTGCATCTCTTGTACTCATTATGCTAAAACCTAAATAGTTTTGTGTGTGTTTTTGCATAATTCGGTCGACAAAACCTTATGGGTGTCGATCTAAAGCTTTTCCAAAACAAAGTTATTTTGTTTAATTAAAACTAGCATTCCTTTAATTTATGTACGTGGTACAAGAAAGTGGTACTAACACATTATTGTTAGTATTCTTGGATTGAATTACAAAACGGTAATGGGTAATTCACATAATCCTATAAACCCTAATTAGGGTTCATCCAATTGCTAGTTTTGTGTATTATTTGATTCTTGTTGCTAGAATCAAGAACAAGACACATATTATTGTTTATATTGATTAATTATTCGTTAATCTTTCCTATACACTTCCATGTGTATCTTGATGTTTATTGTTTATATTTATGATTAGTCATGTTATATAATTCCAACAGTGGTATCAGAGCCATTGGTTTTAATGAGTAATTAATTACTAAACGCGTAAAAAACGAATAATTGTATGTTGTTTGATATGGTTAATCTAGGGTTTTGGTATATATATATATATTTTTTGCATGGGTCGATTTATTTAATCATATGGGGCGTACCCCAATTTTTTTTATAGTCGACACATTAAAAAAATTTTAGGGTTTGAAAATTGTTTGCTAACCTTATCGAAACCTAAAATTAATATATATTAGTTACGTGATTAATTCATGAATAATTGTTATGTGACATGGGATTATTATATGCGATCTTGTGACTATTTGTATAATTGTTATGATATATCCATGATAATACATGCATATTTGTCATGGATAGTTGCTTGTATATTGTTTAATTGTTAAGATATATTTATCACATGTTTATTTACGATAAATCTTGAATTGGAGAAAACTCCAATTATATACATTAATGAATCAATTATGTGCAATTTGGTATATCATTAATTATGGGTTTACGCAATCGATTCTTCGATGTATGTGGCTCACTTTCAATTGGGAGAGTGAAAGCCCTAATTAATATATACATTAATTTAACCTAGCAATTGATTATTAATAGGGTTTTATCGAATAAGTTGCATGTGGCTACTTGTTTACACGTATTAAATTATTTATTATGTGCGCATTGTTTTTAGTTGTTTATTTTTTATTTGTTTACTCGTTTGTTTATTATGTTAGACAGTTTTAAGCAAAGGGTAATTTTGAATAGAAAAATAATACTGACTAAACAATGGTGAAATTTGATTTGTTTTTGAAGAGTTAAGTTTTCAATAATTTAATTGATTGATGATTACATGCTTACTAAATGGTTAGAGCGGCTCACCCACTAGAACAAACTATAAAGGGGTTAATAAAAAAGTGCATGACCACATGAAAGGATGTCTAAGGTTATGCTTTTGCGCTTACTGGTCCTCGCCTCCTCGTGAGTTCGATTGGAGCTACTTAGTAAGCCATAAATGTACAAAATCATCTTAAGAGTGCTTAATTAGTTTTAATTCCATGCCCACTTCGGTAGTAATTACGAAACACTAAGTGTTTACACTTATGCAAAAGTCTGAGGTATAATGGGCGATAATTAACGCTAAATTCCTTGATTGGTGAACCCAATACATCAATCAAAACTTTGATAATTTGATCTTTATGAATTGGTAATAAAAAGTTTTTTATTAAAATTATGCTACAAGATGAATGCATGACATCTTTGTACATATTTGATTTGACCACATAAAATCAAAACTAGTACCCTTTTAAATTAAGTTATGCGTCATCTAATTAAAAGGAACACTTGAAGTTGCAATTTACGTCATGACAGTAGTTGGCTAGATTGTGATGGAGAGGTAAATCTCTATGTAAAGTCATACCTTACATGGACATATTTGCAGTTCTTTAAGTTAGACACTTAAGTTGAGTAGGAAGTGAGAGCTGGACTCAAGGCATAAGATGGGATGAAACATGTTTATATTTGCAATAGCGTTGGAAAATGTAAATCCCATAATGATCTAGGAATTGGAAATTGTTTGCCAATTATTGTTCTACAGATTACCCTATTATATGCCTTCATTACTAGCGATCAACTGATGTAATGGAACTATGATAATTTGGATCCTAGTTTTCGAGAAAATTCTATGGTTATATGAATATTACCTTGTGTATTTTATTTTCTTGAAAAGTTTAATTATCGAAAATACTAAAATTGAATTTTGCTAATTCTTTAGATGTATTAATGCAACATTAAATTGTAAACGAAGGTTATTCCTGTATTGGTAAATTGATCTACACTGTGGGTTTTGGTAAGTCAACTTTACTAAAAGAATAAACATAGTCCTCTTTCATAAGAAAGAGTGAGATTCAATCATATTCCTTTTCATGAATGAAGAAAGGTATGATAGGACAATTAGAATTGTCTAAATTCTAAATACATACCTCGTAAGCAAATTTTAATAGTTAAGAAAATTGCATATTTTCCGAGTTATTAAATTAGAAGCTAGACTAAGGTGGTGTTTGTTTTTCATAAAAAATCTCTTATCAGCCTCTTAATTCAACCGCCTGAGCCAGATTGAGACATTTTGGTCGTTCGACCGTTTGTTTTTTTCTCGTTAGAATGACGCGTTCAGAGGCGTAAGATCTTAATGGTCTAGACTTGAGAGGGGTGTCTCAATGCCTCTTGTTGCCTCTGTCGACACAAAAAAACCAAAAAATAGTAATGAAAGCAAGCAAATGTGCGATTAAACATGAGTTTTTTTCCGTTCGGATGCGGTGGTCGGACATTTACGCCTGATTGATTCAGATGTGCGGTTCGATTCGATTCTGAGCCTCTTAAAAAACAAACACCACCTAATTACTGTATAATTGGTAAAAGACAAACTAGCATATTTTATCTAGTTGTTTTGTTTTGACCATTTAAAAAGTACTACTTACAATTGTTGGAATAGTAGAACTATTAAGAAAGAAATTGCATGCCCAATTTTTCAAGTTAATAGCATTGATGGATAGTTCATCATCTACATAGTAGAATACACTCTTTTAGTACATAAGTAATTGTTATGTATGGACTTTCTCAAAAGTGTAGGGAAGTAAATAGAGCGTTATTTTCTTTCACTGGTTAATGAAACACTTACAATGTTGTCAAATCCAGTGGAAGTATTATGTTCTTACATGAATAAGGAATTAATGTAATGATCTCTAATTCAGTGGGAGTTATAAGCTTTGTCATCTTGGTAGTAACCCAGATTATCTCTAGAATGTCTTAAGATAATTACTTTCCACTTTTAGACACTTATGTTTTCAAGGATAGTCATGTACGTTTCCTTATTAGACAATGAAGTAGTTCTACATCTACTAGTTATGCTAATATCAATGACACAATCATATTAGTCACATAAACAAACATATGTTGTGTTGTTTGTCTGCTACATGACGTTGTTCCATGCACAAGTGGGAGAAATATATATTGTGTGCATGGTATAACATATAAGTATATGATTTAACGGATTCTCTTGACTACAAGGTAAGAGACTAACGTTCTAATATAACTTGTTCATATCTAATTCAAGAAACACTTGGTGTTTCAATTTACGTCATGTGAGAACTTGGCGAGATTGCAACAACAAAGTAAATCTCTATGTGAAGTCAGACCTTGCATGGACATATTTGCAGTTTCTAAATTAGACTAGTATTTAGAACATGTGTCAAAATGATATATAAGACTACTTCAAATTAAATATTTATGTATTATTAGAATGACATAAATAAATGAAGTAATCTAAGACTACTTCAAATTAAATATTTATGTATTATTAGAATGACGTAAATAAATGAAGTAATCTAATACTACTTCAATTTGTTTATTTATGTATTTTGGAATGACATAAATGAAAAATAATATAATCCTACATTATTGTGAAGTAAATAAATTAACTTGAAATTACTATTGAAACCAAGAGTTGTGTTCATAATTACTTTAGTTAAACTTGTTTATGATTCATTGTAAAGACATAAACATAAAGTCTTTTTAGACTTATAATAAAGTAAGACGTTAACTTGTTAAGTTTTTTAATTAAGACATATACAAGAAGTCATTGAGTTTATCAATGATTTATAACGTTAAATCGGATTATAATAATTTATGTTTCTTGATGAGACATGGATATGAAGTGACTTGGTTAAAAAGTACTAGTGTTATAAAGCATGCAATTGGCCTGGAAAGTCTATTATACCATTAAGTTGACTTAGTTGGTAAATAGGTAAGCCAAAAGGAATATGTTTATATCTTATATATTGTTAGATTGTCTTACAATATTAATTCTAATGAATACCACAAGTTGATGGTATGTTCAGTTAGGAGAATCAAAATCTATTTGATTTGTTTGATTAAAGATAACCATAACTTCTTTCTTAAAAAGAAATAAGGATAGAAAATTGAGTATGGATTGGATACACTCAATATGACTCCAACTTAGAAGATTAATAAAACACCATTTTATTATGGAATGTGATGAATCACATTAAGTTTTAAAATTGAAGATTCTGAATTTGTTAAACTACTTATGAATAGGTTATTAACAAACTAAAGTCAGTAATTATCAATGTGTATTTGTAATGTCCCAAAAAGATAACAATGTAGTTTTGCCCTAAATTGCTAAGTATATATAGACAGTCTATATATTACAAAAGGCAAGTGGAGTTTTTTTTATCTTAAAAGATAAAATTACAAGATACATAATCTTCTAAAACACACTAGTAAATATCATGATGAGGTTAGACATGTAAATGATAGACCTCATAATGATGGAATTTTCATTCATAGATCTGCAAGGATATCTCAGATATTTGACTCATATGCTGAGAAATATGAGTTACAAGATTATAGTAAATCTGATAATCATTATGATGGATTACCAAATACTGAGTTCGGTAAATTACTCATACTATGAATGTTAAAGATGTTGTCCATAAAGATAATCAATTTTGGAAATTTGGTTTATCCTGATAGTTAGACTAGAGAATGAAGATGAGTTTCTTCAAAGAGATGGAAAACTCTAGTGGTTTAAATCTCCGTGTATAAATCATATGGACAAAATTGTACACATATTTAATGCATGTTTTATGACAAGATTATTAATCATACTTAAGCAATTAATTGTGATTGAATATTATTTCTTAGACACATTAAATATATAAAGATGATAATTGTCATACTTGTTTTCATTAATATGAAATATGACAATGGAATATCAAAACTCTTTCTTGAAAAATTACTTGAGCGAGGACGGTAAGTAATCGAAAGGTTTTTTTGAATTCATATAAACTTTGGAAGTGTACGAAGTGCAATAATTCATGAATTGATAAATGCATGCATCTATGAAATTATTCTTATGTTTAATTATTAAATCCTAGTTTTGATTTATTGTTGAAATAAGATAAATTTTAAGTATTCCTAAAAGCTAGTGGGAGTAATATGTTAAGGTTTTAAATCTTATATGTTGTATAACATATAGGAAGTAACATTCCTTGTAAGTTAAAGGTTAAGTCTTAATTTGGAATAAAACTTCACTTGTAAGATTTAATAATTAAAACATATAACCTTGGAATATATGTGTTTATTATCAATAAACATGTGCAGTAAAATAAATGATTCTAATAAAATATGATATATCATTTGGGAAATGGATAAATATCTTTTGACAAGATATAACACGAATGAGATCTAAGTTTGACCTGTAGATTCATCATGTACATCATGTTGTGTATTAAAATTGTTATATCATTCTTAAATAAGAAGTGATTTGACAACATTGATATCTAACTAAAAGTTATTAGATAACTTGTGTAATGAATATTCTAATAGAATTACATCCTCATTCTGGAATTGCTCCTAGATTCTATGGATGAACAATATGTCAAATCTTGTGCAAATTATCAGCTTCAAACTTGAAAGTTTGGAAGATATCAACCATTACACAATAAGATATTAAAGTTTGCGGAGTTTTAATGAGCATATTGTTGTTTGTATACAATTATACTGGTTTAATTGAGATGACACTCAATACTAGTCATGGTAGGATTTCATCCTTGTTAATGGCCATGTGAACTAGTTGTGCTACTAAGAGCGCAGTTGCATTATACATTAAAAGAATATGAATACTTTAAACTTTAAAATGTTTGAAAGTTTAAATTTTCATAAATTAGTGATAGAGGATGTCACACACTTTATGAATTATTATGTGGATTGGTGAATGCACACATACAAGGACTTCACTAATTGAATTCTTGAAGCATAATCCATGAACTAGTTGTGCTACTAAGAGCGCAGTTGCATTATACATTAAAAGAATATGAATACTTTAAACTTTAAAATGTTTGAAAGTTTAAATTGTCATAAATTGGTGATAGAGGATGTCACACACTTTATGAATTATTATATGGATTGGTGAATGCACACATACAAGGACTTCACTAATTGAATTCTTGAAATAAGTATTCTCAAAATTACGATAGATCAAGTTGGTTGATTTATGTTTTGTCAACAAGTATGATTGTTATTACTTGAAGCATAATCCATCAACTGGAATTTTCATGCTTTTGATCTATTTGGTATTTGGATAAAGGATGTTAAACAATTGTTATAATAAATCAAGTACTTTCTATGTTTGATTTTATAATATATTGTATCCTATATTTGCATGTTTAATCCGTGAATAAATTTATTTATTCTAAATCGTCCGTTGTCGATTAATGATATGGGAGTATCGTTAAACTAAGACAAATCTGAGAGATATGGTAGATTATACTTGAAATTATATTGATGAGAATGCATACCAATTTCAGATGATATTCAATGAATTGAATATAGGACTTATCCCAACTACATGATTTTACTTTATGGATATTGTTATTAAGTAAATCATGAATAGTTATCCTCGGACTTGAGATACGGATAAGTGTCATGAATGTAGTGCACTTCGGAACAACTTAACGCTTATTATCATGAACCGGTAGTCATAAGAGTTGTTTCTCAAGTGTTGCAAAGTTCATGGGTTATTCTTGTAGTCAAGATAGAATTTGTTCCTTCAAATTTATTTTTGGAGTTTAATACCGCTCTTTGGCCCTCAGTAGGGTTGACAAGATGTTTGTGTGGCCACACCCAAAATCTCCCTAAATATGTTTAGAAGATTTGGTAATCTTGCTCAATCACTTATAACGAAAGCGGAATGGTTGAATAAAGAATGACTTAATTCCATATATTTATTTAACATGGTATTAGAAACAAAAGGATAATAATAATGAGAAATCATTAAAAGGTTTTCCAAGAGCCTTGCTCGAGTTGTACTAGAGGCATCGAAGTGTTGCTAGACGCTAACGATGTGATCACTCTATTAAGATATGTCCAAGTGGGAGCTGTTGGTTTAATGGACAATAAATTAATAGACGTGTGTTAGGATCGAATTCGAGACCACGGGATTGCACACTTTGCGTATGAGAATTAAAGTTAATAATTAAATGTAATAGTTATATTTATTTATTAATTAAACGAAATAATTATAACAGACGTTAAGTAATTAGTTGTAATTGACTAACGGTCGTTAAATGTTATTGGAAAGGACTAGAATGCAAATTAATATTGGGAAGGTTCCGGAATCTCTTGTGGGATACTCTATCCGATCGGCCACAAGGAAAACCCAACCCATCTCCAACTCAACTTGTTCTCCAAGTTTAGTTAAGTATATATACAAGGCTAGGGGTCTTGTGTTTTGTATCTCTTGTACTCATTATGCTAAAACCTAAATAGTTTTGTGTGTGTTTTTGCATAATTCGGTCGACAACACCTTATGGGTGTCGATCCAAAGCTTTTCCAAAACAAAGTTATTTGGTTTAATTAAAACTAGCATTCCTTTAATTTGGTATAGTACGTGTGTACAAGAAAGTGGTACTAACACATTATTGTTAGTATTCTTGGATTGAATTACAAAACGGTAAGGGGTAATTCACATAATCCTATAAACCCTAATTAGGGTTCATCCAATTGCTAGTTTTGTGGATTTGTTTCTTGTTCGGCTAGAATCAAGAAAGGTAATGATATTCTTGTTTATGTTGATTAATTATTCGTTAATCTTTCCTATACGCCTCGCATGTACTTGATGTTTATTGTTTATATTTATGATTAGTCATGTTATATAATTCCAAATAAAACCTCATTAGATTTATTATCGTCACTATGTATCTCAAGCATACCGAACATAAAGCCAAAAGCAATAAACATTGTATCACTTCATGTCGATAAATCCAAGAACGACACTACTAACTTCAAATTCTGACAAAATTTATAACATACTGATATTAAAGTTCTTGACCCGAGAGATCTATTTGCCCCTCATTTTCTCAGCTCGACACGCTCATTCATCGAAGGATTCGACTCAGTGAATCATAGTTCCTATGGGATATGAGTCGTTTATTCGAATACCAAAAATGGAGTTACTCCGCTTAGTAATCAAGGCTATATTGTAAACTAGGTTGGTTGAACACCACAATAAGAGAAATTGAGGAGTCTTTCTTGTCAATCAGTCAGATTATCGACCGACACATGATTGATCCATCAAATGCTGTGTTCGTCCCAAATGAAACACAATAATGTAGAGTATTTAAAATCCACTTCTCGAAAAATCACCAATTAATAATGAGTGTCAAAAATTTGGGTTTCATCTTGATTCTTGATAATTGTTTAAAATTAAATATAAATTTAATACTAGAAAATTAAAGGGGAAGATGATGAATAGTGTTTCGTAAGTTAAGTTTTCATTTGCAAATTTAGCCAT
Source organism: Chrysanthemum makinoi (assembly GCA_910596185.1). Taxonomy (NCBI): domain Eukaryota; kingdom Viridiplantae; phylum Streptophyta; class Magnoliopsida; order Asterales; family Asteraceae; genus Chrysanthemum; species Chrysanthemum makinoi. The sequence goes on from OU343224.1 coordinate 336,453,837, forward strand.
TGAAACGAAAGGAATGCGATATAATACCTCATGACGTGACACTTAACGAGAAAACTAACGAAAGTTAGTGAACGCTCGCCTCGTGGCTATTTTACAAAAAAATGAACATTCTTGTCGTTTTTGCAACACTTTTTGTCTCGGTATCTTGCTTGCGCATTTGGGCTACTTTAGGGACCATTTTTGCAATTTACCTTAATTATTATAGAGTGGTCCAATTGAATATTTGATAGAAAGTCCAATTATATAATAGTAATTACCTAACGGGTTAAGCGGGTCTAGCGGGTCATTTTTTTAAGACTAAAATACACGGTTGGTCCTTAAACTTGGCAGGACGCATCGCGATGGGACAAAACTCGGCCTTTTCATCGCCAGAGGTACAAACCTTGGCCTTTAAATCCAGAATCGTCCCTTGACCAATAACGGCATTGTCAACGTTCTATATCACAAAACCATAATCATGTTATTGTTGGGTACAATAGTCATTTTGTTTTATTTACTATAGCAATGTCTTGTCCAATTTCCCGCCATTTTGTACAATATAACAAAAGCGTGTACTCATTGCTCATCCCCAAACTTGTTTTGGAAGCCTACCCAGAAAACCCTAATGCAATGTCTATCATCAAATCAAATAATCTGAGTAAGAAAATAACAAACAACCACCTTGGTTTTACTGTATGAGTAAGGAATATCCTTTATATGATGATCGTGAAACGGAGGAAAGAGCTGCAATCAGGAGATATTGTAAGTCTTTTTGGTTAGAGCCTATTACAATCATATGTTAGTACGACTGATTAAGTTATTCCCTTTTTAGGTAAGTTTAGCTTAACAATGTTTTTGTACATTTTTATATAAATGGTGAACACAGTCGTTTAGCATGATGTCCCATTATGAAGGTACATTCAAATACTTTCCAGGTAGGATATATCAAGGAGGCAAGAAATGCCTTATTGATCTTGTGGAAATAAAAGAGGTATCTGTTGATGAAATGGATGCTCTCATGACCCAAATCGGTTATGAGTCTCGACAAACCAATTATTTCTACTTTCTTAAGCCTCGTTGTATATTAGGCTTACTCGGTTGTTTTCTTGCGTAAAGCCGCTAATGTAGACTTGTTGAAAGATGTTGTCATACAGCATAGTGATAGACGTCTATGTTGAAATAGGGAAGACTAGATTAGAACTTTTCAAATGTCCCCACAATCAATTAAGACTGTGTTTTGGGAGATGGATGAAGATAGGAGAAAAGTTGCACTGGGCTATTCAACTGTTGTAGACGGTTGGTGTTAGATGATATAGATAATGAACACGCCTAGATCCTTTTATCCAACTTACACAATTTCCTGTGGACGTCAATGATATTGGTGAATCTAGCAATTTGCCAAACATTGAGCCACTATTTTCCACCTTAGACTGCTCATTTGCTAGCCAACCTGTTCATAACAAAGGCGTGCTTTAGTAGTTATTGATGAGGACAATGCTGTAAAGGAGCCTGATAATGTTGAGGTTAATCGCTTCGAAGTGAGTCGGGAAGCACTTAGACAAAGTTGGAACAACACTAGTTGATGTCAATAATGACTTTGAGGAGCACTAAAATTTTGAGGTTAATATGTTTCAATTGACTCGGAGAAGCATTTACACAAAGCGCATAGCACTAGTTGATGTCAATAATGAGTTGAGGAGCCTGATGTGGATGTAACTCTGTTTCAATTGACTCAGGATAACATGGAAGATGATCCTTGTTGATGTTACTGTTACAAGCAAGTGACACTAGTGACTTAGCAATGCATTGATGATTCAATTGAACCAAATGAAGAGAACACTTGTCAAGAGAATGATGCACAACTTGGTATGGTACAAGTAGGTCAGAGTAATGATTTAGATGAAGAAGGAACAACAAGAATATAAGTGATGACGGCGGTTGGTAAATGATTTACCTGTGATGGTTGATGATGTATTTTTCAGTGACCATCTTATTTTCCAACACGCAGACTTTGCTAATGGCGTCTATACCACTTTTTTCTATGGCTGGTCGAGTTTGGTACCGCTAGGGAAGTAAAACCTAAAGAGAGCATTCAATAGAAACTAGGAGGGAGTTGTTTCTTTTGAAGAATGAGAAAAGAAGAATAAGGGTCAGTGTAGGGGTGTGTTCCACTCTTCGGGCCCAATGAAGGTCCTGGACTGGATATAGGCTCATCTAGAAGTCCATTAAGCAGAATGGGTATAAATGCATTAAGCTGGAAAAGGACCCTTCACAAATACTCTCCCATGGCTATTGTTTGTCGGCAGGAATGGTGAGATGTATCGTCAATGTAACATATAATGAGCAACACATTTGTTTGCAATCAAGGGAAGCCAGAGCTTTTGACCTTCGCTATATCTCACGAAAATTACAGACAAGTTGAAACAAATCCACGACTTCTGTCGTCTCAGGCATAATCAATGACCAACCAATACGACCTTCAAGTGTCCCCTGGAAGGTTTTAAGGGCCAAAACCTAGCAATACAAATCATCGGGGTCAATTCAAGCTACAATTTACCATGTTGAGAGATTATGTTCAAGAGTTGCTGAAGACAAACCCTAATACAACAGTGGTGATGAATGTGGAACGACCTCTGGATGAGTCTCTTCCAACCGAGAATTCAAGAGATTTGTATGTTTGTTTAGGTGCATGAAGCAAGGATTTAAAGATTGCGGAGATCGTTGTTGTCACCGGCCGCTTCCACCAGCGGTCCTTTCAATGGTCAACTGATGATACTGGGAATTGATAGCAACAATGGTATATACCCTTTAAGCTTATGCTTTTGTTGATTCAGATAACATAGGATCATGGACTTGGTTTCTTCATTGTTTATCCGATGATATAGCACTTGGGCCAATTTCAAGCATCACTTTTATTATTGACATGAATAAGGTACTCTCTTACTCTGTTCATGAATTTAAGTCTCACCGTTTTGAAACAGCATGTAAACATATTTGATTTGTGCGGGATATAAGTAGAGCTTTAGCGAAGTTTTTCAAAGTGCGAACACATATTACTATTAGAAGCATTCATGAGAAAATGAAGCGCAATGGAAAGGTAGTG
>OU343224.1:336457018-336484892 GCA_910596185.1 Chrysanthemum makinoi
TCTATGAATGAAAATTCCATCATTATGAGGTCTATCATTTACATGTCTAACCTCATAATGATATTTACTAGTGTGTTTTAGAAGATTATGTATCTTGTAATTTTATCTTTTAAGATAAAAAAAACTCCCACTTGCCTTTTGTAATATATAGACTGTCTATATATACTTAGCAATTTAGGGCAAAACTACATTGTTCTCTTTTAGGGACATTACAAATACACATTGATAATTCCTGACTTTAGTTTGTTAATAACCTATTCATAAGTAGTTTAACAAATTCAGAATCTTCAATTTTAAAACTTAATGTGATTCATCACATTCCATAATAAAATGGTGTTTTATTAATCTTCTAAGTTGGAGTCATATTGAGTGTATCCAATCCATACTCAATTTTCTAACCTTATTTCTTTTTAAGAAAGTAGTTATGGTTATCTTTAATCAAACAAATCAAATAGATTTTGATTCTCCTAACTGAACATACCATCAACTTGTGGTATTCATTAGAATTAATATTGTAAGACAATCTAACAATATATAAGATAAACATATTCCTTTTGGCTTACCTATTTACCAACTAAGTTAACTTAATGGTATAATAGACTTTCCAGGCCAATTGCATGCTTTATAACACTAGTACTTTTTAACCAAGTCACTTCATATCCATGTCTCATCAAGAAAAATAAATTATTATAATCCGATTTAACGTTATAAATCATTGATAAACTCAATGACTTCTTGTATATGTCTTAATTAAAAAACTTAACAAGTTAACGTCTTACTTTATTATAAGTCTAAAAAGACTTTATGTTTATGTCTTTACAATGAATCATAAACAAGTTTAACTAAAGTAATTATGAACACAACTCTTGGTTTCAATAGTAATTTCAAGTTAATTTATTTACTTCACAATAATATAGGATTATATTATTTTTCATTTATGTCATTCCAAAATACATAAATAAACAAATTGAAGTAGTATTAGATTACTTCATTTATTTACGTCATTCTAATAATACATAAATATTTAATTTGAAGTAGTCTTAGATTACTTCATTTATTTATGTCATTCTAATAAAACATAAATATTTAATTTGAAGTAGTCTTATATATCATTTTGACACATGTTCTAAATACTAGTCTAATTTAGAAACTGCAAATATGTCCATGCAAGGTCTGACTTCACATAGAGATTTACTTTGTTGTTGCAATCTCGCCAAGTTCTCACATGACGTAAATTGCAACACCAAGTGTTTCTTGAATTAGATATGAACAAGTTATATTAGAACGTTAGTCTCTTACCTTGCAGTCAAGAGAATCCGTTAAATCATATACTTATATGTTGTACAATGCACACAATATAGATTTCTCCCACTTGTGCATGGAACAACGTCATGTAGCAGACAAACAACACAACATATGTTTGTTTATGTGACTAATATGATTGTGTCATTGATATTAACATAACTAGTAGATGTAGAACTACTTCATTGTCTAATAAGGAAACGTACATGACTATCCTTGAAAACATAAGTGTCTACAAGTGGAAAGTAATTATCTTAAGACATTCTAGAGATAATCTGGGTTACTACCAAGATGACAAAGCTTGTAACTCCCACTGAATTAGAGATCATTACATTAATTCCTTATTCATTAATAAGAACATAATACTCCCACTGGATTTGACAACATTGTAAGTGTTTCATTAACCAGTGAAAGAAAATAGTGCTCTATTTACTTCCCTACACTTTTGAGAAAGTCCATACATAACAATTACTTATGTACTAAAGAGTGTATTCTACTATGTAGATGATGAACTATCCATCAATGCTATTAACTTGAAAAATTGGGCATGCAATTTCTTTCTTAATAGTTCTACTATTCCAACAATTGTAAGTAGTACTTTTTAAATGGTCAAAATAAAACAACTAGATAAAATATGCTAGTTTGTCTTTTACCAATTATACAGTAATTAGTCTAGCTTTTAATTTAATAACTCAGAAAATATGCAATTTTCTTAACTATTAAAATTTGCTTACGAGGTATGTATTTAGAATTTAGACAATTCTAATTGTCCTATCATACCTTTCTTCATTCATGAAAAGGAATAGGATTGAATCTCACTCTTTCTTATGAAAAGAGGACTATGTTTATTCTTTTAGTAAAGTTGACTCTACCAAAAACCCGTACAGGTGTAGATCAATTTACCAATACAGGAATAACCTTCGTTTACAATTTAATGTTGCATTAATACATCTAAAGAATTAGCAAAATTCAATTTTAGTATTTTCGATAATTAAACTTTTCAAGAAAATAAAATACCCAAGGTAATATTCATATAACCATAAAATTTTCTCGAAAACTAGGATCCAAATTATCATAGTTCCATTACATCAGTTGATCTGCTAGTAGCGAAAGCATATAATAGGGTAATCTGTCAAACAATAATTGGCAAACAATTTCCAATTCCTAGATCATTATGGGATTTACATTTTCCAACGCTATTGCAAATATAAACATGTTTCATCCCATCTTATGCCTTGAGTCCAGGTCTCACTTCCTACTCATCTTAAGTGTCTAACTTAAAGAACTGCAAATATGTCCATGTAAGGTCTGACTTTACATAGAGATTTACCTCTCCATCACAATCTAGCCAACTACTGTCATGACGTAAATTGCAACTTCAAGTGTTCTTTTTAATTAGATGGCCTATAACTTAATTTAAAAGGGTACTAGTTTTGATTTTATGTGGTCAAATCAAATATGTACAAAGATGTCATGCATTCATCTTGTAGCATAATTTTAATAAAAAAAACTTTTATTACCAATTCATAAAGATCAAATTATCAAAGTTTTGATTGAGGTATTGGGTTCACCAATCAAGGCATTTAGCGTTAATTATAGCCATTATACCGTACTTTTGCATAAGTGTAAACACTTAGTGTTTCGGGTAATTACTACCGAAGTGGCGCATGGAATTAAAACTAATAAGCCGCCCTTAAGATGATTTTGTACATTTATGGCTTACTAAGTAGCTCAATCGAACTCAAGGGGCGAGAGGACGGGTAAGCGCAAAAGCATAACCTTAGACATACTTTCAGGTGACTGTGCACTTCTTTATTAACCCCTTTATAGTTTGTTCTAGCGGGTGAGCCGTTCTAACCATTTAGTACAGAATCATCAATCAATTAAACTATTGAAAACTTAACTCTTCAAAAACAAATCAAATTTCACCATTGTTTAGTCCGTATTATTTTTCTATTCAAAATTACCCTTTGCTTAAACAGTCTAACATAATAAACAAACAAGTAAACAAATAAAAATAAACAACTAAAAACAATGCGCACATAATAAACAATTTATACGTGTAAACAAGTAGCCACATGCAACTTATTCGATAAAACCCTATTAATAATCAATTGCTAGGTTAAATTAATGTATATATTAATTAGGGCTTTCACTCTCCCAATTGAAAGTGGCACATACATCGAGAATCGATTGCGTAAACCCATAATTAATGATATACCAAATTGCACATAATTGATTCATTAATGTATATAATTGGAGTTTTCTCCAATTCAAGATTTATCGTAAATAAACATGTGATAAATATATCTTAACAATTAAACAATATACAAGCAACTATCCATGACAAACATTCATGTATTATCATGGATATATCATAACAATTATACAAATAGTCACAAGATCGCATATAATAATCCCATGTCACATAACAATTATTCATGAATTAATCACGTAACTAATATATATTAATTCTAGGTTTTAATAAGGTTAGCAAACAATTTTCAAACCCTAAAAATTTTTTAATGTGTCGACTATAAAAAAATTGGAAGTGCGCCCATATGATTAAATAAATCGACCCATGCAAAAAAAAAACCCCTAGATTAACCATATCAAACAACATACAATTATTCATTTTTTACGCGTTTAGTAATTAATTACTCATTAAAACCAATGGCTCTGATACTACTGTTGGAATTATGTAACATGACTAATCATAAATATAAACAATAAACATCAAGTACACATGCGGAAGTGTATAGGAAAGATTAACGAATAATTAATCAACATAAACAATAATATGTGTACCTTTCTTGATTCTAGCCGAACAAGAATCAAATCCATAAAACTAGCAATTGGATGAACCCTAATTAGGGTTTATAGGATTATGTGAATTACCCCTTACTTTTTTGTAATTCAATCTGAATCTAACAATAATGTGTTAGTACCACTTTCTTGTACACACGTACTATACCAAATTAAAGGAATGCTACTTTTAATTAAATAAAATAACTTTGTTTTGGAAAAGCTTTAGATCGACACCCATAAGGTTTTGTCGACCGAATTATGCAAAAACACACACAAAACTATTTAGGTTTTAGCATAATGAGTACAAGAGATACAAAACACATGAGCCGCTTGTATATATCTTAACTAAACTTGGAGAACAAGTTGAGTTGGAGATGGGTTGGGTTTTCCTTGTGGCCGATCGGATAGAGTATCCCACAAGAGATTCCGGAACCTTCCCAATATTAATTTGCATTCTAGTCCTTTCCAATAACATTTAACGACCGTTAGTCAATTACAACTAATTACTTAACGTCTGTTATAATTATTTCGTTTAATTAATAAATAAATATAACTATTACATTTAATTATTAACTTTAATTACCATACATGAAAGTCAATAAGTGGTGCCGAGGTTGATCCTGTCTGACGTCTATTAATTTATTGTCCATTAAACCAACAGTACCTCAAGAAAGACTGCTATATATCAACTTGAATACCATATACATTATGCTACATCGCTAAAGTATTAGTCGAATCTTCCTTTTTTTCATACACACGAGTCATTCTATATGAATTCTTGGCCTTAAATGTTTATTATCGACAAACAACCACTTTTTGCACCGGTCCTGACTCATAATCTTGCATTGCGAACCGTCAAACTCTGAGTTAGCTAACTTTTTAATCACTTAATCCGTCTTTAGAGAAAAAAACGATTCATTCATGAATAAATGGTCAGAATTGTAGGATGTAAAGCGTTGTAATTACTAATTAGTATAAAAAAAGTAGATTACCTCAAAGACATTTCTCATAGTTCTGCTGCTGCAACATGAAACCGGAGTTAGGTGAAGCCACACTTCGTTTACTTTTCACTAGGTCCAGAGCTTCAGACAAGTTCATGCCATGCTTCTTCATCAAATAGGCCAAAACAAGGGTAACACTACATCCAAAATATACGTTCAACTCAGATAATTGCAAAATTTGAATCAAACATAATGAAATCTTGTACAACGATAGATATATAGTCATGATCAACAAATTGTGGTGTCATAGAAGACTTGGAAGTCATTGTGGCTAGCTTAGGGTCAATGGAAAATTTACATCCACAAAATGTCTTGATTCAATTCTTATCCTAGGTATATTTGGTTACACCTTCTATGTCTTGACAAGGAAAATTTGCAGTCAACAAAGTATTTGTACATTGTCGGTGGTGGTTTTGTTTTTATATATACAATTCTACATTGATAATGTAATACCAAGTCTTCACCGGAACATCGTTTACAACCACGACCATCATATTTGGTAACGCCATTAATATAATCTGGTCTTTTTTTTATTAGATTGTTAATGTAGACTTATTAGATGATGTATTTCTTGTAATTATAATTTGATATTCATTCCAATTGTAAAGGATCTGGGTTTTCTTTTATGTTATGGGTTTTGTTCTTGATTTAGAAATAAAATTAACTGGAAATTCAAATGGGTAAGAAGACGAGGGTATATTAGTCATTTCACTGCACTTAACGAGGAAACCTAACAAAAGTTAGTTAACATTGCGTCTCGGTGGCTATTTTGCAAAAAAAATGAAACATTAATGTCGTTTTTGCAAAACTTTTTGTCTCAGTGTCATCCTTGCGCATTTGAGCTATTTTAGGGACCATTTTTGCAATTTACCCTAAGAGCCTTGGGTATGGTAAATTGGTAACTAGCAAAGGGGTGTTAAGGTTTAACATGTTGGCGTTAAGGCATGTTAAACATACCGTCTCCCAAGTTAAGGGGTGTTAACATGTCCATGTTAACACCTTACCGCCATGTTAATGGCTTTTTTCAGTTTTTTTTTTTTTTTTTTTTGCCCCCTAAATGAGGGTTTGTTTTTGTAAATTTTTGATGAGTTAAGATTTAACTTAGTTACGTTATGATAAATGGTGTTTTTTTGTTGAGTTAATGTGAAATGTTAAAGCGATGTGGGCGCGTAACTGAAGTGTTAAAACCTTAACCTTATGTTATATTACACCTTGTGCTTTCTAATAATTAAAGTCCCAACTAGATCTTCTATTATTAGATAATTAAATTTTTATCCAACTATAACCATATTTAATCAATGAGTCTCAAATTATCACGTACGTCTTCCTAAGTCCCCAATATTAAATGCCAGGTTTGAAAATTTTACAATTCTTTCTTTTTAACTTTGATTATAAATATTTTTGGTTGTGTTATATAATATTTGATGAAATATATGAAAAATTGAGTTTTAAATGTATTTTCATTACATTATCATTTTTATCTAATATATATAACACAGTTAAAAATATTTAAGATCAAAGTTAAAAAGAAACAAGATTAAAAGCTGACATTTAATATAAAGACGGAGAAGATATAAATAAGTTTAATATAGTAATATGTCGACGAACCGAACCACATTTGCTGCGTCTAGTTTAAATACAAGAGGATACAAACAGTACTGGGTTAATTAAATCCGTAATTCAGTTCGGTCAGGTCTTCTTATTTTACGGTCCCGAGTCCCCACACAAATAAACTCTAGAGTTTACATGATGTTAATTTAGATTTTTAGATAAAGCATCTACATAAATAATTCCAATTTTAGCCTCACGAGCACTTTAAACTTCTTTTACTCCACTTTTATAATATAACACCACGTGTAGTGATCTGAACAAGATATAGTGTTCATAAATGACGGTGGAGATACCTCGAACCCAACAATCAAATTCGCCAGCGAATATTTCACTTCGATGAGTGTCCCAATATTAGTAAAGGCCGTTATCATATTAAAGTAGTAATCAAACTATTAGAATATCGAATAACTAGCGTAAAATACACATATTAATAAAAGCCAACATTGTAGATTTTGTTTGACTTTTATATAAAAATGAAAACAAATCACAAGGATGTTGGCGTATGTGCCTGGACTCCGGACGTCCTGCCATCAGGAAACGCCATCAGCCAGACGTCATGTGCTACTGTCCGGACGATGGTCGACAAAGTGATCAAACACGTCGTCAGATTAATGGGATTCTTGACACGTGGCTATTAGGTATGGTAGCATAGACCCGCAAAGCGGGTAGTATAGGCGCCGCGTGAATAGTAATGGAATGTAAGAAGATACAGTCTGAGTTGGGGTAGTATAAATACCCCAACACATTTAATGTTTTGTATTAAATACACACACATACATTAACTACTACATTAATTACCACATTTATTACACTCTTTCTTACTTTCATCGCCGAAACTTGGCCCCTGATATCATCCACGGGGCGCTAACGCTGCTGTTGCCCGGTTGTGTAGAAGGAACTCTCGCTTTTCCTCCGACGCCAAGTTAGAAGCGGAATTTCCAGCCGAATCTAGAATTGCTTCAACAAATTGGCGCCATCCGCTGGGACACACCATTCTACGGGAGGTTTATGATCTGGGACTAAGATACACCCCACCCTTTCTCCTCCCCGCCACGCTGACGCGCGAAGGGAAGCGGGTCACAATGACCAACCACCCGACTCAAGGAGGTGATACAAGCCCAAATGGCATCACTGAGGCCCTATCCGAAAATACAACACCGCTTTGAAGCTACCTAATCACGCTTCATTCGATTGTCATTCAAAGACGAAAGACGGACGAAGAAGCGATGTCTGGGCCGAACCCGAAGACGACCTTAGTAAAACCGCACAAAGAGATGGCTCCTGCCACCATTCACGGAGCGATCATGAGTATGCCTCGAAACATGTCATGCCCACTAACCCTCGAATCCGTACACGGACGACCGATCCGGATGATCATATCAACCGCCAGTGGGCAAACCAATCATGGAATGACCAATGTTCGCGGGGTGCCGGATGTTCCAAGAAACTATGGACGGAGTCGCCACGTGGATGGTTTCGCATCTAGAACCGGAGTGTCGCATATGGGATGACCTCGTGAGTCAATTCACCACAAGGTTTGCCCCACGTTAGAAAAACATGAAAGACCCCACCGAGATCAAATTCGAATAGTAAGAAAGGCAAATGAGGTATTATCGGATTTTAAGTGAGCTGACCGATGAAGCCAAGAGGATACCTGGGGTCCCTGAACTTATGAAGATATCGGCATGGATTCATGGGCCCACCTAGTTCCTCGACTTTGCTAAAAGTTCTCATCAAGTCCCTAAAACCGTTAAAGAAATGATGACACTGGTGGACGATTATGTTAAGGTGAGATGCATACAAAACACCGAAGCTAAAAAAGAGAGGCACACGATTCAACACGAGTAAATCCCTAGGTAGTAAAGGACCTGAACTTCGTGGGAGGATTCAGAGCATAGAGAAGTGATGACGTACTCTTGGGAAAGGAATGATTCCCGCTGCAGAGGCCTTTTCCCCATATGTTGTCCAAACCGAGACGTCCCAAATGAATTCGTGACGTTAATGATTTTAATAAGCCCGACAATCATCGGATCTTGCTCTCCCTTGTCTAAATGTACCTAAGGAAATACTTTCCACTAACACCACCTAAACCTACCCCCACCACCCCTTTACAAGGAAGCGAGCAAAGAGAACGAGGACCGTTCTCAGAATATCATGGAGAGGCCATCTAACTAACGACTGCTACCACCTAAAAAGGCAGCTAGAGTGGCTCTGAATCTGGAAGTTGGATCATTTGGTCAAGAACCATTTAATTGAAAAGGGAAAGATCAACATGGTCCCATTACACTAAGACCGAAAGAAAGGCCGTGTTCTATGCATCGAAGACTAGATGAATGTCCCTATATCCTTTCCCTCGATAGCTGCGGGCGACTCGTCCAAGAACCACCGATTGGGAAGCGAGAGAAGGCGCAGCAAGGGTATTTGTAGATGAAGGTGCCCGCCCAAGTCATGTATGAAAACTGCTGAAACTTGTGCCCATCAATTCAATCCAGCCGCAGGAAACCAGCTTCACCGCTGGTAGGCTCTTCTCGGGCGGGTCATTCAACCCAATGGGAAATATTGAACTAGCGCGTGGCCGCTGATCATGGCCCGCTCCTATCCGGCCATGATGACGTTTACTGGCCGTGGAAGTCGCCTTCACCTTATAATGTAATATTGGGGCAAACAGGTTTAAAAGAATTAAGAGCCATACCTTCGACCATCCACGCGATGATGAAATTCCCCACTCCAGGAGGAATAGCTACCCGGTCGCCAAAAGAGAGGAGGTTACGGAATGTAGGAGGTTAGAAGAAGGATGTGATCCTAGGAAAAGTTACTCCAAAGGTAAACGGAAACCGAGAACCAAGGAGCTCGGAAGGACCAAAAGCCAACAGAGGATATCTTGGTTAACGCTGCTTACCGAAATCCGGGTAGACATATACATGGGTTCTCTGAATGCCTAAGCAACTTATCGAACTTTTGAGAAAAACAAAGATATTTTTTCCTCGAGCCGCTGGATGATCGGGGTGCCGAGGCGCCGATACAACACTCCCTCATGTGAAACGCCCACAAATCGATTGCCCGTAAAAGGAGAACATTCTCGCGAGAAAACCAATGTGATTGGCGAGAAGGGTTAAAGCCTGGATAGTCCGCCGGTGAAGATACCCAACGATATCCAATCCGTGTTGGTTAAGAAATGTGACGTGTTTGAGGATGTGTATCGACTTCAAGAACCGAATTCTTCGCGGTTCTAAGGATTACTACCTCCGGAGATAGACTGAAGATTGAATCCGGCATGGAATATAAATATAAGTGCTTCCGGATGCTTACGCGGCTACCACCAAATCCGCATGAATAGAGGTGATGAGGAAAAGATCGGCATTCTACACTGAATGGGAACGATCGTTACACCAAAATGTCGTTGATTAAAGAACGCCGAGCAACCTATCAATCTACCGGTAGACTCGCGATTTCGCCACTGAGATAGGGAGAATTTGGAAGCATATGTGGATGATATGGTCATAAAGTTTCAACGAACGCTAAATGATAGCCACGCCGCTGAAACCTTCGACAACCTAGTGAAGATATACATGAAGTGAACCCGCGTGTTCTCTTTGGGGTAGAGGAAGGAAAGTTCCTCGGCCTATATGGTGACGTCAAGGAATAAGGCTAACCTCGTAGACAAAGGCCATCATGGAGATGAAACTCGAAACCCTAAAGGAGATGCAAAGCCTAAGGGGAAGCTCAGCCTTGAATAGATTCCTATCAAAATCACGTGAAAAGCCTTCCTCTTTCGACACACTAAAGAACATCACCAAAGAAAACAAGGACAAATACCGATGGACAAAAGAAGTCGGATGGATTTGTGAAATGAAGAGGCCGATATCAACTACCTTCCTTGTCCACACCTAAGCCGAAAGAGCAATTGTCATATATCTATCGGCTTCTAAAGGAGCAGAAGCTAGCATCATGGTGGAAAGAGGCGGAGACAAATTGCCGGTACATTACGTTAGCCTGATATCAGATGACGCAGAGACATTATGCCCTATAGAAAAATTAGCTCTTATGTCTGCACGATCCGTAAGGTCGGTAAGGTACTTCGAGGCTCACCCCGCTCCGGGTCATCACCACCAACCCATCAAGCGTATACCACAAAACCGAAGTCCGGAAAGTTAGCCAAATACGCCGTGGAACTAGAGCATACAAACATCACCTAAGTTCCTCGCGAATGCGCTATGGCAGTTAGCGACTTCCTAACGGAAGTACCGGTGGAATCTGGATGCGTGAAAAGTACGACGAATGGAAGTGGGGAGCGAATGGTTATCAGATACCTGACGAGCATCCAACAAGAAAGGTTCCGAGCAGATTCGTTCTCATTACCGAGAAAGAAGAACTGACCTATGCTCTACGGCTTAACTTTCCTAGCACCAACAATGAGGTGGTAATACGAGGCCTCACTGACGCCTAAGGGATTGCAAAAGCTCAAAATCGGGTTTTAAGTGTGTGAGTAGATTCAAACCGTAGCCGGCCAAATCAATGGGGAATTCACACTACCAAGGAAAAGCATGCGTAAGCATTCTAGCACAGCAAAAACTATATATCCGGGTTTCCAAATCTTTAAGATTTGCAACATTCCGAGGCCCAAAAATCGGCGGATATACTAAGCAAGTTAGGCCAGTAGCTTCACCACCTAACCAAAAAAGTACTTGTAGAGGTCCTAGAAAACCGCCGTGAAGAAGTAGTTAACACCATAGTAGAAGAGAGACGAACAACCGATGACGCCATCATCGTTGCTTCAGCAAGGGCTTCAGCCCGAGGATCCCAATGAGGCCGGCTTAAGGATGAAAATTCCGTAAAGACGCTATGGAAGAAGGTGTCCCTTTAAGGCGGTTATTGAAGGCCAATGATGAGATGTGTAGGGCCACATGTGCAAACCACATAATTCGTGAAGCCGCATGAGGTGTTGTGGAATGCACGCGACCAAGAACCGCGTGGCCAAACTTATGAGGCAAGGGTATTATTGGCTCACCATGCACCTGGATACCCGAAGAAATTAGAAATGCGACTCTTTCCAAATACATTCCCCGCTACCCAAACTACCTAAGACACCATCGACTCCATCATAGCCCCATGGCCTTCTACCAATGGGATGGATGTATTAGGCCCCTTTTCGAAGCACCAGTCGCATCAAATATGTGATAGTGGCAATTGATTATTTTACTGCCGATAGAAAAGCCGTGGTCAAAACGACAGGGAAAATGTCATAAAGTTTGTATAATGAAAACATCAGATAGGTAATGGCATCACCGGGTCATAGTCAACGATAATGGGACCAATTTCGTCACGACCGCTTCAAGAAATGGTGCCAGGGCTTGAAAATCAAACAAATGAACACACCGCGGGCACATCCGCAAGCCAACGGACAGCGGAACGCTAACAGAGCCTCCATGGAAGGAATAAAATGAGGTCGGGCCGAGAGAACCTATGGTTGGATGAGCTACCTAACGCTTTATGTGGGCACACCTGACAACCCTAAAAACGAAAGCAATGGAGAACCCCGTCACCTCGACACGGCATCGAAGTGAGGTCAGTAATACCGATTAAAAATAGGATGCCCCCACACATCTAACAATGATGTTCGTGAGGATCGAATCTAGGAAGAACAACGTCAACCTCGACCTTCTACAAGAAAGAAGGGAAAATTTCCGCCATCCCAGAAGCTAAGTACAAGACGCAGTCGAAAGTATTACAACCGGAGGGTCAAGCCAATGAATTTCAAAGTATGAGACTTTGTTTACCGAAAGAACTAAAACCACCGTGGAAACCAAGGGAAATTGGGACCTAATGGGAGGGAGCCTCACCGCTGTATAGAGCAAATCGTGAATGGCTCTTATAAGTTACAAACGATGGAGAAAAGGAGGTCCCTGACCGGCATGCTATAAACCTCGTAAACTGTTTCTTATAGTTGTTATCAGATAAGAATCCTACTATCAGTGTAACCTAAATTAGTTATGTACGCTGTTCATCGATGAAAGTTTTCCCGACGAAAAACAATTTCCGTGATAACTTGTGTGATATATAATAATTCCGACGGCCGCCTCACGAGTATAAAACGAAACATACCCGAAAGTACCTATCGGATGCCCTTTTAACTTTGATATGTGCTTAAACACATACCTTTTCTTTATCAATATAGACCCAAAACAACCAAGGAAAAGCCGTTTATTGCTGATAATTGTGGTTTTCTTGAGTTTGTGCTTGTGCAGATACCTGGATATGCAAAACACCGAAAAGTGGATCCAAATCATGTAACCAGCACGAGATCAAGAGAGGTCAAGTCGAAATGGAAGGTCAAGATTATGCATTTTGGAAGATTCCTATTCTCAAAAGATGATTTTGAAGTTTCTAAAAGTTTAAGAAAAGTCAAGAATACCCCTCAAGACTTTAAGCTTTTGACGAATTGATCCCTCAAAGTTTCAGATTTTACAAAAGTCACCCTTGGATTATTTGAGATTTACATGATTGGTCCTTAATGAGCATTGTCAGAATTACACTGGTGGTCCTTGGAATTTCGAAAATACACTTTTCCCTTAAAGCTATATTGGGTTTATTTTAAATCCAAAGCCTAATCCTATTACTATATCCTTCGGCCCAAATGACTTACCCGGATCCAAAGCCCAATCACTAAACACACAAAACCCGGTTTAATTATCTTACCCGAATCCCGTTATTATGACCCGGTTTCACCTTTTACCCAAGTCAAATATCCAAACTATATTAAAATAACCCACGCGCCAAAATTTTACCCCAAATCTGCTTCTCATGAACCCTAAGTTACCTCAGAGTCAATTGGTCAAATTAACTGAGATTAAGGGCAAATGTGTACTTTCTTCTGACAATTCACTGACACATGGGTGTCCAGGTCATCAATCCGTGTGCTTATGCCACGCCCCGCTCTCCCATTGGCTGTTGAGACGTGGTATTAATGATCCAAGGGTTGTGATGAGAAGAGAATGCGTGGGATTCAATCCAAGGGTGTACAAGAGCTCAGAGAAAGCACAAAGGAAGGATTTCCAGAAGTTTCCAAGCTCAAGCTCTCTTATAAATAGACCTCTTCTATTTCACATTTGATATCTCTTCTTTTCATTTTCATTTTCCAGTAGCATTAGTGTAGAATTTAAGTGTTTTTAAATAGCTTCTTTTGTATTTCTTTATTAATTTCAGTATTGTATCTCAAATTTTTATATTAATGAAATTTACTTTTTAAGCTCAAATTTATGTTTAGCATTTAAATTGTTGCTTATCAGAATTGTTAAAGATCATAAAAGCTTATTATCTTTTAATTTCAGTTTGTTTGTTAGATTTCTCAAAAATACAAAAAAATCAGAAAAAATCATTGAAAAATAAAAATCATGTCAAATCTGTTCCATAGAATGTTTTACACTTAGCTACTGCTTCATTGATGTTCATTTAAGCTTATTATAGCTTAAGGTGAGCTTATTTCAGTTTCAAACTCAATACACAAAAATTAGTTCATAATCTCGTTGCTACAAAGATCAATGGTTCTGCGATTTTGGATCGGTATGGGATGATCTGAAGGTGTATTGGGTTGAATCTTGAGCAGAATTGTTAGGATTAGGGGTTGTTAGGTTAGAGTTCTTTTGGTTCAACTTTGGCAAGCAACAGTAGCTATGGTACTTGTAAGTCTCAAATCGTTTTATGTTGAATTTGTTGTTTAAATCTGTTTAGTAGTGATAATTTGTAGTTATTAATATGTGGTTGATGTTTGTTTAGTATAAGTTTATCTAGATCCGCTGGTTAGTTCATTATAAGTAGTTATAGTAGTGTTTGGATTTGGGTATAGAACTGTGGTAGAGTTTAGCTTATCAGTTTTAAGTGTTGATACTAGTTTGCATAGGTATTTGTGAGTCATTTCGTGTCTTTGCTATAACACTTTCAATCATTTAGTCAAAATTATCTTGAGCTGATCTTAGGATAGATCTGTTGAAATCAGTAGGTACAAACTTGTATCTAGACTCAAAACAAGTAGATCAAGCTTGTTGTAATCACCACTAGTGTCAAATCATCATATTCAGTTCAAAACTTTGGATCAAATTTAAACAAAGTCAAACTTATAAACTGATCTTGAAAGTCAAATTCATGACTGAACCAGTTTTTTTCAGATCTTGCAGCAGTTGCATTGAGCTTATTTCAAAGAGTTATGGTCTGAGTTTTGGTTTAAGTATAGTATGCTAGGTGATATTTAAGTCTAAATTTTTAGTTTTAGCAATAGCTTATTAAATAAGTAGTTAGAGTAGCTTAAAGTAGGTGCCAGTTTTCTGTTTTGCTATAGCAGCCTTGTATCCAACTTGGCCAGTTTTTGTGTGATCCATAACTTCCTCATATTAAGTCATAATTAGATGAAACTTGGGATATGTACTCTCTGCTAGGTAGGCTTGAGAACCATGCCTTTGTTTTTCCCTGTAGCTTATTGAATAAGCATTTGCATAAGCTCAAACTTAGGGCCAGGTTCACTTTTTGGTTAAGTAGCATTTAGCTAAATCCTTGGTTGATCACTGTTTAGCAGTTAGGAGTAGCTTTAATTAGTTAAGTTAGAGTAGTTTTAGCATACACTAGCTTATTTGATCAGTTGGTGTACCCTAGTGCTTATTTGCTTATTTTCACTAGCTTATTTAGGTTCATTTACTCTACGACTTCAGTTTCTTCCACATAAGCTGCTAGTTTTTCATTTTTCATAGATTCATATTCTCATTTTAGAATTTTCCTGAAATTTTCATGATTTTTAGTTACTGTTTAGTATTTTTTAATTAAAAGTAGTTTTTAATCATTTTTAATTAGCTTTAATTGCAATTACTTGAGAAAAAGTTCCAAAAAATAATTTTTCAATTTTAACAGATTAAGATAAATATAAAAAGCATAAAAAATATTTTTCCTTATTTTTCTCCTTTTATTTGGTATTTTTTCACAATTTAATTTAGATTTAAATAGTATTAAATTCATAGAAATTAGGAAGTTAATCTGAAAAATATAAAAATAGTTTTAAAAAGTCTTTAGTGTTATTTTAGATTTTTATAAAGTGATTTCATAATTTTCCCCTTTGTTTTGATAATTTTTAGATAATTAGTTTTATTTTTAAAGTTAATAATTAGTTTTTAATTAGAATAAATTCAAGAAAATTCCAAAAAAATAGTTTTAATTCATTTATAGTTTTCTAATATCATTTTTAGCATAAAAGTAATTTTAGGTTTTTTTTAGGAGTTAGATTAGTCGTTGTTGCTTTTTATTCGCGTTTCGTTTATTTTCCGTATTTGCGTTTTAGCGTAGAATTGCGTAGTTTGCCTTTATTCTTAGGATTTCCCGTAGATTAGATGATCCATTTACTTTCCTTATCCCGTAGTTTAGAATATATCATTTTTACCCCCTTCTGTTATTCAAATCCCGATTATTGAGACGTGAGTTGGAAATTCCATTCAACCCTCGTTCGGAACGATCTCGGTGCTCAAACCGAATACGTTTGAGTTACCCTATATCAAACAACTTATTATTGATTTTTAACCAAATCATTTTACGCCGAGGCTTGTAGCGAGTTTTCGTATTCCGTCTCGATTCGTGGTTTTTGAAGATCCTTCCTCGTGAAGTTATCGTTTATATTTGTACATATCTCTTTTATAAAAACCCAAAAAGATTTTCCTTTTCAAAATTCATTTTCCTTTTATGATTTCTATCTTTAAAAACCCAAAAATAATCTTCGTTTTCCTCTGAAATGTTTGATTCTTATCTCCTTATCCTCTAATTTGTTTAATTCTCCACCATGCTCGATTTCGCACCCTTTGATCCCCATGATCCTCGGACCATGGAGGATTTCTATTGTCCTTCACTTATTGGTCGAGGAGGACCGATCGTTCCGGGAACCAAGTTTAGATTGAGAAATCGTATGGTTCGTCTTCTTCGACAGCATTGTCAATTTCATGGATTTAACGACGAAGATGCTAATGAACACTTGAACAAGTTCTTATCTATCACTCAATCCATGAAACAACGTGGCGTTTCTCAAGATGATATCCGATTGAATCTCTTCTCATTCTCTTTAACCCACGAAGCTGAATCTTGGTTTTATACCCTTAGAAAACATTCAATTCATACTTGGGAAGAGATGTTTCGCAAGTTTCTTTCAAAATACTTTCCATATTCGAAAACGATGCAGCTAAGGAAAGAAATTCTCAATTTCCAGCAATTACCTAAAGAATCCGTATTTGAAGCTTGGGAAAGATTCAAATCATTATTACAGAAATGTCTCGATCACCGAATTTTGCTTTGATCAAATCCTAACCTTTTATCATGGTATCACTACGATTGATCGAGACAAAATCATGTTGGCAACTGGTGGAAATCTCATGCGGAAGACACCTCAAGAAGCGTATGATTTGATCGAGAATATGACGCAACATCATTATCCGTGGGATGCTGACGTTCCTTACGATTCTACCACTATGTTGAGTGATCATTATTCCGAGAAAGTTTTCGTTATGAGTGCTCAAATTGACGTTTGGCAAAAGAACGATATACCAGTCACCATTTTCAAGAAAGACCGAGTCATTCATCCACCTTTTACTATTCCGACTCGACGATAGTGATGAGCGATGAACCGTTGAAGAAGAGAACTTAAAGATCGATGACGATTCTTCGAGTGGCAATCCCACTCCCATTTCTGATCCTATCATTTCTAAATCTTCCCCTTCACTCACCGTTGGAGAAGTGACGTGTTTTAGAAGAAGTCGATGATCCAATTCTCCTCGAAAATTGTTGAAACCGATGTGATCCGCCATTAACGAACATTCGGATACCTTGTCAATGGGGATAAGGAAGTCGAATGCACTCCTCTTGAGAATATTGATGACCTTGTTCCAATCCCAAGGGTATTTGAGACACCTTTCGACGATTTCGACTCTTTCAAAATGACCTTCACAAATCCTTTGTTTGAATTCGATTCTGAATATACTCTCAATTTTGACAATCAAATCTTTGATGAGGAAAGTGATGAGTCCGACACGGAGACCACAATGGAAAAGGTGCAAGTTCAGTCTACAAGTACCGCACATCCCACCTCCGTTTATCTCTATTGATGAAATTAAAGAAGTAGAGCCGTCTAATGGAAATCCTCCGGAGCCCGAGCTCAAGGATTCGCTCTTTGATTTACTCTCAGGAGTTCTCCGTGAACTCTCTCATTTCATATCTCCTCCAGAATATGATCGTGTCTATTTTGATCTTGAGGAAGATTTTTGTTTGGGGGAAGAGCAGCTCTCTCAAAAGAGTTTCGTTATTGATGACAACACCCCGCCTCTTCCTCCCGATATTTTTATTGAAAATCACTCTACGAGCTTAAATGTTCAAAATCAGATTAAGGAATTTGCTTTTGAAGATGAAGAATGGATCCTTATCATTATCAAAATCTTTATTCCATTTCTTTCATATAATGTGATTTCTCCTCTTCTTCACTCACGGGAGTGAAGATACCATCTTGACCCGGTATCACCACTTTTCCTTTTTAAGAACCGTGGGTATCTCATCGGAGTGGAACTTTCTTATGTTTCAATGTTTATCCAAACCTCTTGAACGAAAGTCCGATGGAGATTATCTTTTCCACTTGCTTCCCCATGGACAAATGAATTCGGGGCGGGTCAAGCTAACGACTCGATAACAAAACAAGCGTTTCTATCTTCTTTCTATTTTCTAATAAGTGACGTGAAGGGGTTAGCCTCTTCGATTTCTCGTGTTTGGTTGTTTGTGATGTTGTGTGTAGGATTTTCCCGATATGAAGACTCTCGTGCTCGAAGTTTGTCTTTTCTCCACTCGAGTTTCATGATCGATGCTGATGGAAATCCGATATCCTAATCTTATCGACTAACGTTTATCTTCTAGCATACTTAATAAACGGCTTTTAGATTTTCGTGATACCCTTGCTTTAAACATTGAGGACAATGTTTCGTTCTAGTCTGGGGTAGGGTAATCTTCGATTTGATTTGACCGCACTTGCTTATTTTCTGTCGTGTACTTTCGTAACCCCGTTTTTTCTTGGAAAATGAAAAAATTGTGCAAAAATGTGAAAATTTAAAATTTTTGTAAGCTTTTGCTAGTTTTATGATTGAAAAGTTCTTGCTAGTCTCTTAGAAGTTACTTTAAATATGCGTTTTTCTTGACTTAGTCTTTGCTAATTACTTAGACAAGAGGTTATAAGATGCGATTCTAGCTCAAAAGGCCAAGAATTTGCAAGTCTCCCTGAGTGATTTTAAATATGCGAGGCTTTGAAAAAGATTTGCTAGTTTCTAATGAGTGACTTTAAATATGCATGACTTGATTTCATTAGACGAAACATTTGTTAAGTTAATATATGTTTTGACATCTTGTTGACTTTCCGCTGGTGAGAGTAGGAATAGAATTCTGACTTGACCGGGCGTGTTGAGCCCTAGCTTGTTCCCTTAACCATAGATAATCTAAAATTATCGGCTAAGCATCTTCGGATCTCATTATTTGGGATTTTAAATTTGCAGAGATCGAGAAATGATAGAGTTACTTATGAGTTTAGATGCTAAGCGTGGAGTAGTTGGTTCTTTAGAGCCCATCGAAGGTACTTATGGCTTTTTGTTCCCACAAAATTGTTTCACCCCATATCTGTCTAATAATAATTAGAGATGTTGAGTTTTTGGCGATAGTTAGTTCTTTATCTTCTTAAAAGAATCTTTGCTTTAAAAATTGGGTACACATCAAGGATCCGTAATAAATAAATAAGTAATAAGTGATGTGTGAAAAGTAATAAGTAAAGTTGTGAGCTGCGGTGTCGAGATCGGACCCTTGGATCTTTAGCCGGGATTGAGTGAGGTCTTAGCCTAGCCAGCCAGGATCCTCATTTCATGAAGCCTATAGTCTTGGAATTACCCCGTGAAGCTCCGTGGTTCATAGCTCATATAAATAAAAGTATAAGTACAAATACAAAAAAATTGATGATGTATGAAAATTAAAAAAATCAAAAGTATTAGTGAATAAAAATTCCTTGATGTGGACCTCATTTTTACGACAATGGTTCTTGAGAGAAGGCGGATAACTAATTATCGACTTAGCTTTATATCTTTATCGGATTAATTCTTATCGAAACGAGAAACTTGAAGAAATTCATTTCTTACAAAAATAAAATAAATAGAGGAAAATAGGAAAATGGGAACAAAAGGTATTCACACAAGTAACTTCCATGGGTAGTGTTAGCATCTAGAGTCGTATGTAACAATGATTTCGGTTTTACGCTTAGTTTGGGACTTGTGAAAAATCAGGGACGATGTATTCTATCCGTATGGTCACTTCACGCTGTGTTGTGTTTTCTACCCCGTGATCCTAACGTGTCGTTTAAAAAATGTTTGAGTTATTGATCGACATGAAAGTTCAACAAACCGTCATTCATAATCTGATGTGCTTAATCATAATATCTACATATGAATTAAAAGGTAACGGGGCTTTTAGAATTAAGCTTTCTTAATCTCTTTTGAGGAATCTTTGCTACTTCTTCATAGGTTTAGTAGAAAGAGATGGAAATCCTTGGTTTTAGAAACGTGAGTTGATTGCATTGTACAGACACGGCAATGGTCTCGTCTGGGGTATTTTTGATATGTGCTTAAACACATACCTTTTCTTTATCAATATAGACCCAAAACAACCAAGGAAAAGCCGTTTATTGCTGATAATTGTGGTTTTCTTGAGTTTGTGCTTGTGCAGATACGGATATGCAAAACACGAAAAGGATCCAAATCAGATGTAAATCCGAGCACGAGAGATCAAGAGAGTCTTAGCTGAGCTGGAAGGTCAAGATTGTGTATTTTGGAAGATTTTATTCTCAAAAGATGATTTTTGAAGTTTCGAAAAGTTGAAGAAAAGTCAAGAATAGTCCCTCACTTTGAGCTTTTGGCAGTATTGATCCCTCAAAGTTTCAGATTTTACAAAAGTCACCCTTGGATTATTTGAGATTTACATGATTGGTCCTTAATGAGCATTGTCAGAATTACACTGGTGGTCCTTGGAATTTCAGAAAATACACTTTTGGTCCCTTAAAGCTATATTGGGTTTATTTTAAATCCAAAGCCTAATCCTATTACTATATCCCCGGCCAAAATGACTTACCGGATCCAAAGCCCAATCACTAAACACACAAAACCCGGTTTAATTATCTTACCCGAATCCCGTTATTATGACCCGGTTTCACCTTTTACCCAAGTCAAATACCCGTTTACCCAAGTCAAATATCCAAACTATATTAAAATAACCCACGCGCCAAAATTTTACCCCAAATCTGCTTCTCATGAACCCTAAGTTACCTCAGAGTCAATTGGTCAAATTAACTGAGATTAAGGGCAAATGTGTACTTTCTTCTGACAATTCACTGACACATGGGTGTCCAGGTCATCAATCCGTGTGCTTACTTGCCACCGCTCTCCCATTGGCTGTTGAGACGTGGTATTAATGATCCAAGGGTTGTGATGAGAAGAGAATGCGGGATTCAATCCGGGTGTACAAGAGCTCAGAGAAAGCACAAAGGAAGGATTTCCAGAAGTTTCCAAGCTCAAGCTCTCTTATAAATAGACCTCTTCTATTTCACATTTGATATCTCTTCTTTTCATTTTCATTTTCCAGTAGCATTAGTGTAGAATTTAAGTGTTTTTAAATAGCTTCTTTTGTATTTCTTTATTAATTTCAGTATTGTATCTCAAATTTTTATATTAATGAAATTTACTTTTTAAGCTCAAATTTATGTTTAGCATTTAAATTGTTGCTTATCGGAATTGTTAAAGATCATAAAAGCTTATTATCTTTTAATTTCAGTTTGTTTGTTAGATTTCTCAAAAATACAAAAAAATCAGAAAAAATCATTGAAAAATAAAAATCATGTCAAATCTGTTCCATAGAATGTTTTACACTTAGCTACTGCTTCATTGATGTTCATTTAAGCTTATTATAGCTTAAGGTGAGCTTATTTCAGTTTCAAACTCAATTCACAAAATTAGTTCATAATCTCGTTGCTACAGATCAATCTGGCTGCTGATTTTGGATCGGTATGGGATGATGAAGGTGTGTATTGGGTTGAATATGAGGAATTGGTTAGATTAGGGGTTGTTAGGTTAGAGTTCTTTTGGTTCAACTTTGGCAAGCAACAGTAGCTATGGTACTTGTAAGTCTCAAATCTGTTTTACTGTTGAATTTGTTGTTTAAATCTGTTTAGTAGTGATAATTTGTAGTTATTAATCTGTGGTTGATGTTTGTTTAGTATAAGTTTATCTAGATCTGTCAGTTAGTTCATTATAAGTAGTTATAGTAGTGTTTGGATTTGGGTATAGAACTGTGGTAGAGTTTAGCTTATCAGTTTTAAGTGTTGATACTAGTTTGCATAGGTATTTGTGAGTCATTTCAGGTCTTTGCTATAACACTTTCAATCATTTAGTCAAAATTATCTTGTGACTGATCTAGAGGATAGATCTGTTGAAATCAGTAGGTACAAACTTGTATCTAGACTCAAAACAAGTAGATCAAGCTTGTTGTAATCACCACTAGTGTCAAATCATCATATTCAGTTCAAAACTTTGGATCAAATTTAAACAAAGTCAAACTTATAAACTGATCTTGAAAGTCAAATTCATGACTGAACCAGTTTTTTTCAGATCTTGCAGCAGTTGCATTGAGCTTATTTCAAAGAGTTATGGTCTGAGTTTTGGTTTAAGTATAGTATGCTAGGTGATATTTAAGTCTAAATTTTTAGTTTTAGCAATAGCTTATTAAATAAGTAGTTAGAGTAGCTTAAAGTAGGTGCCGTTTACTGTTTTGCTATAGCAGCCTTGTATCCAACTTGGCCAGTTTTTGTGTGATCCATAACTTCCTCATATTAAGTCATAATTAGATGAAACTTGGGATATGTACTCTCTGCTAGGTAGGCTTGAGAACCATGCCTTTGTTTTTCCCTGTAGCTTATTGAATAAGCATTTGAATCAGCTCAAACTTAGGGCCGGTTCACTTTTGGTTAAGTAGCATTTAGCTAAATCCTTGGTTGATCACTGTTTAGCAGTTAGGAGTAGCTTTAATTAGTTAAGTTAGAGTAGTTTTAGCATACACTAGCTTATTTGATCAGTTGGTGTACCCTAGTGCTTATTTGCTTATTTTCACTAGCTTATTTAGGTTCATTTACTCTACAGCTTCAGTTTCTTCCACATAAGCTGCTAGTTTTTCATTTTTCATAGATTCATATTCTCATTTTAGAATTTTCCTGAAATTTTCATGATTTTTAGTTACTGTTTAGTATTTTTCTTAATTAAAAGTAGTTTTTAATCATTTTTAATTAGCTTTAATTGCAATTAATTGAGAAAAGTTCCAAAAAATAATTTTTCAATTTTAATAGATTAAGATAAATATAAAAAGCATAAAAATATTTTTCCTTATTTTTCTCCTTTTATTTGGTATTTTTTCACAATTTAATTTAGATTTAAATAGTATTAAATTCATAGAAATTAGGAAGTTAATCTGAAAAATATAAAAATAGTTTTAAAAAGTCTTTAGTGTTATTTTAGATTTTTAGAAAGTGATTTCATAATTTTTCCCTTTGTTTTGATAATTTTTAGATAATTAGTTTTATTTTTAAAGTTAATAATTAGTTTTTAATTAGAATAAATTCAAGAAAATTCCAAAAAAATAGTTTTAATTCATTTATAGTTTTCTAATATCATTTTTAGCATAAAAGTAATTTTAGGTTTTTTTTAGGAGTTAGATTAGTCGTTGTTGCTTTTTATTCGCGTTTCGTTTATTTTCCGTATTTGCGTTTTAGCGTAATAATGTAGTTTGCCTTTATTCTTAGGATTTCCCGTAGATTAGATGATCCATTTACTTTCCTTATCCCGTAGTTTAGAATATATCATTTTTACCCCCTTCTGTTATTCAAATCTCGATTATTGAGACGTGAGTTGGAAATTCCATTCAACCCTCGTTCGGAACGATCTCGGTGCTCAAACCTAACACGTTTGAGTTACCCCTATACTGCACAACTTCTTATTATTGATTTTTAACCAAATCAAACTTTATAAGGATGCCCGAAATACGGATGCCCAAAGTGTCAAACACTTTGGACGCCTGGTGGAATAACCACGCAGATGCCTGAACACTTGTGTCAGATGCCCAAACGATGGATGCCCTCTAACTTTGTGAGGATGCCCGGAATCCGGATACACAGCCCATGTGGCCGGATGCCCTTAGAACAACTTAAGGAGGATGTCAACACAAGATATAAAATAAACGAATAACGAAGAAGGGTAAAACAAAAAGAAACAAATGGTCAAGCGAATAAAAGCATTCATTCACAAATTGTAGAATCACAAAGGAACATCGTAACTTATTACAAACCACATTGTCTAAGTAATTGTTCACAAAATACAAGTCATAAGGAGGGTTAAAATTAGGCATTCCTCCACAACATCGACATGTGAGTATTGGAGACCGAGTACCCCAGGAGGATTGGATGGTCCGCGGATCTTTTCTAGCGGAACCGCCGTTCCATATTTTGCAGATCGCCCGGTGGTAAACGGTAGAATCGGCGAGCTTTTGAATGAAGGGTACTCACCAAAAGTTTGTCATTCTCCATAAAATTGGAGCCTCCCTGTTGACATTCCGAATACCCTGAAGAGCAGCCTCCATCTCCTCTTCAGTCCTGTTCATCTTGGCCCCTGTCACAAATACCGCTTGGTAGGTCAAGCTGTATACCTTGTCCATGCTTTTTTTATACTCAACGCTTCCGAACAGTCGGCGAACAGCCGAAGGCAAAAGTGTCCGGACAACGTTTTGCTTCACCACTCGCTCGGCGACCCGCCACTAGCTTACCTTTCTCCACTCAGCAGAGCCAAAGATTGGTCTTTGGCAATCAACTCGCCCTCCAACTTCCTTATTTTTTCCGCCTGCGGAAGTCTCCCTCCACTCGTCCCTGTCCCGGGTCACCCTATCAACCTCCTCCTCCAAACCTTTCTCTCTGCTCACACTAGCTTTCAGATCGGAGTCCAGCTTCTGTAACTCCTCGGACAACCGTCCGTTTTCACCCTCGGCGGCAAAAAGTTTCTCGGCAAGTCCCTGGCAACCCTTATGATTTTTGCTTAGTTGCCAGTACCCATTCGAGAGATCTCTAAACCTCCTCAGCAGTTCACCCTGAGCTATCACACTCTTCCCAAAATCCTCATATGCTCGACGGGTGAGCTGGACATTGTTCACTTGCTCTAAGGCTTCCCTCTCAGCCGGGGTGGCAAGGTTGTCAATAAGTTGTTAGGAATTGGAAATTCCATATTAAAGTGTTGGTCACCCCAAATATTATCTAGCATAAGTTAGCTCGTAGATTTGTCGTTGTTTACGTTATTAAGTAGTTAATTAGTTAGTTTGTAGCGTAGTTTAGTTTAGAGTAACACCGTGGAGGAAGGACGGGTCTTTACCAATGTATACGATCCATGACCGATAGGAGGTCTATTTCATGTGTACTATAAATACCCCTTCCATCCATGGAAGGGGTGGAGCTTTTCTTAATCTAACCTTACAACTTTTATGAACCAAGTCTCTACCAAGAAATCTCCCTCTCTCTACTTTCTCTCTGTAAAATGGCTATCATGTATTTTGATCATCCAAGACCACCCGAATCATCAACACAATAAAAATATAGATCCTACAAATGGTTTTGAGCCGGTTTTTGTGTCTTGATGATTTATTGTGGTTTGAATCGTGTTTAAACTGTTTTCTCACCATTTTTTATGTCTCTGAAACATTGTTTCCTCATTTTGTGGTTACAGTTTTACTATTGTTGGTATCTTTTGTTTTAAAATGGTCACACAAATTTACTTCTATGTGTCATCAATCATGTTTTTTGTATTGTCTCTATCCAAGAATCGATTCTGGTAACCGATATTTTTGTGACTTACTTTTTGTCCATATCGTGGTAGTCTTTTGGTCATATGGTCAAGTTTCGTGGTCAAATGGGTCATTCAAAGCATGGCATATAGAAGTTTTTCTGGGTTTTAAATAGTTGTATTGATAATATGGTTCTCATAAAACTGGGTTCATCTTAGCTAGTTGGGTTGCATTTTTGTCCGGTTCAATGTTTCACTTTGTAGCGAGTTGGTCTAAGGCGCCTAGCAACTTGATATTTATCATGTAGCGACTTGTTGACACACTCTTAACTGTTATGCTAGCGAATTGGTTTGAATGCTAGCGACTTGTGGTTTAAAAGGAGGTAGCGACTTGACACAATAAAAATGTGTTAGCGACTTGATAAACGCATTCCAGTGACTTATATTTATAAGTCAGCGACTTGTTTTGAGTCAAATGTCAATAGCGACTTGTTCTTGAAAATATTATAGCGAATTGTTTTGATAGACTTATGTCAAGAAAATAAGATAGCGACTTGACTGACTAAAGGTGTAAACATGACTCTCAACCACAAGGTCTAAGCGACTTGTTTACAATGACCATAACTCAATGACCTCAGGTTCTTATCCCATCATCAGTCAAAGACCATTCATTAACTGAAAACTTTTTTTTAACGTGACTCATGGTGCTTACTACATCAGTACCAACAGCCTAATCCAACTCCATCATCAAATTCACATCTATCCTACCTCATTCAACCACATCTCCAAACTTCTCTAGACTCGACAATGAACCTACTTAACAATAATAGATCTCAGAATGGTTTTCGTGACACTTCAATTGAAAAAAATCTAACCTTTTAGGTTATTATCACGAAAAATTATATCTTCACTGATCCGGGTTTTGTTTTGTCTTTACTTCATGTAATTATACGAGATATGAAACGTTTTTAACAACCTTGTTAACACGTTTTTCATTTTATCGTGGTATTACTCTTAAACAAAAAGAATCTAAGTAAAACCTACCTGTGTACGTCCGTCTCTTGCCATCCCTGTGGCCTCGTCATGTACCTCGTACCATCCCTGTGGTAAGGTCTTGATGATTATCGAAATGGAGAGTCATATTCGCTTTGTTTGAGCGTTAAGATGGTTTGATATATGAACTTTGGATGATTGTTTTTCTTTGTCGTCTGATTTGGAAGAGAGGCAGTATAAGGAGGCGCTCTATTTTTGCTTAGGGTTTGGAAATGGTATCTGACAAGACAAAGGATAAGTGAGGGATTAGGGTTAAGTATGTGTTTGGTTGGTGTTAAATACCCGAAATTTTAAGGTTGGCGTGTGCTTAGATCTGTTTTGTGAATGGGCCGTGTACTCTTATTTGAGAGTGAGCCATGTAGGTGGTTTGTTATGGGATTGTTTATCACTTGCTGAACAGTCTTGTAAGTTATATCACCATGCATATTAGACATTAACTTTGATAGTAATTTAGGACATAAAGGGTTTGACGTGAGTTAGTAATTTTGATATCAACTTTGGACTTTATATATCAAATGGTTTATATGATGGTTGATGTTAATCTCGGATCGACATGCTTCTTGACTACATTTATGAGATTTTTGCGTGGGAGTAGACTTGGTGAGTTCCGTGATGGAGTTGGTTAACATGTCTCAATGTATTGAATTGATATGCGCGGTCTGCATGTTATCTCTTTTGGATCATGCAAACTCTATTTGGATAAGCTCTGAGAGCAGAGTTGCTTGTTTTGCTATGAATAGGATTTAAAGAGTTTGACGGGGAGGGGGGATTAATGTATCTCATGGGCTAAATATCTTTAGGTTAACCGAAAGCTTGAGTAATTTGTGTTTTTGAACTTGGATAATGGATATATGGGCTTCTCAATATTGGATTGTTGTATGAGATATGACAAAGTGACTAGATAATGAGACTTGTGATAATAAGTTGTAAGTGATGAGTGTTGGTGTGATGATGAGTTTTGTTGGATGCTGGATTGATACTTTCGTATATACATATTCATGTTAATATTTCGTCACGGCTTGAAATTGTTTATTTGAAGAAAGTTGACTACGGGTTGTTTGACGGAATTTCTTATTTGATTTTGATGCAGAGTTTCCGGCTGTTTATTTATTTCGTCTTCTTTCTTTCTATCATTCCGCGAAGATGAATTGTTTGGGCATTTATTGTGTGTGATAAAAGACTTGCTATTTGGTTACGTTG
>OU343224.1:336484992-336586171 GCA_910596185.1 Chrysanthemum makinoi
TTGGGTTGAGGTTGAAAACACATCAAAAGCTCTCAAATCTCTCTTTAATCTCTCTAATTTCTTTATAATGGAAAACTCACAATCACAATCACAAGCTTCCACTAATCCCTCCGTTGGATCTTCCTGGTCACGAAAATAATACACAAATGATGATGTTGCTCTTGTTAAACCAACTACATGAAAAGGCGATGTTTGGTCTAATATGGATTTGTGTATTATGCAGGATGGGAAGGAAAAGGCGCGTTGCAAGAAATGGGGGGGGGGGGGGGGGGCTTTTATTCTTCCTCGGCAAACACTACACTAAGAGGTCATATAAACAAATGTACCGCGGTACCCTAAACGTCGGAAGGTACTATTGGTGAGGATGGTCGTACTTTTATATATGATAATGATGCGCTTCAAAGAGATTTTGCGGGGTGGGTCATTCAATATACGCTTCCATTCAACCACTTCGACTACGCCAAGCTTACGGAGATCATCAAAAAGAGGCTACGCCCGCGGTATAAACAAGTAAGTCGTACTAAACTTAGAAGTGAAGCTTTTAAATTATGGGAAACGGCTAAAAAAGATATTATTAATAGTTTTCATGAATATAAATATGGTGTTTCTATAACTACGGATGTTTGGACCACACCACATGGTACGACAAATTCTTATCTCGCTGTTACGGCTCATTGTTTAATCCCAAATCTTGGTTATTAATGAAACGAACAATTGCTTTTAAATTATTTGTTATCCTCATACGGATCTAATTTAAGAAAAAATTTACATAACACTTTAACTGAATATAATTTAGATGATAAAGTTTTTACGATTTCTCTAGATAGTGCATCCAATAATACTAGAGCTATGGAATTGTTAAAATTACGTATAAAACCTATTTTAGATGGTGCTTTTTTTCATTCCCGCTGTGTTGCTCATGTTATAAATTTATCCGTGCAAGCGACATTAAAAATATGTGAGAGTTTACGTTTGAGATTTAGGGGTATGTTAACAACTATATATAGTGCGAGCAATGAATGACAATTGAACTATAGACGTTTTCGTAAACAATGTGGTGAAGCACCCCCAGGAATGGCCTTTGATAATAATACTAGGTGGAATTCTACTTGCATTATGTTTGAAAATATATTACGACAACGTAATACATTAAATGCTTTTAATGAATTACTTGTTGAAAAAAACCGTTCCACTTCGATGGATGACCAAGATTGGGATCGGCTAAATGCTCTAACTATTTTTTTACAAGTTTTTAAAGAGGCAAAAACTATAGTATCAGGTGTTTATTACCCAACTAGCTCATTAGTTTTAAATCAAATTTATGCTATGACGGAAAAATTAGACGAATTAAAAAACTCACCTACTCAAATGTTTAGAAAAATGGTTAAAATTATAAAAAAGAAATTTATATAATATTTTGCTAGTTTACCTTTTGTTTTTACTTGTTCCGCCGCACTTAATCCATGTTTAAATGTCAGAGGCGTAGAAATTTTAATAAGAAGAATAACGGAAAATTTAGACTTATCATTTGAGTTAGACGGTGAAGATCCCAACTATATAGAATCTCAAAATTTTAAATTTAATGATTATTTAAAAAAATTATTTGAAATTTATGCAACAAATATGGTCAACAACAAAACCCAATTCTTGACCCAATGCGGGCCGAATCGTCTCAAATGACAAGGGACATTAACATAAACCTTTATAATACTTTACGTGAAGACGCTACAAAGCGTCAACGATCATCGGCCCCAACAAGCGAGTAGGGACAATATATGGCTACAAACTTTTTAGCAACTTTAAGTCCTAAAGAGTTTGCAAACTTTGACATTTTGGCTTGGTGGAAAGAAAGGGAAATCCAATTTCCAATTTTATTCGCTATGGCTCGTGACTTATTAGCGGTCAAAGCTTCGACGGTAGCTTCCGAATCGGCATTTTCTACTAGCGGTAGAATTATATCGGAAAGAAGGTCAAAACTAAGCCCCGAATCCGTGGAAGTATGTGTATGTTTGAAAGATTATATGGACGGAGTAGATAGGGTACAACATGTAAGATCGTTGGAAGGTCCGATTGAAGAAGTTGAAGAAACTATTGCAAATGAAGAAGTTGAAATATGGATATCACCTCTGACTACAGAATTAGATGAAGGTGAATTTGAAGCATTTGATGTTGAAGACATTGATGTAGATGAAGTTTGGGAGAATTTAATTTCTTGAGTATAAACGGGTGATGGCAATGCCGAAGCTCGATATACTTGAGTACACTAATATATTTTTGGGTGATGGCCATGCCGAAGCTCGAAATGTATTAGTATTTATATATTTTTAGTTTTATAATTGCATTCTTTAAATAAAAGTTATGATTATTGATAAGGATTTAAAAGGTACCATTTTGAGGGTCAGTTAAGCCCTTAATTGATCACTTTTGTATCCGTTACTACCTAATTTCTTTCCTTTTCACTTTTTAGGTCTCTTGAAGGCAAATTGCTGGAATGACACTTATTCGGATGAAAAGGCGCGATTATACGAAGAAAATGGCCAAAGTCAAGAATCGAGGCACTCAGGCTGCTGGAACTGAAGGGGACGGCGTCACTGCTTAACTGCGACGCCCACATGTCTTGTGACGATACAATAGCCAAATTGCTTATTTTCAAGTGACGACATCAGGTTTTAAAAGAGTAGGGCGTCGCAGCTCAGACGGCCTAGATTTGATCCAGACGGCTTCAGAGATTGAAGGCGACGACGTCACAAGCATAAGGTGACGCCGTCACAATGTTAACGTGGCCAAGACGAAACCCTAATGATGGCGACCCGACGGCGTCACAATCTAAAAGGTGATGCCGTCGCGATTGTAACATTATATATAGAAACCGAATTTTTTAGTTTTCAGTGGTGTAGTTTTGTGGAGTAAAAACCTAAACCGAACCAAGGCTGTCTTGTACAGTATTTTAGGGTTCCATACCCTATCTTACATCAAGATAAGTGTTTTGCTTCATTAATTCAAGTATGTATTCAATTAATTGTGTGTATGCTTGCATGTTTCCCATGTCCGGCTAATTTACTTGTGTGTTTGCTTAGGGAATATGAAACTTAATTATTGAATATTGATTGGTTGTCTCTTATCTTAATTGTTAATGATCTAGTATTGCGATAGGTCATCCGTTGTGTAGTTAATGCTTGATTAATCTTTGTGAACCTTAGCTTATAGTTACCTAGAGTCATTGTAGGCTAAAACCTCCGAAGAGTACCTTAGTGTTAAGTTTATAAATCCTAGAGATTTTGTAGGCAATAACCTTTGGTAGTTTCAAAGAGTTAGGGATAAACGCATACCCTACGACCTTAGACACACAACGCGATTAAGAATAAGGACGTGACAATTCAACCAGCAATAGGAGATAATTAAGGAGTAATAAAACCTACGTAAACACATGTATATGCAAAATTACAATAAAAAATATTCGAACAAATTATGCCAAATGTCGTATCCTTTTTCAAAGACATTGATTCCCAAATGACGTATCATTTGATGCTCTTTAATAGATAATTTTTTATTTTTTGATGATTTTTTATAAAATAGTTAAAAAATCGTAATAATTCGCGATATAAATCGTAATATATTTTTATATTGTATAGATATCTATCTATATATATATTTAAAGATTGAGTCCCATGTATTTAATATTATGTATTAATGCGGCCCAACACAAAAAAAGCTTAAATATATTTAAATCCATTACATAACAACAAATTACAAGTGCTCCGGTGATTTAAACATCTTTTGTGAGTCAAAAGACCCGGGTTCGAGTCTCATAGTGAGCTGGTTGTTAGAAAAATCGTTACAAATCTTTATCGCTTCATCTAAATTAAGTTAAATTTCTATATTAAATAAGATTAACTAAATTGAGTTACAAAAATCGTTACAAATCTTTTCGGCTTCATCTAAGCATTAATGAGTAATTTCTATATAAAAGGGCACTATAGGCAAACTTTCGATACTATATGCACACTACGTCGATATGACAATACCCCCATTATACACGTTGTGTAACAAATAATACGTCAACAAAGTAGTATTTAACTCATGCGAGATATATGAGCACATAAGTCGTCCGTAGTAAGAATTTTAACTACATATGTGGCATTATCATATATACATGATTACACTAACTTTACATGTACGCGGTATTGACAGGAAAATGCTACAACGTTTGACACCAAAGAATAATATAGAGTGTTACTTCATCGGTAAACATAAGAGATTACATATGGTAATGCATAACTATGATGAGCAACTGAAAAAGATTAGTAGTGAACTGTATAAGATTATGCTTGCATCACTTGCGTGAAGAATGCATTTTTGTTGGTCAAATAACAACATTGGTACGCTACACATAATGTAGGAATAAAGTCACCGATAAAGGTAAAATAACGCTCTTTTGTAGCGGTGAGTGTTAATACATCCAATTTGAACAAATAATTTAAAAGAGTTTGCTAAAATAACAATATACGTCATATTAAAAATATCACGTTGAATAATAAATAGAAAGAAAAAAGTACATAATTTTTGCTCGAAGCTATTCGTAAATTATAATAACAAATAAAACAGTTAGTTTTAGACAAAAGATAAAAGTTCAATAGTTTATCGAAAAACAAAACTGGTGCATTGCACAGATGGAATACCTCGTATCATTAATAGTATAATGTAATAAATTGACCTTCTCTCTATTTCCTTCCACCCAAAACCCTCTACTTTCTCCCACTGACCTCTTTTATCTATTGCGAACATTTACGAAATAATTACGACCCATCTTTCAGCACCCGTTATGAACCATTGCCTACTGCAAAACCTTTACGTTCCACCGCCCATTACGAACCCTTCATTCCTCTTACCCTTCTTCCCTCTCCCTCTCCCTCTCCCATCCTTTAATTTTGAGCATGCTCTTCAACCTCTAAATTTATAAATTAACCTTTCTTTTTGAAGTTTCTCTTTTGATAATTTAGATTTTAGACTATGGCTTATTTTTAGTAATATGAAATTATTGTAGCGTTAACAAAATCACCTTTAGTTTTGATCCTTTTTTCTAATCAATCACAAGACTCTATTTTAAAATAAAGCTCTCATATTAAAAATGGGTAAACTGATGAGGTTTTTCCCTGTTAATGTTACTCGGGGAGAGCGAGTCTTTTTGACTTAAATGTACGCAACCAACAACGTTAAACTTAGAATCGTTTCAAACCATTTCCTGACCTCTCAAAATATACTCATCTAGCGATGTTTGCACCTTTAAACTCTTGTCAGGAATCTAAGGAGCTCATATTGATATGACTATTTTTAACGGATTCATTTTAGAATTTTTAGTTTTCGTATGTATAAAAGATTAGCCATGGTCAATGAAAATATGATTGGGGTCTTCTCAATAAGGGGCAGGTGAAAGTTGGTCCCGTAGGTGTAAAGGGGTGGCAATTCGGGTCGGGGTTAGGTTGGCGGGTTCGGGTTGACAGGTTGGCGGATCAGAAATCCTCAACCCGAACCTAACTCATTTCAATAATCAGGCAACTATGTCAACTCTAACCTATTTACACATAACTCGAACCTGACCCATTTAACCTGTATATATACTTGGGTTGGTGGGTTAAATAGGTTAAACGGGTTTCGGGTTGACCCATGTAACCTGTTTAGATACTAAAGTTGGCACATTAAACAAGTTAATTAGGTTAAATGGGTTTCTGGGTCCACCCGTTTAACCCAATTAATCCATTTAATAAAATATCAATAATTTTAATTTAAGAAAAAAAATCTTAAACGGGTTAGCTGGTTGACCCGTTTAATTTATTCTCAACCCGAACCTAACCTATTTAATAAACGGGTTAGTGGGTCGACCTAAACCTAACCCGAAATCTATTTAGACTCAACCCGAATTTGTTAATTTTGTAAAGTTGAATATCTCGTTGATACTGAATAGGTTACAATAGAGAATATATAAGCTATACAAATGGGCCACTAATATACACATAAGCCAAGACTACATGCAACCGGGCTTGACCCATTAATAATCCGCTAAAAATTTTTGTGTCGATTTCATGTCGGGTTTCGTGCCGGGTCAAAAATTGTCACCCCTAGGTGTGACGGGCTGGTTGCATGTACAACAAGCATAGGGTCGAATAGCTTACTTTAGAAAGTGATCACACGATTCCAAGTGATATCCGGTAACCACCTAGTGGTATTGTCGCTTTTGATTATCTTACTCTGCTGCTGGGCGCCTTACCCCCAACAATCAAAGTAAACTATTTTGTGATAATCAATGGCTGCTGCTGCAATGAAACACATGGCTTCAAACTTTGCCAAGCTTGATAGGTTTGAAGGGGTGGATTCAGGAGATGGCGAAGAAGATGCACTTCTTGCTTTCCGGCATAAGCGTGGTGTATGTGCTAACCACTCCTATTCCTGATGATGGGGATGATGTGACAATGGAGCGATCAGGGAGAAGAAGCAAATGGGAGAATGATGACTACATTTGTAGAGGTTTAATTCTCAATGGTATGTCTGATTCTCTATTTGACATTTATCAGAACTTTGAATCTTCCAAAGAAGTATGGGATTCCTTGGATGCCAAATATATGGATGAGGATGCATCAAGTAAGAAGTTCCTTGTAAGTAATTTCACAAATTACAAAATGACTGATTCAAGACTAGTTATGGAATAATACAATGAACTTCTTGGTATACTTGGAAGGTTTACACAACACTATATGCACATGGATGAGGCTATTTCAGTCTCTTGTATCACTTATAAACTTCCTCCTGCTTGGAAAGGTTTCAAGCATACCTTGAAACATAAGAAGGAGGAATTAACTCTGGTTGATTTGGGCAATCATCTGCGCATTGAGGAATCTCTCAGGGTGCAGGATAATGACAAGCCAAAGAGTAGCAATGCTACTGGTGCATCTGTTGTCAATATGGTGGAGCATAACAACTACACCAGGTACAATGACAACAAAGGCAAACGTAAACATCATTATAACACAAGGGCAGATCCTAACAAGAAGGCAACACCTACTTGTTGGAAATGTGGCAAAACTGGTTACATTAAAAGGGATTGCAAAGGTGTTAAGGTTGGTGGTAAAGCCAATGGATCATGCACTAATGGTTCAGGGAGTGGTGGTTCTACCAACTCACTGAAAGGTCAGAATATGTTTAATACTACCTCCGTCCCAAATTATAAGTCCAGTTTGACTTTTTGACTCAAACTTTGACCTTAAATATTTTTGTTTGTATTATATAATACTTGATGCAAAATATATAAATGGATTGTGTTTTAAATGTATTTTCATCTGGTATAATTTTCATCAAGTGTTATATAATACAAACGAAAATATTTAAGGTCAAAGTTTGAGTCAATAAGTCAAACTGGACTTATAATTTGGGACGGAGGGAGTAAGTCTTTTAGATTTATTATGTTACATATGTATCTGAATCTTATTATGTGCAGGATGAGGATGTTGCGTGGTGGGTTGACTCTGGTACAACAGTTCATGTGTGTAAAGATAGAAGCTGGTTCAAGACTTATGAGTCACTGAATGATGTTTCTATTCTTCACATGGGAAATGAGTCAACAGCCTTGGTGCATGTTCCTGATATAAGGTTGTGTAGATCTTAAGTTTAGTTCTAGAAAGATTGTAACTTTGTATAAAGTTATTCATGTTCCTGATATAAGGAAAAACTTGGTTTCAAGTAGTGT
The DNA here is from genome assembly GCA_910596185.1 of Chrysanthemum makinoi. NCBI lineage: Eukaryota > Viridiplantae > Streptophyta > Magnoliopsida > Asterales > Asteraceae > Chrysanthemum > Chrysanthemum makinoi. Next base: position 336,492,731 of record OU343224.1, read on the forward strand.
TTTGAATAATCATGGATGTAAACAAGTTATTGAATCTGATAAATTTGTTCTATCTAAAAATGGTGTGTTTATTGGTTTTGGGTATTTGTGTAATCAAATGTTCAGGCTTAATATGGTCACTGATAATGTTAATTCAGCCTTTGTGACCACCACTGACCTGACTGACTCTACCCTTTGGCATGCTAGACTTGGCCATGTACACTATAAGAGGATGCAAGATATGTCTAAAGATGGGTTAATCCCAGCATTTGACATGGACACTGAAAAGTGTAAAACTTGCATGTTGACCAAGATAACTAAGAAACCTTTTCAAGGTGTTAATCGTGAATCTAAGCTCTTGAGCTAATAGACAACACTGTATGATATGCATGCCACTCTGGGGAATAAGAAGTACTTTGTGACATTTATTGATGATGCTTCTAGGTTTTGTTATGTGTATATGTTACATACTAAGGATGAAGCATTAGATAAATTCAAAGTATTTAAACTGAAGTTGAATTACAACTTGGGTCTTTGATCAAAAGATTAAGGACTGATAGGGGAGGTGTGTACATGGATACTCAATTTTCAGTCATTGGTATAATATAATCCATGAAACGACTGCTCCTATACTACTCAGCAAAATGGTATTTCGAAAGGAAAACAGGGTATGAAGGAGATGGTTAATTCCATGTTGTCCTATTCAGGACTGAGTCAAGGGTTCTGGGGTGAAGCTATGTTAACAGCTTGCTATTTATTAAATAGAGTTCCCAACAAAAGGAACAAGGTTACCCTTTATGAACTCTGGACTAAAAGGAAACCCAACCTGAACTATCTCAGGGTTTGGGTTTGTAGGGCTGTTGTAAGACTCCCTGATCCAAATATGAAAACTTTGAGTGAAAGAGGCATTGATTGCATCTTTGTTGGATATGCTGAGCATTCCAAGGCTTTTAGGTTCTATGTTATTGAACCTAATGAATCTGTTTCAATTAACTCCATAATTGAATCAAAGGATGCTAACTTTGATGATAATAGATTCTCATTAGTCCCCAGACCAAGTCAGAGGATTCCTAATGGAACTCATGACATTGGTGTATCAGAGGTTCCTGATGAAGAGCCATCATGGTCCCATGAGGTTGTGGTTCAACAACCTAAACCCATGCTCAGAAAGAGCAAAAGGGTCAGGAATCCAAAGTCATTTGAACCCGATTTTCAATTATACTTAATTGAAGGATGATCCAAAGACATTTGAAGAAGCTATGAAGTCCCATGATATTGCTTTCTAGAAAGAAGCAATTAATGATGATATGGTTTCCATCATGGGCAACACCACTTGGGTGTTGGTTGATCTACCACCTAGTTGCAAACCTCTGGGTTGCAAATGGATTTTCAAAAAGAAAATGAAGGTAGATGGAACTATTGAAAAGTTCAAGGCTAGACTAGTCATTTAAGGCTTTAAACAAAAGTCAGGAATAGACTATTTTGATACTTATGCCCCTGTGACTCGTATCAGTACCATAAGACTGCTGATTGCTTTAGCATCAATTCACAATCTGATTATTCATCAGATGAATGTGAAAACAGCTTTCTTGAATGGTGAATTGGATGAGGAGGTTTATATGAACCAACCTCAGGGCTTCATCTTGCCTGGCAATGAAAACAAGGTGTGTAAATTGATTAAGTCCCTTTATGGACTAAAACAGGCACCTAAGAAATGACATCAAAAATTTGATGAAGTGGTTTTGTCTAATGGTTATTTACTTAACCAGTCTGACAAATGTGTATATAGCAAATTTGATGAATCTGGTAAAGGAGTCATCATTTGTCTATATGTTGATGACATGCTGATCTTTGGCACTGACCAAAATCAGGTTGACATGACAAAGGAATTTTTGTCATCAAGGTTCTCCATGAAGGATATGGGGGAGGCTGATGTTATCCTTGGTATAAGGATTAAACATGAAAGTAAAATAATTTCTATCTCTCAGTCTCATTATATTGAGAAGGTGTTGAGGAAATTCAGTTTCTTTGATTGTACTCCAGTGAGTACACCTATGGATAGTTATGAGAAGCTGATGCCTAATAATGGCAAGGCTGTATCTCAACTTGAGTATTCTAGGGTAATTGGCTGCATGATGTATGCCATGACTTGTACAAGACCTGATATTGCTTTTTGTAACAACCCCAAATCTCGGTACAGCAGAAGACTTAATCAAGTTTTCGGGGCGTTACGATTGGATTGGTATCTCACACAAGTATAGCAAACAAGATAGTCATTTTCATTCAAAACCGATCCCAAATTTAAGTATTCAAAACATTAATCCAAAAGTATAAATATCAGGCCCTAAACATGATTTAATAAAATAGGTCCCCATAATTTATCAGAGTCAAATATGATCCTTGAACCATGCCTTCCTTGCCAAGCTTCCACCGATCATGTATTCCAAACATCATTCAAATACCCGAGAATACATGCTAAAAGGTCAGCTTACGCTGGTGAGTTCATAGGTTTAAATTCAACAAAATCATAGTGGACCTGTAGGAGTTGATTTGCTATGCAAGACCTAAGATAGATAGACACCGTTCACAAACCGATCCTACCCCGATCACCAACCATATCTTGCATCCAGGGATTACTCGGGCCCCGCGACTCTAGTCCAACACAGTCGTGGCAACCTCCAGAACAATTGCCAACCCCGGACTAGGTCGAGGTAGAAGTCTATTCTTAGCTAGGCACGGCTAACATAGTAAGGCAACGACTACCGCACATCTATCTAAACAGTCAAGCACGTAAGCAAATCCAAATAGTTTAAAGGTCCAAAAACAGTAGCATGATTCTCACCCTAATTTAGTTAAAAACATAGATACAAGTGGGGCTATGAAACTCACCTCAAGCAAGCAACGTACGAATAAACACTAGCAGTAGATAACAGGTAATCACGGCACAACAACTATCGACTCGACACAACCTATTAATGTAAACTCGTTTTAATATATAATTCCCAAAATCAACATTATCTACCCCAATGTATTCCATTTCGTTATTTCCAAAGACGTCTCGTTTCACCATTTAATCCTAGTGTTTGGTATCCTCATGTGGGTGTATCGACTCAATATGATATGAATGCACTCAAACAACTAATATGCAACACTACGCAACACAATATGTAACTCAATACAACACAATATGTAACTCAATGCGACACAATGAGACATCTAAGCGATAAGCTCCATAGTCCAATAAGTTTCGAATAAACATAGACCTTATCGAATTCGTCAACTCGATGAACTCAATTATTCATTCGACGCTTATTATTCCATAAACTGGTCGCATCCTAACGAGTCATAAGGATAATTCACTCATTAATAAGGTTACCCAATGTACCTAGCAGACTCTTATTAGATTCGTCAACCTAATAAGTCTCTACCCACGGATCAACACTATTAACGTTAGGTTATCCGTAACGCATGCACACAACATAAGTAAATAAATACTTGAAAAATAGTATTAAATGCCCATAATTGGTATATTTCCATAAACGTGTACTCGAAACATTAATTACTTATTTATTATAAAACATTTCTATTTTTAGTCGTTAGTTTCTATTTAAAATAGTAAATAACAAGATAAATCTTGTTATCGATATTTTTGGTATAAAAACCTTTTTACTATTAATGTTTCATACTCTATTAGCATTTTCATATATATATATATATATATATATATATATTTCGTCAAATTCCAATATTAGTTTCATATCGTTATTCATTTCGAGTCCACAAGCACGAGTCATAACTTCTCTGCTTTTAATCAATCAATAGTCCAAACTATACTAAAGTCCATGTTACGGCTTTGTCGGAGTCAACTATTGACCAAAAAGTCAAAGTAACACTGACGTAGCTCAAAGTTGACAATTATATATAGTAAGTCCAAATTAAAAGTCATAATAGCGCAATTCAATCCCAAATCAACTCCAATCAATCTCGCCAACCAATCAACCAACCAAATACCCGAACCAATGTTATGACCTTAATGGTCATGACACGTCATGTTAAGACCACGTGAACCAAACAAGCTCTAGAAGCTTTTCGCTCCACGCTCTCATCCAAACACCAACAATATCAACCAACAAGCTACCACAACGACCCGACCGGACCTTGGTCCAAGTAGGCCACAAACGCACCCCAGGTGGTCGTGACGTGCCCTAAGTGACTCGTACACCACTCCTAACCCATCCAAACATCACCAAATCAATCCCACAACATCCAAACACAATCAATCAACCTCCAATCATTAACCAAACATCAAACCCATCAACTATTCTAATCAAAAACCTAAAACTTAACCTAAAATGCAAAAACCCAACAATATGAGACACCACATGATACCAAAACACTAGCTACATGTTTAATTAGGTGTTAATTAGATTTAATCCCATGTTTCAACCAAAAGCCCCAAAAATTTGTGACATGTACGAACTCTAGAAGGGTTGTACGTGCCTTTTCTATGCTCAAACAAGGTGTATTCAAGTCCCTTTTACCTTTTCCAAACACGAATTACAAAACCCACTTGAAACCCTAATGATTCGATTCTTGATTCGAAGATTTGAAGGTGCTATGGAGGTCCAAATGGAGAGTGTAATATATGGTTGGAAAGAGGAGAAAGAGAGCTTCAAAATGGTGGTGGAGGTGGGTGATCACGCGCCAGAGGGTGGCCGGACAGTGGCGGCGGCGGTGGTGGATTAATTAGGGTTAGGGTTTTATTGTTTGAGGGGAGAGAGAGTGTTAGAGAGAGAAAGGTATGTGTGTGTTTTTAGTGAGAGAAACAAAGGTAGCAAATGAGGGAGGGTGAGGGGTATATATAGTTGGGACAAGGGACTAGAAAATAAAGAGAGGCGAGGGAGGGGTGCCGACTATTGGGAGAAAGAGAGGGGCCAAAGGCGTAATTTTTCGTAAACTATCCCGTTTACCCATTCCCGAGCTCATATATTGTCCCCCGAGTGTCCCACGAAGTTCATTCGACTTTCTATTATCGTTATTTATGTTTTTCCATGAGTTTTGACTATTTATTTGCCAATTTTTCGAGTTACTGTCTAAAAGTTACAATATTTCTCGTTTTAGGCTTTTCTAGTGCCGAATCGAATAGTGCCTACCAAAGAGAGTTAAAACTCATACGATAGCTCGTCCATTAATGAAATATATCATAAAAACCAATACACGATATAAAATCAAGTCATGGTCGATAAAAATAGTGTTAAAGGCAAAACTCGGTTTAGTTTAACGTAATGCGGTTACCTAAAATAGACTTCCTAAATTGCCAATTGTCACACTTTTGCAGTGGGTAAATTGAGCAGGTATACTAGTAATCCTAGTGCTCATCACTAGCAAGCAGTTCACAGGGTACTGAAGTATCTGAAGAGAACTATGGATTATAGTCTCTCATATACTGGTTATCCTTCGGTATTAGAAGGATACACTGATGCAAGTTGGATCAATAACATGAAGACAATTTGTCTACCAGTGGCAAAGGTATTCCTACTTGGTGGAGGTGCAATTTCTTGGGCATCCAAGAAGCAAACTTGCATCACAAGTTCAACAATGGAATCTAAATTTGAGGCTCTAGCAGTTGCTGATAAAGAAGCTAAATGGTTGAAAACTTGCTTCTTGAGATTCCATTGTGGCCTAAACCTATAACACCTATATCTATCCGTTGTGATAGTGCAACTACATTGGCAAAGGCTTATAGCCAGATGTACAACGGGAAGTCTATACACTTAGGTGTCAAACATAACATGATTCATGAGCTTATCATGAATGTGGTGGTATCTATAGAGTTTGTAAGATCTCAACACAATTTAGATGATCACTTGACGAAGGGATTAGCTAGAGACTTGGTTTTAAAGTCTGCTAACGGGATGAGTTTAAGTCCAACTTAGTCACTGAATGCTAAGACACCCAACTCACTCCTAAGGAAACTTGGGAGCTGAGTTCAATGTGGAAAGCTAAATATTCGGTGGACTGAAGCACATGTTTTATTTACATCCCAAGGTTGTGCTCAGAACCTGCTGAAAGGAGGATGAAGTATTTATTTCTTAATGGTTAATTTTATTTGAAAAAGTGCTTGGCAGGAGCATGAATAAAGAGGAGCCACCTATGTGAATGATGAAGTTTTGCCTCTTCAGGGAGCTTTTGGAATTTTGGCTCTTGCAACATTTATGAATTTGGATATGGACACATGGCTTGTAAAGTGTCAGGAGCATTTAAGTGTTTGAAAACTTGTGTATATTTTATCTTCAAGTATTCAAATGGGTTGACGGGTTAAATTCTTAGAACACCCTGATTCTCGAATATTTGAACGTGTAATATACTAAGATGGAAATTCAATCCTCAGGATATTTTCGTTTATGCACATGTTTTGTTTGATGTTTGGTTTTTCATGCAAAGGAAGTGAAATAAATTTGGGGAGGATTGTTGGAAAATTTAGTGCACTTGTGGGATTAGTTCATACCTGGTTTTGGGTAAGGAGGTACGGAGTGTACACCCATGAGGTCCCTGAACACCCTGACTCAATAGTGGTTAGTACTGCTAGTGTAGTAACTGATGGTTCCTACTGGTAGTTTATTGGTTTCTGCTGCTAGTGTATTGGTTACTACTGCTAGTGTAGTGACTGATGGTTCCTACTGGTAGTGTATTGGTCCTGATGCTAGTGTAATGGTTCCTACTGGTAGTGTTGCAGTGATTAATTTGTAACAGCTTTGACTCATTTAAGTGGCTATTATGACTGCTTTATGACCACATTTAATTGGTCATGTAACCACTATTCCTATGATAATGGAGGCTTATTATGGGTGATTAATTGGCCGTTAATCACTCATAAAGTCCATTGACTAGGAGTGAGTATTCTCTACTATAAATAGAGATGGACATCATCAGCATGAAGACATGGTGAATAACGAGGAAAAACAAACAAAAGGGTTAAGCACTTATGCGCAAGGGTTATTGATTTGTGCTTAATTCAATAACAAACATTTGGTCTTATCCCAAGTAGATATTCGTGTAACCCAGGCATATGATCGAATAGTTTACTTTGAAAAGTGATCACACGATTCCGGTGATATCCAAACCACCTATTGGTATTGCTGCCGCTTTTGATTATCTTACCCTGCTCACGGTAGCCTTTACCCCCAACAAGTTTGACTAGTAATGTGATTAGGACATTTCTTGGCGAATAGTTTATTGATGTGTTAATGATACCTTATATAGGAAAGGTGTGACTATATGAAAGAAAATTGATGCTTAGTTTATTAGCTATGGATGGAGGTAAGTACCTCATACTAATTTAATTAGCATGATTACTATGATACAACCTCATAGTAGTCTATAATTGAAAATGCTTATAGTTGTTATTGACCTTACATGTTGTAATTCTTCTGAATGCGTTACATGAGATAGTAGTTAAAGTAAAAAATTATGTGTTCGAAATGTGTTATGGAGAAAAGTAAACCAAGTTGAATGACTATGAGTGATGATAATCTAATACTTATTAGGTTGCATTAGATAAATAGTCATGTGCTGATGCAGAGATATGTTCAAATTGATTTGTTAGAATGATGTGAATGTTTGTATGAGATACAAGCCAAGTGGAATGCATAACAAAATTGTATATCTTAAAGTATTATGTATCAGTGACTTGTAAAGCTAATATGATTAGTATGTTTTGATTAAGCTATGTTGACTGTATCATAATATGTGAATAGGCAAAGTGATATAGAATGTGAAAGTGTGAAGTTATGTAAGTGAATAGCTTAAGTGTTTATTATCAAGTTTATACATGTAAATGGGCAAAGTGTTAAAGAATATTGTTAAAGTGTAAAGTTATATAAATGAAGAGATGGCATCAGGAATCTCGAATTCAACTAAGCAACCCAGATGCCTTTTCAAGAACCAAAGAGACCTGAATTTGTGATAAGTTCAGAAAACTATTGATGAAAAGGCTTTAATGTCTCAAGAAGTGACTAAATTAGCCGATTTGCTTACACCTTAAGTTATTTCTTATAAAAAAAGACATTTTTGATACCATAATACAAATCTAAACAACATGCTTCTATAATTAACTAGGAGAACTAAGAATCGATTATAAGGATATATTACAAATTGTTAATTAAAGTGTGAAGTTATATATATGAACTACCAAGTGCTTATGTGTGAAGCTTACTTATGTGAATAGTAAAAGTGTTAGTCTTAAAGTGTGATGTTTATATGTCGATTATGATATGAAATAGAATCCCTTTATGGTAACTTAATAGAACCCTTCGGAATAGTCGACTTAATGCTAAAGTACGAAGTAGTTTTGCTAATATGTGTGGATGTGCTATATGAGATAATAGTATGAGGTTATGTGAATGAGATTGTGTTAAGGATTACATGTTAGAAAATGGTACAATGTGAAGTTTATATGACGATATGTCGTAAATGAATCATGAAAGGTGTGGCTAAGTTGAATGTGCTTGAATTGTGTCAAGCTAATAAGATAAAGTATGAGAAAGTGTAAGGTTAGTTCATTATAAAAGTTGTAAAGTATTATGTTGAATGTTACCCCTTCGGAGTATCGAAAGAAGCCTTGACGGTAATGGTTAGCACCGTTCGGGGTAAGGGACTAGCAATGTACAACGGTTAGCACCCTTTGGGGTAAGTGTTAGCACCCTTCGGGGTAATGGTTCGCGAATAGTTACAATGTTTTAGGAGTGTAATATAGTATGTAAAGCTATTAATTGTTACATTGGTATATTAAAAAAGGTTGATATTGAGTGGAAAAGTTATATAAAAGTTTAACTAGATGTGGACGGAAATTGTTATGTATATATTAGCATATAAAGGTGTTAATTGGTAGTTATGTTAAATTATTACCACTTGCTTACTAAGCGAAAACTTATTCTTTAGTTTTTAACATTTTTGTAAGTTCTCAAGTATGCTTAGGTAAACTAAGGAGCTTGTGACGGTTAGAAGGCGAAATGAATGTTATTCGTGTGGTTTGCTTATAGTCGTGAGTAAGTCTTTAGAACCATGATAAGATACAGTTGTATCCCTTGTAAAGATCGGGGTGTTTTGAAAAGTAAACATGTTTTAATGTAATGGGTCAAAAGTGAACCGAATACATTTTGTAAATATGTCTTTCAATGAAATGAAGATGGGACCATTTTTGTTAGTGTTGAGAGAGTTTGAAAGTCAAAGGTTAGAAACGGGAAATTTGTGAATCTGTGAGTCAAAGAAGCATTTTTAAGTTTATGATACAAGCTCCATATGGGTCCGCTCAAGTGTTTCATTGGCATATGTAGACCGGTACATGAACATACCAGAACCAATACGAAGAGCAGGAACGCCAAGAAAATAGTTGAGGGGACCAAGATCAGTCATAGCAAACTCAATGTGAAGCGAAAATACCCGCTGAAGTAGTGGTGAGGAAGAAGCTACCAAGATGATGTCATCCACATATATAAGTAAATAAGCAACCTCAGATCCCTGATGAAAAATAAATAAAGTCGAGTCACATTTGCTGTGGTGAAACCTGACTCGTGTGTCGAGCTGAAAAAAGACACGGTGTGCCTGCTTAAGTCCATAAAAAGACCGTTGCAGAAGACAAACATAATCAGGATGATCCAAGTCAATAAAACCATGCGGCAACTGATGCATGTAATAGTCTAGATAATGAGCCATGAAGAAAATCATATGAGGGTGATGCAGCTAGTGTCATGGATCCAAAGGGAAAAATGTCCTTGCAAATGTAGCATGACGAGAAAGAATTATCCAATTGGTGGCGAGGTTGAGACAAAGATAGCCCCAATGATTGGAAGGGTAACCAAGAAACACACAAGGCATATATCGAGGTTGGAGATTGTTATTAATGTGAAGATGCGGACAACAAAGACACCCACATATGCGAAGATTATCGTAAGTGGGTTTGGTATTGTAAAGTTTAGTGTATGGGTTGTCATTATTGATGGCGGTCGAGGGTAATATATTTAAAACATAAGTAGCCAAGTGCAAAGCTTCGACCCAATATATAGGTTGCATGTGTGCTTGTATAAAAAGTGTGCGAACAAGGTTATTTATAATTTGAAGCATGCGTTCCGATTTCTCATTTTGTTTAGAAGCCTTAGGACATGAGAATCGAAATGTCATGCTTTGCAAAGGTTATGAAAACGGTGTTGTCGATTTTCCTTCATGGTCATACTGCAAAGCCTTAATATCAACAACAAACAAATTATTTACATATGCACGAAATTGAACAAAATTATCATACAAGTCAGATTGTTTCGTAATGGATAAACCCAAAGAAATGCGAGAAATGATCTAAGAAAATAACATAATATTTTATTCCACTACCACTCGTAATGGGTGATGTCCACACATCCGAGTGTAAAATTTCAAAAATAGACTCAACACATGACACCGAACTATAAATTGGTAATTTAATATACTCGCCAAGCTGCATGACACAAAGTGAATTGCTTTGTTTTATTACAAGAAATTAAATTTCTAGACTCTAAACAACGCAATGTCTTCATGGATGCTCGAGGCCGTGGCCACGTGGTAGAACTAAAAGAAAGCAATGCAAGAGGGGTGGATGGTGGTAGTTGATGGCGAACAGGGTAGAAGTCTCTGCTTCTATCACAACGAGAAGGACCTTTGGGTCCGACGATGCTTCACAGAAAAACCAAATTCATCAAATTCAACATAAACTTTGTTATCTTTAGTAAACTTACGAACATAAATCAAAGTTTTAATTATATTAGTGTAACAAGAATATGATGAAGGTGTAATGGTTTTTACGGTGTTGGAAAAAACTATGACCAGTGTTAGTAATGAGTATGAATTAACCATTACTAAGGCCATCCATAATGGGTCATGCTGGCATACGTATAAAAGGACAATATATCTACATGGACACCGTTTAATCCAGGAGCTCCAGATGGCAAGTTCGTGTAACTAGGGTTCAAGCATACACCGAACATTAACTCTGAAAGGGTCCTCCATCATGAATTTAATAAAATGAATTGAAATGGAACATTAAATAATTAGTTATATAGGATGATGTGTTAGTTTTTAGATTTTCTTGGTTAGAGTTTGATATTTGGGTATACAATCATTCATATGGATTTGATGTGATTATCAAATGTGTGATACGACACTTTTGAATCAAAACAATGAATCATTTCTAAAATTCGATTCCACATAAAAATGGATGGTATGAGCCTATTCCACTTACAAGTGGGGCCGCTTTTTTTTCATCATTTCATTTTCATCAAATTTGTACGACATGTATATATCATTTTAGATTGCTTCCTTATTTTAATATATAAATAATATTTTTTATTTAAAATTTATTATATATATTTAAATTAATATCATTTCTCTCTTCTAAAACTACCCCAAATTCAACTCCTATACTAAATCCAAATCCTAATCCAACCCCACTTATAAACCAAAAGGACCCTTAAAAGTTTTATGGGTTGTGACAAATTTTATAAAGAAGAGAGTAATAGCTATTTGGCACAGTATTGAACTTAAAAAGTGTGTTGCATTGAGGATGCCCTAACAAATATAGAAGGATAAATGCTAGAATTACAAACAAAATTAAGTATACATGTGTTGTCTGCCAAATGTGATGAAGCCCCTATGTCCATATGCCAAGCTGGTCCCGCAATATCATGGTCTAAAATGCTTGAAGAATATAGCTTGGTATGGATACATATAAGGATAGCCACCGATAGCTAAAAAACCAAAATGAGGTTGTGAATAAGGTGAACTTGGGCCGTGCACAAGAACGAGAATGGACTAGCCTGCCGAGCATGGGCAAATGGATGAAGTGGGCCATATGGGCCGACCTTGACCGAGTAGCGCCATAGACAAGTGAGCCTAAGGGTGTAGCCGTAGAGGTGCAACATTAAACCGAATTTTTTAAAAACCGTTTTTCCTTAACCGAATCGGTTTTATAATGAACCGGTTATACCGCTTTCAGTTTCCTCCGACCGGTTTTATCCGGTTATGAACCCGTTTAAAACGGTTCTTTCAAAAATCGGTTTTAACAGGTTTTGGTTTTTTGGTCGAAATAGCCTTTTGGTTTGAAAACCTAAAAACGGTTAAAACCTTTGGAAACCACCAACAAAGGTCAAACATTACCGTTGGGTTTGAAAACCGAAAAACTAGTTAAAACTGTTTTAACCGGTTTGAAAACCGGTCAACGAAAGTCAAATTGTGCTGTTGGATTTGAATAACTGGAAAAATCGTTTTAACCCAGTTTACCAGCTTTGAAAACCCCTTTTTGAATTTCGCTCAGTACCGTTAGGAGGCAATTTCTAGCCGTTTTTTGTTTTGTTTTTGAATTTTAGAGGTTTTTTAGGCATGAACTTGTGGTATCAATATGTGTATTGGGTTGAGGTTGAAAACACATCAAAAACTCTCAAATCTCTCTTTAATATCTCTAATTTCTTTATAATGGAAAACTCACAATCACAATCACAAGCTTCCACTAATCCCTCCGTTGGATCTTCCCGGTCACGAAAACAATACACAAATGATGATGTTGCTCTTGTTAAACCAACTACATGAAAAGGCGATGTTTGGTCTAATATGGATTTGTGTATTATGGGATGGAAGGAAAAGGCGTTGCTGCAAGAAATGGGGTGGGGCTTTTATTCTTCCTCGGCTAACACTACACTAAGAGGTCATATAAACAAATGTACCGCGGTACCCTAAACGTCGGAAGGTACTATTGGTGAGGATGGTCGTACTTTTATATATGATAATGATGCGCTTCAAAGAGATTTTACGGGGTGGGTCATTCAATATACGCTTCCATTCAACCACTTCGACTACGCCAAGCTTACGGAGATCATCAAAAGAGGCTACCATGTATAAACAAGTAAGTCGTACTAAACTTAGAAGTGAAGCTTTTAAATTATGGGAAACGGCTAAAAAAGATATTATTAATAGTTTTCATGAATATAAATATGGTGTTTCTATAACTACGGATGTTTGGACCACACCACATGGTACGACAAATTCTTATCTCAGCTCATTGTTTAATCCCAAATCTTGGTTATTAATGAAACGAACAATTGCTTTTAAATTATTTGTTATCCTCATACGGATCTAATTTAAGAAAAAATTTACATAACACTTTAACTGAATATAATTTAGATGATAAAGTTTTTACGATTTCACTAGATAGTGCATCCAATAATACTAGAGCTATGGAATTGTTAAAATTACGTATAAAACCCATTTTAGATGGTGCTTTTTTTCATTCCCGCTGTGTTGCTCATGTTATAAATTTATCCGTGCAAGCGACATTAAAAATATGTGAGAGTTTACGTTTGAGATTTAGGGGTATGTTAACAACTATATATAGTGCGAGCAATGAATGACAATTGAACTATAGACGTTTTCGTAAACAATGTGGTGAAGCACCCCCAGGAATGGCCTTTGATAATAATACTAGGTGGAATTCTACTTGCATTATGTTTGAAAATATATTACGACAACGTAATACATTAAATGCTTTTAATGAATTACTTGTTGAAAAAAACCGTTCCACTTCGATGGATGACCAAGATTGGGATCGGCTAAATGCTCTAACTATTTTTTTACAAGTTTTTAAAGAGGCAAAAACTATAGTATCAGGTGTTTATTACCCAACTAGCTCATTAGTTTTAAATCAAATTTATGCTATGACGGAAAAATTAGACGAATTAAAAAACTCACCTACTCAAATGTTTAGAAAAATGGTTAAAATTATAAAAAAGAAATTTATATAATATTTTGCTAGTTTACCTTTTGTTTTTACTTGTTCCGCCGCACTTAATCCATGTTTAAATGTCAGAGGCGTAGAAATTTTAATAAGAAGAATAACGGAAAATTTAGACTTATCATTTGAGTTAGACGGTGAAGATCCCAACTATATAGAATCTCAAAATTTTAAATTTAATGATTATTTAAAAAAATTATTTGAAATTTATGCAACAAATATGGTCAACAACAAAACCCAATTCTTGACCCAATGCGGGCCGAATCGTCTCAAATGACAAGGGACATTAACATAAACCTTTATAATACTTTAAAGAAGGCGCTACAAAGCGTCAACGATCATCGGCCCCAACAAGCGAGTAGGGACAATATATGGCTACAAACTTTTTAGCAACTTTAAGTCCTAAAGAGTTTGCAAACTTTGACATTTTGGCTTGGTGGAAAGAAAGGGAAATCCAATTTCCAATTTTATTCGCTATGGCTCGTGACTTATTAGCGGTCAAAGCTTCGACGGTAGCTTCCGAATCGGCATTTTCTACTAGCGGTAGAATTATATCGGAAAGAAGGTCAAAACTAAGCCCCGAATCCGTGGAAGTATGTGTATGTTTGAAAGATTATATGGACGGAGTAGATAGGGTACAACATGTAAGATCGTTGGAAGGTCCGATTGAAGAAGTTGAAGAAACTATTGCAAATGAAGAAGTTGAAATATGGATATCACCTCGACTACAAATTAGATGAAGGTGAATTTGAAGCATTTGATGTTGAAGACATTGATGTAGATGAAGTTTGGGAGAATTTAATTTCTTGAGTATAAACGGGTGATGGCAATGCCGAAGCTCGATATACTTGAGTACACTAATATATTTTTGGGTGATGGCCATGCCGAAGCTCGAAATGTATTAGTATTTATATATTTTTAGTTTTATAATTGCATTCTTTAAATAAAAGTTATGATTATTGATAAGGATTTAAAAGGTACCATTTTGAGGGGTCAGTTAAGCCCTTAATTGATCACTTTTGTATCCGTTACTACCTAATTTCGTTCCTTTTCACTTTTTAGGTCTCTTGAAGGCAAATTGCTGGAATGACACTTATTCGGATGAAAAGGCGCGATTATACGAAGAAAATGGCCAAAGTCAAGAATCGAGGCACTCAGGCTGCTGGAACTGAAGGGGACGGCGTCACTGCTTAACTGCGACGCCCACATGTCTTGTGACGATACAGTAGCCAAATTGCTTATTTTCAAGTGACGACATCAGGTTTTAAAAGAGTAGAGCGTCGCAGCTCAGACGGCCTAGATTTGATCCAGACGGCTTCAGAGATTGAAGGCGACGACGTCACAAGCATAAGGTGACGCCGTCACAATGTTAACGTGGCCAAGACGAAACCCTAATGATGGCGACCCGACGGCGTCACAATCTAAAAGGTGATGCCGTCGCGATTGTAACATTATATATAGAAACCGAATTTTTTAGTTTTCAGTGGTGTAGTTTTGTGGAGTAAAAACCTAAACCGAACCAAGGCTGTCTTGTACAGTATTTTAGGGTTCCATACCCTATCTTACATCAAGATAAGTGTTTTGCTTCATTAATTCAAGTATGTATTCAATTAATTGTGTGTATGCTTGCATGTTTCCCATGTCCGGCTAATTTACTTGTGTGTTTGCTTAGGGAATATGAAACTTAATTATTGAATATTGATTGGTTGTCTCTTATCTTAATTGTTAATGATCTAGTATTGCGATAGGTCATCCGTTGTGTAGTTAATGCTTGATTAATCTTTGTGAACCTTAGCTTATAGTTACCTAGAGTCATTGTAGGCTAAAACCTCCGAAGAGTACCTTAGTGTTAAGTTTATAAATCCTAGAGATTTTGTAGGCAATAACCTTTGGTAGTTTCAAAGAGTTAGGGATAAACGCATACCCTACGACCTTAGACACACAACGCGATTAAGAATAAGGACGTGACAATTCAACCATAAATAGGAGATAATTAAGGAGTAATAAAACCTACGTAAACACATTTTTAAATCATCATACGAGCACACAATAATTAGACATAGACTACCCACTAGATTAGATTAGATAATTAGATAAGTAGAGTAATCGGTAGAAATACCAACCCCCAAATCCAAACCCCGAGATTCGTACCTTTCCATTTTTTAAATAATATAAAAAGCACAAAAATAATCTTCCTCAACCCCAAACTTAGCGTAGTAATTCTCAACTAGCATTCCTATTCCCCTAGAGAACGATATCAATACCCGTTGCTTACCCTAATACTACACTACAACGATTAGGTTCACTGCCTAGGGTGTTGAAAAACTTGCTCGACGAAAAGGAAGTTCCTTTGACCCCGAACGCGCTGTGTAAGCGTCATCAAGTTTTTGGCGCCGCTGCCGGGGAATAGAATAGCTAGTTAGGAGTTCACTTCACTTAGGTTTCCTTGCTTGATTCCTATCAAGTAAAAATTTTCCCATTTTTAGCCTTCTCGTAGTCTATCCTCCTTCTTCGTGACCTTTGTTCGTAAACCCCATCACTTTTCATCATGGAAGGTGATAACCCACCACCATTCATCAACCTACCACCAAATGACCCGCCAAGTGCCCGTACTCTTGGTGAATACTCGAGACCAAGCCACCTAGGCTATAGAAACACCATTGAGCTTCCCGACCAAGCCCAAACTACGGCCCTGCGATCCGACACCATCCGGTTAGTGCAAAATGGATGTGCATTCCATGGACTTCGTTCCGAAGATCCTAATCAGCATCTTAAGGATTTCCTTAAAATTATCGATTCCATCGGCCTCGATGCTACTACTCGGGAGACCACGCGCTTGCGTCTCTTCCAATTCTCTCTACGGGACCAAGCTAGTAATTGGCTTGAGCGACTTCCAGCCGGGTCCATCTCAAGTTGGGATGATCTCACCTCTCATTTCCTTGCTCAATTTTTCCCACCGGGGAGAACCACTAAGCTTAGGAATGAAATCTTGATGTTCCAACAACATCAAGGTGAATCTCTCTACGAAGCATGGACTCGATTCAAGGACTTACTCCATAAAGTCCCTCATCACGGCATTGATCTTTGGCTTCAAGTCCAACTCTTCTATGATCATGTCAACTTCCCCACTAAGCGATCCATTGACCAAGCGGCTGGTGGAAAACTTAGTGATCTCACTGCGGAAGAATCGTGGGGTATAATAGAGGACCTTGCTCTCTATGACAACAAAAGTTGGAATGACCCTCGTGAGTTGCCCAAAACCGTAAAGGCAATCTCCTTGCCTCCCATTGACTCACAATCTTCCGACCGTAGGATGCTCGAGCTTGAAGATCAAGTTAAATTCCTAATGAGCTCCTACGAGAATCCTAGTCTTCACGCCAAGTGAACAAAGTTTCTTCCTCGTGTGAGCCATGTAGTGGTCCTCATAACACTCATGCTTGCACAAGATTCCCCGAACAAGCTTCCGTTGACTACGCATCCTCGCGTACCAATGGGACAGGAGGAAGATTCCCTACAACACCCGTACCTAGGACTTTCAATGACGCCCGAGAAGCGTGGAAGGGCAAACCCGACTTCTATTGGGGATAAACCAAAGACTTCACATCTAATGATTTCTCTTGGCCCCCATCTCATGGCCCTACCCAACAAAACATAGAAGGGATGTTGCAAAACATAGTCGCATCCCAAGAAGCTCAAATAGCTAAGCTCTCGGACCGATCTAACCAACAACAAGCCGAGATGGATAGGAAGATAGATAACCTCATGAAAGCCATAACCAATAGTGATAGGAAGGTTAATGCTATCTCAACTCCCGATGCTCCCGGTGTAGAGATTAAGGACCCAATTAAGTTAGCTAAGCATGTTCAATTCGTCAATACCATCACCTTAGTGAAACCTAATAGAACAAATGACGAAGCGAACCAAGAAACAGTACTTGAGGTTAGTGAAACTCCTAAGGATGAAACAACCGAGGAATTAGGTGAAGTAGGCAATGACTATTTCAATAAGTTTCCTACGGAAGAAGAACTCTCTCGCCACCCACATTTAATATGAGACCTCCGACACATGTACGTTAGGAAAAGCCCTAGGATCAAGTTTGGGAACCCTTGGAATCTTAACATACCATGTTGCATAGGACACCTTTTTGTGGCGAAAGCATACATTGACCGCAAGTCCCCAATAAATATCATGACTAGCACCTACTATAATTGGGTAATGAAGAAGCCTATCCCAACTAGGAAAGACCCCGATAATCCTAGGGTTAGTTGAAATTTTCTTGCTAGAGTTAAGGGATTTCCCGTCTATGTAGGTAGTTTCATGTTTCCTACGGATTTCATAGTGGTGAATGATATTAGTACGGCCATAGATCCTAGTTTTTCCCACGTTATTCTAGGAAAGCCTTTCATAGAAAACACCGGGATGACTTATGATCCATTGTTAGAAATAGTAAGATTCAAAGATGAGACCGATGATGTAGCTTACCAAATGTCGTTTAAGATTGAGAAGTTTTCATCACTCTCCAATGATTAAATGGAACTTAAACTATAGGTCTACTATAGGAATGAGGAGGATAAGGAGAAGGGAGTAGATTATGTAATGGCCAAGATTCTAGGTTTCTATAAGGATTGCTTGAAACTAGGACCGGAGTATAGGACCGATTGGGGAGAAGATGACCTCTTAGAAAAGTGCATCATAGGGCACTTCTACAACACGGAACCCCCCAATGGAGACCGTCATGAGGAAGAAGATGACGGTAGTGAAGTCACGTAGGGGCACGACTTCGAGTCTAGCTACAAGACTCATAAATAAAGAAAAGCGCTTCGTGGGAGGCAACCCATGCTTAACTGTTTGCTTGTTTGTGTCGTATATATTTTATTGATTGTTAATTCTCATGTTTAATTTGTAAAAATGGTTTATTTTTTTTAACCTCGTCTTAATTACATATAAAGGTATTTTACATAAGGGATAAGTGTAGGGAGGATTACACACGTTTTCAAAAGAAACGTAAACAGGAGAACTTGAATTAATTAAAAGATATACATGTGTGTTTGTTCGAGTCAAATGCTTGTATCGAGTCATAATGGATGGTTTTGCAGGACTTTTTCCAGATTCTAAAGATATAAAGTTTCCAGAATTTTTTCCAGAAAATCGCAGACCAGTTTCTGTCAGGATAACTTGACGGCGTCAGGGGCGCAACCTGACGGCGTCAGGAGGAGCAGAAACAGCATGCTACTTTTTCTCATTTTCTGTGCTACTTATAAATTTTTGGAATTTTACAGGTCTTAATTTTCAAAGAAAAATCTGTAAACATCCATTCCACAAGCATTATATCCTAGTTTAGTAGAGTCTTGTATATATATTGTTACTGCCAATTTTACGCGAAGGTTTCATTCGTTTTCTTCAAGTGTGCAGGTTTAATTTATCAAGAAGAAGATACAAAAGATTGGAAGGAGCTTTTCACGCATAATATTCTTCTTGAAGAAAGATTTAACCACTACTTCACACATGGATCCTACCGAGCTAATCAGGGGAGTATTAGTTTCTTTCGTTTTTAATTACTTTCTATTATCATAACTTTGATACTTTCGGGGAACATTGGGGACAATGTTCAGTTTAAGTGTAGGGAGGAAAAATAAAACGGGAACTTTGAAACTATGCTTATCCTTGATTATTTGCTTTGTCCAATTGCATTTGTGTAATAAACCATGAGAAAATGTCGGTTAGGGTAATTTTGGCACCAAATTTTCAATTTTTCATGACATATAAGAGTGGGCCATTAGTCTTAACAAAAGCATCTCATGGATAGGAAGTTGCATGACTAGCACAAAAACCCTTTACCACCAAAATTCCACCCAAAATGTGAAGATCGCCCTTAGATTAGTAGGAATTAAAGCATTCATCTTCAATGCTTAGAGTGTGAACCGGTAGTATAATAGATTCTAGAACTTGTTTTGTGATGCATCCCGAGATCGCTAGTAAGACTACACTTGTGTAGTTAGGAATAACTAAATGATAAGAGGCATTAGGATAACCCTTGTTTGATACCCGTAATATAATTACTTCTTCCACCTCGGTTGAGTAATTCCCCCACACATTTGCGTTGTACTCACCTTTAGTACACGATACCCCTAGTTAACCCCTCTGAGCCTATCCTTTTCGTGGTTCTCGTGATTTTTTGGTTTTCTGTAATATCAATGAAGAGCATTGTTTACACCCCACCCCCAAATGTACACCCAAATCGCCTTAGCCTACCTTGTATGCACTCACTTTTAGTGCATTATTGTTATCATACCAAACCCTTAGTTCAATTATCTAGTTGCTTGCATAAGTTGCTAAGTCGAGTCATATCATTTGTACACAGTTTTGGGACGATTGGGACTCATGGAAAAAGTTAAAGTTTATGAAATGACAGGAAGGGAACGTTAAATTCAAATTCCCTTTATTTGCGTAATAATGTACTCCAAGTGTTTTGATCTTTTCAATTCGGGTCAAGTTAGTGTTAGAGTAATAAAAACTCAAGTGTAGGGATGTGCCTATAAATCCCTATTATTTTGATGTTATCATAGAGGATGGTAGAGTAAAAGTGTATGAAAAAAAAAATCGAAAAAAAAATAGAAAAAAAGAGAAAAAGAAAAAAATAGAGTGTAAAAAAAAAAAAAAAAATACGGGCTACCATCCTACATCTATCTTTAAATTTATGTATGTTTATTTCAGTTATCTAGAGTTTAGAGTGTCGAGTCTTGGCTTAGCAATGCCATTCTTCTCATGCTTGTAACATAAAGATTTTTGACTTGCCAGCACTAAATCGCCTATCCCACCAAACCCTTTGTTTCCCTACCGTAAGCCTAATATTACAACCCTTTTAAAAGAAAAAGGAGAGAGAAATTGCGGAGCGTCAAGCGGCGAAGAGAAAAGGTGAGGGGACGTCCAAGGCCCAGACCAAAAGAAAAAGGAAGAAAACGAATTTTGTTGAACAGTTTTCATCTGGTTCGCCCGTGCTAGATGCGGAGCCATTGAATCAGGCCGTGCCGGGAGGTGGGCAGACGGAAAATTTGGATGTTAACGCCGAGCCGGAGGTTCCCCCCATCGTTGTTGGTGGGCATGAAGAGAATGTGGAGCCAGAGGGGATGGGGGATAATGCCGCCGGAGGTGAGGGCAATTTGCAACAAGAAGGCAGTCATCCTCATCCGACGAACCTGCCTCCTCAACACTTCGCAGGTATGTACGATCCATTGTATGACTTGTTTTTGCAACTCCTTTTTACTTATTTCGTTATTCGGCCCTTTTTCAGGTCATTCGTCTCATCATTCTCATGATTCCCAGCGCGTGGTAAGGGTCAATCTGGACTCAGGTATACCTTGGCTTTTGGCCTATTATTTTCCTTTCGTTCGTTCATTTCCTCATTATCCTTTCCTGATGTGCAGATGAAGCTACGAATACTTTTATTCCCAACTAGGCCCTCCGCGATGACGTTCAGATTGATTCTTATCATTCTTGCCGAGAACTTATTGACAACCTTGCCACCCCGACCGAGAGAGAAGCCTTAGAGCAAGTGAACAATGTCCAGCTCACCCGTCGAGCGTATGAGGACTTTGGGAAGAGTGTAATAGCTCAGGGTGAACTGCTGAGGAGGTTTAGAGACCTCTCGAACGGGTACTGGAAATTAAGCGAAACTCATAAGGGTTGCCAGGGACTTGCCGAGAAACTTTTTGCCGCCGAGGGTGAAAACGGAAGGTTGTCCGAGGAGTTACAGAAGCTGGACTCCGATCTAAAAGCTAGTGTGAGCAGGGAGAAAGGCTTGGAGGAGGAGGTTGATAGGGTAACCCGAGACAGGGACGAGTGGAGGGAGACTTCCGCTGCGCAGGCGGAAAAGATAAGGAAATTGGAGGGCGAGTTGATTGCCAAAGACCAATCTTTGGCAGCTCTGCAAGTGTAGAAAGGTAAGCTAGTGGCCGAGGTAGCTCAGAGCGAGGTGGTGAAGCAAAACGCTGTCCGGACACTTTTTCCTTCGGCTGTTCACCGATTGTTCGGAAGCGTTGAGTATAAGAAAAGCATGACCAAGGTGTACAGCTTGACCTACCAAGCGGGGGTTGTGACAAGGGCCATAATGAACAGGACTGAAAAGGAGATGGAGGCCGCTCTTCAGGGTATTCGGAATGGCAACAGGGAGACTCCAAGTTTATGGAGGGGTGAGTATGACAAACTTTTCGAAGCTGAGTACCCCTTCATTCAAAAGCTCGCCGATTCCTACCGTTTACCACTGGGCGATCTGCTAAATATGGAACCTGCGGTTCCTGCTAGAAAAGATACTCCCGGACATCCAATACTCCTCTCACCACTAGTACTCCGGTCGCCAGTACTCCTGTCGATGTTGTGGAGCCGAATGCCTAATTTTTAACCCTCCTTATGACTTGTATTTTGTGAACAATTACTTAGACAATGTGGTTTGTAATAAGTTACAATGTTCCTTTGTGATTCCACAATTTGTGAATGAATGCTTTTATTTGCTTGACCATGTGTTTCTTTTTGTTTTACTCTTCTTCGTTATTCGTTTATTTTATATCTTGGGTTGACATCCTCCTTAGATTGTTCTAAGGGCATCCGACCACGTGGGCCGTGCATCCGGATTCCGGGCATCCTCACAAAGTTAGAGGGCATCCATCGTTTAGGCATCTGACACAAGTGCTCAGGCATCTGCGTGGTCATTCCACCAGGCATCCAAAGTGTTTGACACTTTGGGCATCCGTATTTCGGGCATCCTTATAAAGTTAAAAGGGCATCCGATAGGTACTTTCGGGTATGTTTGCGTTTTTTATACTCGACGGGGGCCAGCCGTCGGAATTGTTATATATCACACAAGTTATCACGGAAAATTGTTTTCCCGTCGCGGGAAAACTTTCATCATTGAACCAACGTACATAACTAATTTAGGTTACACAATGATAGTAGGATTCTTATCATAATAACAACTATAAGAAACAGTTTCTGAGGTTTATAGCATGCCAGGTCCGAGGGACCTCCTTTTCCTTCATCGTTTGTAACTTATAAGAGCCATTCTGATTTGCTCCTACTACCCGGTAGGGTCCCTCCCAATTAGGTCCCAATTTCCCTTGGTTTTCCACCCGGCTGGCTTCGTTCTTTCAGTAAACAAAGTCTCCTATTTTGAAATTCATTGGGTTGACCCGCCGATTGTAACACTGCTCAACCTGCGTCTTGTACTTAGCTTCTCGGATGGCAGCATTTTCCCTTCTTTCTTGTAGAAGGTCGAGGTTGGACATTGTTCTTCCCGTTGATCCTCACGGAACATCATTGTCCGATGTGTGGGCATCCCTATTTCGGCCGGTATTACAGCCTCACTTCCGTACGTCAGGCTGAACGGGGTTTCTCCATTGCTCGTTTTTAGGGTTGTCTGGTGTGCCCATAAAACGTTAGGTAGCTCATCCAACCATCCGGTTCTCTCTTGGCCCAGCCTCGTTTTTATTCCTTCCATTAGGCTCCTATTAGCCCGTTCCACCAATCCGTTGGCCTGCGGATGTGCCACGGCTGTGTTCATTTGTTTGATTTTCAAGCCCTCGCACCATTTCTTGAATGGGTCGTTGACAAAATTTGTCCCATTATTAGTGACTATGACCCCCGGTAAGCCGTACCTACATACAATGTTTTCATATACAAACTTTATGACATCTTTCCCTGTCGTTTTGACCAACGGCTTCGCCTATATCCACTTGGTAAAATAATCAATTCCCAGTATCACATATTTGATGCGGCCTGGTGCTTCTGGAAAGGGGCCTAATACATCCACCCCCCATTGGTAAAAAGGCCATGGGGCCATGATGGAGGTCAATGGTGTCTTAGGGATTTTGGGCATCGGGGATTGTATTTGGCAAGAGTCACATTTCCTAATTTCTTCCCGTAAGGTGCATGAGTGAGCCAATAATACCCACTCATAAGTTTGGCCACCACGGTTCTTGGTCCGGCGTGCATTCCACAGCACCCCTCATGCACTTCACGAATTATGTAGTTTGCCTGCAATGGCCCTACACATCTCATCATTGGCACTAAATAACCCTTCTTAAAGAGGACACCTTCTTCCATGCGTCTTTGCGAAATTTTCATCCTCAAGCTTCGGCCTCATTGGGATCCTCGGCCAAACCCTTCGAGCACTTGATGATCGGCGTCATCCAGTTGTCCGTCTCCTCTTCTACTATGGTGTTAACCACTTCTTCACCTCCCAACGGTTTTTCTAGGACCTCTACAAGTACTTTTTTGGTTAGGTGGTCGAAGGCTCGGCGCTAGCTTGCTTAGTATATCCGCCTTCTGATTTTGGGCCCTCGGAATGTTGCAAATCTTAAAGCTTTGGAAACCCGATATATAGTTTTTGCACTTGCTAAGTACTTCGCATGCTTTCCTTGGTATTTGTGAATTCCCCATTGATTTAGGCTACGGTTTTGAATCTACTCGCACACTTAAACCGATTTTGAGCTTTTGCAATCCTTAGAGCGGCGGGGGCCTCATATTACTGCCCGTTGTTGGTGCTAGGGAAGTTAAGCAGAGCATAGGTCAATTCTTCTTTCTCGGGACTAATGAGAACCAATCCCTTTCCGGAACCTTTCTTGTTGGATGCTCGTCCGTATCACATTAACCATTCGCCTCACCTACTTCCATTACGTCGTACTTTTCACGCATCCCGATTCCACCGTACTTCCGTTAGGAAGTCCGCCCGACACTGCCCGCTTGCATTGCGAGGCGTAGGTGATGTTGTATGCTCCTAGTTCCAGGCGTATTTGGCTAACTTTCACGAGGCTTCGGTTTATCTGATATCACGCTTGATGGGTTGGTCGGTGATGACCCGGACGGGGTGAGCCTCGAAGTACCTCCTCAACCTTCTATGTACATAAAGCTAATTTTTCTATAGGGGCATAATGTCTCTCGGCGTCATGCAATGTCCGGCTAACGTAATATACCGGAAACTGTCTCCTTACTCTTTCCACCATCAGTACTGCGCTTACTGCTCCTTTGGAAGCCGATAGATATATGAACAATTGCTCTTTCGGCTTAGGTGTGGACACGGAAGGTAGTTCGAGTATCAGCCTCTTCATTTCATGGAAAGCCATCTCGGCTTCTTTTGTCCATCGGTATTTGTCCTTGTTTTCTTTGGTGATGTCCTTTAGTGTGTCAAAGAAAGGGAGGGCTCTTTCCGCTGATTTTGATAGGAATCTATTCAAGGCTGCTAGCTTTCCACTTAGGCTTTGCATCTCCTTTAGGGTTTCCGGGGATTTCATCTCCATGATGGCCTTTGTCTTACGGGGGTTAGCCCTTATTCCTTCCGACGTCACCATATAGCCGAGGAACTTTCCTTCCCCTACCCTAAAAGAACACTTCCGCGGGTTCAACTTCATGTTTATCTTCCTAAGGTTGTCGAAGGTTTCCGCGATGTCAGCTATCATATCGCGTTCCGTTCGGCTTTTTATGACCATATCATCCACATATGCTTCCGAATTCCTCCCTATCTGTGACTGAAATGCGGATTCTACCAGCCGTTGGTAGGTTGCTCCGGCGTTCTTCAATCCGAATGGCATTTTGGTGTAACAGTACGTCCCCCATTCCGTGTAGAATGCCGTCTTTTCCTCATCATCTTTATTCATCTGGATTTTGTGGTAGCCCTTGTAAGCATCCAGGAAGCACTTATATTTATATCCCATGACGGATTCAATCTTCCAGTCTATCTCCGGCAGAGGGTATTAATCCTTAGGGCACGAAGAATCCAGGTTCTTGAAATCAATACACATCCTCCAGCTTCCGTCACATTTCTTAACCAACACCGGATTGGATATCCACGTTGGGTATCTTACTGGGCGGACTATCGGCTTTAACCCATTCCTCCACTTCTTTATTAATCACAGGTTTTCTCCCTGAGAATGTTCTCTTTTTCGGGAATTGGTGTGTCGGAGATGTTTTACGAGAGGAGTGTTGTATCGAGCACCTCGGCACCCGGTCGTATCCGCCGGCTCCCGAGGAAAAAATATCTTTGTTTTTCTCAAAAGTTCGATAAGTTGCTTAGGCATTCGGGAGAACCACTACCTATGGCTACCCGTTGCTCGGGGTAAGCCGCATTAACCAGGATATCCTCCGTTGGCTTTTGGTCCTTCTGAGCTCCTCGGTTCTCGGTTTCCGTTTTCCTTTCTGGAGAGTAACTTTTCCTAGGATCCTGTCCTTCTTCTAACCTCCTACATTCCATAACTACTGCTCTTTTGGCGACCAGGGTAGCTATTCCTCCCGGAGTGGGGAATTTCATCATCGCTTGGATGGTTGAAGGTATGGCTCTTAATTCTTTTAAGCCTGTTCGACCTAATATTACATTATAAGGTGAAGGCGACTTCACGACCGTAAACATCATCATGACCTTCCGGAACAGGCCATGATCACCGACACGCACTTCTAGTTCAATCTTTCCCATTGGCTGAATAACTTCGCCAGAAAATCCTACCAACGGTGAAGCTGGTTTCCAGCCTGGATTGAATTGATGGGCACAAGTTCTGAAAGCAGTTTTAGTACATGACTTGGGCGGAGGCACCTTCATCTACAAATACCCTTCGCACAAAATAGCCTTCTATCTCCGCTTCCACAATCAGTGGTTCTTCGGACAGGTCGTCTGCGGCTATCCGGGGAAAGGATATAGGGACATTCATCCGGTCTTCGTCATAGAACATGGCCTTTCTTTTATGGTCTTCTGAATAATGACGAACCATGTTGATCACCTTTCCTTTTCCGTTGTGGCCTCTCGGTCTCTCCCTTCCCTTTTGCTGTATGTTCTTGACCAAATGATCCAACTTCCCAGATTCGAGAGCCACCTCTAACTGCCTTTTTAGATGGTAACAGTCGTTAGTTAGATGGCTTCTCTCTCCGTGATATTCACAGAACCGGTCCTCGTTCTCTTTGCTCGGCTTTCCTTGTAAAGGTGGTGGTGGGGGTAGGTTTAGGTGGTGTTCCGTGGAAAGTATTTCCTTAGGCTGTTTAGACAAGCCGGAGAGCAAGATCCGATGATTTTCGGGCTTATTAAAATCATTGCGTCTGAATTCATTTAGGGGCCACGTCTCGGTTTTTGGAGCAACATATGGGAAAAAGGCCTCTCTCTGTCGGGAATCATTCCTTTCCCAAAGCCGTCGGTCACTCCTTCTCAGTCTCGAATCCTCCCACGAAGTTTGGTCCTTTACTAGAGGATTTACTCTACGTATTGACTTCGTGTGCCTCTCCTTTTGGTAGCTCGGTGTTTTTATGCCTCCTGCTACGACATAATCGTCCACCGTCATCATTTCTTTACGGTTTTAGGGACTTGATCAAAAACTTTTTAGCCAAGTCGAGAACGGTGGCCCATGAATGCCGATATCTTCATGAGCTCAGGGACCCCCGGTATCCTACTAGCTTCATCGGTCCAGCGCTCCTTGAAATCCGATAATACCTCATTTGCCCTTCTTACTATCCGGGTGATCTCCGTGGGGTCTTACATGTTTTTCTGACATAGGGCAAACCCTTTGGTGAATTGATCTCTAAGGTCATCCCAGCTGTCGACACTCCCCGGCTCTAGATTGCTAAACCATCCCTGTGCGGCTCCGTCCATGGTTTGCTGGAACATCCGGCACCCTGACATTGGCCATTCTCCTTGATTGGTGCCCAAAGCGGTTGATATGATCTTAGGATCGGTCGATCCGTCACAATTCAGTTAGTGGGCATGACATGTTTGGGCGGTAAACTCTATGATCCGCCTCGTGAATGGTGACCGGGCCATCTCTTTGTGCGGTTTGCTAAGGTCGTCTTTCGGGTTCGGCCCGACATCCTTCCTTCGTCCGTCTTCGTCATCTTCGAATGACAATCGAATAGGCGTGATGGGGTTACCTCCAACAGTGTTGTATTTCCGGATGAGGGCCTCCAGTGATGCCATTTGAGCTTGTATCTGCTCCGGTAGTCCGGGTGGTTGGTCATTTCTGACCCCACTCCCGCTCGCACGTACCGGCGGGAGAGGAGGAAAGGGTGGGGGTGTATCTTCCGTCCCCGTCATCTAAACCTCCGGTAGAATGAATTGGAGTCCCACGGATGGCGCCAATTTGTTGAAGCAAATTCCCGTAGTTCGGCTTGACTTGGGAGTTTGGCTTCTATCAATGATGCCAGAGGAAAATAAGCGTTCCTTCCTGCACAATGGACAACACGCGTTAGCCTCGTCCTGGATGATATCCAGGACCAAGCTCCGGCGTGAGAATGAGAAGAGGGTAATAAATGTGATATTTAATGCAGTGGTTAATGTAGGTGTGTGTATTTAATGCGAAACATTAAATGTGTTGGGGTATTTATACTACCCCAACTATGTACCTACGTTCTTGTAGACTTCTGTTAGCCTGACCTATATTACCTACAGTAGGTCTCTACCACCACTACTTGATAGGCCCGTGGTAAATCCGTAAAACACGGTCACTGTTCCCTGCCGTCAGGACGGTAAAGCATCCGTCCGACCAACGATCTTACCGGACACGGGGACACATCGTAAACCTGAGACTAAAAAACTTGTTTCCATCATTAACAATTTAAACTTTTATTTAGAAGTGTTTGAGAGTATGAACCCTTTTCTTTCTTCTTGTTATGATTCAACACTAAATCAATAATCAAACGTATATCAAGAATAATTAATATAGCATGGTTAATGATATTTAGAAATACTAAAATTATTTTATATTGAATTTAAATGAGTTTTGGATAATTATGAGTATTATGAATTTTTGGAAGGATAGTGATGTAATTACGAAATTTACAATGATATTGATGTAATTGTGAAGTTTTCTAAGGACATAGACGAAATTGTCCCTATTTTATTTGTTGGGTGTATAGTGTGAGTGTGTATTTGTGTTTTAATGGTATTTTTAGATGATAAAAAATAGAAAAAAATTAATGAAAAAGAGAGAAAGTGCTGCAATGGTTGAGTGAAAGTTGAAGAGAAAAGTTTTGGAGAGAGAAAAAGATGATGTGGAGCTGATGTGGCGAGAGAAAACCCTTCACCACACCCTCCACACTAACCAGTATCTGAGCCAAATATTACACTGTTAGAGATGCAGTTGGGCCCAAACCACTCTTGACAGGTTATTATATGTGCGGTTGGACCGGTTATTATGTGTGCACCGTGGATTGTTTTGAGAGCCACGAACAATGGCATTAGAGGAATTCCCTCAATTAACCGAGCCACTGGATGAGTTATTAGGCGTGTGTTTTGGTCTCAAGTAATTAGTTCCATGTAAAAACTTTGTACCGATTTCCATAAGTACATGACCCGCATTGAAAGTTTCAACATTGGTCAATACCTGAGTTGCTCATTGTAACATAATTGGTACCTGGGGTTGTGGTCACAAGAACCATAGGTGAGGGGGATGATTTATGAAAGGATGATGTAAGACTAGAATGATTTAGCATCTCATTCTCAGCAAGAAGCACCATAGAGCGTACCATATCAAATGCGAGAAGCTTTTCTTAATGACGGATGACACGAGCAATCTCGGGAAATTTAACACGAAGGCCATTAATTGCATATGTAATTAACGAGGCTCGAGTCACTTACCTTAGAACCGACTTTGCCCTTTATTTCTTGAAAGTAATCGGTGATCGAGAGATTACTGATGTTCTTGTTGCGGATCTCATTGTCTACTTGAATAACATGAGCATCTTTACTGTCATGAAAATTGTCTTTGAGACGTTCCCAAACTCCATGTACGGTTGCACTATCGTCAATGACCATGTCAACAAGTGTGGGAGATACGGTAGAATACATCCATAAATATGGACTTTGAGAGAGTGATTAATGTCATGGTAGGGATCAATGGAAGCGATTCTTGTGGATGTATAGGTGCTCAGAGCTTCAAGGTGATGTTAGACATAATAGGTTTTGCAAAAACTCTTAAAAGTGCACTCCACAATTATAATTTAGTTTATCTAGATCAAGGGGGTAAGAATACACGCCTTGATACTAGCTATCGAATAAGCTTTATCGATAGGTTGTTTGGTATAGATAACGGGTCATGTCATGATGCTATGACACATGAAGCCTGGGCTGCGGGTTGTGACAAGAAGGAGAGAATTTTCGTGAGAAGCAAGGTAGGGTTTAAAGTTGTTTAGTGTATAATCCCCGTATCATTAATAATTATGCAAACCAATGTATATATACAAAACATGAAACTAATGGGCTAGGCCAATACTTAATAAAAACCCGGTTAAGCATATTAGACTAATAATATCATGTCTTTGTTTATGTTGGCTCAATCCCTGATTCTGTCACCAAACGTCATCGAAAGTCAACTTAGTAACCTAGCTTTTTAACACACATTTGCACAATACACACTCATACAACTGGATTGTGTTGGATTTATTGAGTAACACACATACTTGAGCTTTCCACTAATTCCAGCCCACACACAAACACCTCCAATACACAGAAACACAGAAACATTAATCTAACAATAATAGTAGTTATACTAATAAACATTGTAAGTCGTTAATTGATTATTAATTGTCTTGTTTGTGTTTTCAGTTAATATGAGCTTTATTATGTGTTTACTTATTAGGTTAATCACCATCGACCCAACTATAAACCCGTCACAACCCCAAATGACCCGGTCAACAAAAGTCAACCATTAGAAAAGTCAACGAAGCAGTTACAACCGTCACATAGCAGTTATCAATAACTGCTCATATCAACGAACCAACACAACGGTTCAATGTAACCTTTCATTACAGTATATATACACGATACATTTGTTTGTAAACATATGATGACATATCTGATTAATACATAAACACATTTGAGTTTATTTAATCTTTGCACAACATTCATTCGGTATACTTATGATTGAAACGTTTAGACCATAGATCCCGTTATAAAGGCCAACAATTGGTATCGAGGCGGTTTGGTCTATCAACCAACAATCATCATTTACCTTAACTTCGTAAAAGTTCGAGAATAAAAAAAAAACACAAGACGTTTGAATAAAATTTTTTTTGCAAATCGTTAAGAACACAAATCAGAGCGTCATTTTTGTTTGTACTTAGGGGTATAATCACTTTGTGATTACTCACAACAGGCAACAAATCAAACAAGCAAAAATCTTTCGAAACCGGTTTAGATACCCATCCAACGAGGATCGAGAAAGAACTTAATCGTTTAAATATTTGATTCAAAATAAAACTATCACAGTGTCATCAATTAGGGCACTAAGTAAAGATTCGAATTAGAACGAACACACGTTCTTAAGCGAAATCAAGCCCGAAGGATCAATTGAAAACCCCAATTGATTCATTAGCAAACTCAATAAATTAAATTACTGGATCAGAAAACCCCATTAATCCGAAACCCTAGGTTTCAAATTGAAGGGTTAAAAGTGCTCGTAAAAGGAACACCACAGGATAGTAAAAAGGGCGGTCAAAAACCCACGGCCATCAAAGGCGGTCAACCGTCGGTTGTATTGGAGAAGAAGAAAGAAGATTATAAGTTATCTTCTGAAGAGAGAGAGAGAAAAGCGGTATCTCAAAAGAATAAATGCAGCGTGTGTGTTTTATCTCAAACGAGATAAGAAACATAAAGGGTTAATAAAGGGACGCGTATACAGATAAGGGCCACATACAGGATTTTATTTTAGTTAAGGCATCGGGTTAAACCATCAACCCCTCCAGGTTTCAAAAGATTTCAAAACCACCTTTCATTTTACTTTATATATTTTGATATATATTGTTTTTAGATTGAGAAGTTATTTTAAAACATTATTAAAATCTTATCATATTTTGTATAGTATATCTAACCTAGTTTTTACACTACTTAGAATACTGACTAGGAATAATTTGTAAGGAGTAATTAACCTTAGGTTATTCAATTTTTATAATCTCCCAGGATAGTTTAAAAATTGTTAAGACTATACCTAGAAAAGTTTTACACCCATTTGAGGAAGATAAAACATTAAGAGCTCATTTTAAGAAATAAGAATTTTATAAATAAAACACATTGTGTTAAAATTCTTTGTTGGAGATTTATTGTCATTATCATTTTAAGATATGTGAAAGGAAAGGAACCTAGTACTAACATTATGAATAGTACACCCCAATTACAATGCCCAATCCTAAAGCCCGCGAATTATTCATTATGGGCAATTCGAATGCAAATCATTCTCGAAGCGAATGGTTTAAGGGAAACAATTGAGCCGAATCAGAAACGACTCAATCCGATAAGAAAAAGGAAAAACCCGCTATTGCTTTCCTTTACCAAGCCTTGCCGAGAAGAACAATTACTTCAAATAACAAAGCATAAAACCACAAAAGACATTTGGAATGCTTTGAAAACTAGACACGTTGGCGAAGCGAGTTAAACAAGCAAGATTACAAACACTCAAATCCGATTTTGAGATGTTATACATGAAGGAAGATGAAACAATCGACACCTTCACCACAAAACTCACAACACTCGTAAACAAAGCCGCTAGTCTAGGACACACAATAGAAGATGAAACCTTATTTCGGAAATTACTAAATCTTTGACCCGAAAGGTATCTGCAAATAGTCGCATCTATAGAACAATATTTCGATCTAAGTGAAATGACATTAGAAGAGGCAATAGGAAGACTTAAGACCTACGAAGAGAGGATTAAGTACAAGAAAGGAAAACAAGTGGACAGTCAAGACAAACTGATGTTCACACGACATGACAATAGAGGAAAAATTTAGGAGGACGTGGGCGTGGAAAGTATAAAGGATGGAAGAACCACGATAAAAATAACCACGAGAAGAAGGATGGAGAAAACACTCAAAATCACTTCAACAAACAGAATATTGACTTTAGCAAAGTTAGATGTTACAAGTGCAATAAGAGTGGTCATTATGCATCTAAGTGTTATTCAAAACCAAACACTAGTATGCAATCTAATCTTGTCGAGGAGGACTTAGAACCTACCTTATTGATGGCAATATTAGAAGACCCACATGTAACAAAGCTAAAAGATCAAGAGGTCTCGCTACACGAAGAAGATGTAGGATATAAAGAGACAAGTGTTGATAGTCAATGGTACTTAGACAATGGAGCTAGTAACCATATGACTGGAATAAGAGAACACTTTAAAGAACTAGATGAGAACGTTAGTGGAAAAGTAAGATTCGGAGATAGATCTCATGTAGAGATTAAAGGAAAAGGTTCAATCCTATTAGAATGTGAAGACGAGAAACAAAGAATCATATCTCAAGTCTATTACATTCCTAGCTTGAAAAACAATTTATTGAGCCTTGGACAATTTACCGAAATTGGTTGTAAAGTTGTAATGGACGACGATGAACTACGACTTTATGACATGGACAACAAAATCTTCTTGAAAGTCACAAGACAAAGAAACCGTCTATACTAAGCAAATCAAGATAGGCACACTGTTTGCTTACTAGCAAACTTAAGTGACAACACTTGGTTATGTACGCACGATTAGGACACCTCAACTTTGAATCATTAAAATCCATGACTCAAAGAGAGTTAGTTCAAGGAATACCTGCCATTAAACATACAACACAAATTTGTGATGTTTGTTTAGTTGGTAAACACAACAGAGCACCATTCCCCAAGAAAGCAAAAACTAGATCAACATCACCATTAGATTGGCTGTTTGATAACCACTTAATGGCCCATTCAGAGTCACTCCATGAATCGGTCAGACATGGATGAGTGTTTGATAATTTTTCTTTTGTCTCTGAACTGGTCCAATAGGCTTTGAATGGCTTAGCACCTAGGGCCCACTAATTCATTCAGCAACAATGTATGTTATCTTGGACTCCTATTTTAACTTTCACAATACATTACGTCTTATACTATTACAAGTAATTAAACGAATGAACCACATGCTTACAAATACATCTTCCCATGTCTATACATCTTCACTTGGCTGATATATTTTATTTTTCTTTTCGTCCATTTTTTCATTTGATTAGATTGAAGTGGCAATGGTGTTAAAGTTTTCAATATCACGCATGACATGCGAGTGATTTTAATTTGTTAATAACTAAATAATACTAACACAAATATTAATCATATAGGTATATAAGGTATCTACAGGAATAAACATATCAAAAAATCAATAGTACTAACTTCAAAAAATTTGTCAAACGCTACATTTTCATTCAGAACCAAGTTCATATAGAGTCACTAAATCACACAGTGTTTTGAATCATTCAATGCTAAGTCATTTATTTTGTCAAACAGCTTTACGGAGATTTATGTGGACCAATAACACCACCAACACCATCTGGAAAGAAATATATATTCTTGTTAGTAGATGACTACTCAAGATATATGTGGGCGTATTTCCTAAGTACGAAAGATCAAGCTTTCGGTACTTTCAAGGAATACAAAGTAACAATAGAGAATGAGCTAAGGATAACATTGAAAATGTTAAGAAGCGATCGTGGAGGAGAATTCACATCTAACGAATTCACTCAATCTGCAAAAGAAGCGGCATAGCCGCGACAACTAACGCACCTTACTCACCACAACAAAATGGAGTTGTTGAACGAAAAAATAGGACAATCATGTCTACTACGAGATGCATGATGAAAGCAACTAACATGCCACAAAACTTTTGGTGAATTGACACGCTATATACATTCTAAACAGCGTTCCTACAAGAGCCTTAGAAGACATCACTCCATATGAAGCAATTAAGAAGAAAAAGCCAAACTTAGAAACTTTAAGAGTTTTTGGTTGCATAGCATATGCAAAGGTACCATCACAACATCTGACAAAGTTAGATGATAGAAGTAACAAATTGGTATACTTAGGAAGCGAACAAGGATCAAAAGCTTATAGATTCTTTGATCCAACAACACAAAGAATATGTGTTAGTAGAGATGTGAAGTTTAAGGAGGATGAAGCATGGGACTGGAAGGATTACCTAGATGAACACACCAATGATGAACCCGAATGGTTTGACTTCAAAGTCGAAAACCTTGAAGCCACAGATGAACATCAGGAAAACGAAAACCATCCAGGATGAAGAAAAGCGATGATATCCCCGCAAAGCGATGATCATGAATATGAAACATCAGCAACTGACTCACCCTCACAAACATTTCACACACCATCTATAATTTCATCACGAATAAATACTCAAATTACACCAACTACCTCAAGACATTCAACCAATCAAAGTAACTCAATTACAACCCGGAACTTACATCCAAACTTTGATCATACACCACTACAAGGTTTTAGGACATTGAATGATCTATATGAAAACACCGAGGAAGTTTTACCCGATCATTTATTACTAGCTGAAGATGAACCCAAGAATTACGAGGAAGCATCAAACGATCAAAAATGGATCGAAGCAATGAAGGTCGAATTAGATTCCATCAATAGAAACAATACATGGGAACTAACCACACTACCAAAAGGACAAAAGGCCATTGGATTAAAGTGGGTATTCAAGACCAAGAAAGATGCTAATGAAAATATAGTCAAGCATAAAGCAAGACTAGTAGCAAAAGGCTACATACAAGAGCATGACATAGACTTTGAAGAAGTCTTTGCACACATAGCAAGAATGGAACAGTCCGATTACTATTAGCCATAGCTGCTAATAACAAATGGGAAGTACATCACCTAGACGTCAAATCTGCATTTCTGCATGGAGACTTAAAAAAAGAAGTGTATGTTACACAACCCGAAGGATTTATAAAAGAAAATGGAAAAGTCTACAGATTGATAAAAGCTCTATACGGATTAAGACAAGCACCACGTGCATGGAACATAAAGTTAGATAATACCTTGAAGTCCTTAGATTTCAAGAACTGCGCTTTAGAACAAGCTGTCTACACAAAGAAGTCAAAAGACTCAATACTTCTAGTAGGAGTCTATGTGGATGATTTAATCATCATTGGCACACCAAAGAAAGAAATAGACAAGTTCAAAGCTCAAATGGAAGAGAAATTCGAGATGAGTGACCTAGGATTACTATCCTACTACTTAGGAATTGAAGTCACACAAACTGGAGGTGACATATCAATAAAGCAAACCGCCTACGCAAGCAAGATCCTAAAAGAAGTTGGAATGCTAGACTGCAACGAAACTTTAATACCTATGGATCCAGGAACAAGACTAACAAAGAACACTGAAGAAACAACAGTCAACTCAACTGAATATAGAAGCTTGATTGGATGCTTACGATACTTGTTACATACAAGACCCGACTTAAGTTACTCCGTTGGATTACTTAGTCGTTTTATGCAAGAACCGAAGGAACAACACATGAAAGCTATAAGGCAAGTACTACGCTACGTAATAGGAACAAAAGATTATGGAATCACCTACAAATACAATGGAAGAAAACAGATACAAGGTTATAGTGACAGCAGCTACGGAGTCAACACTCGGAATTATCTTCTATTACGGTGAATCACCAATCAGCTGGAGTACACAAAAGCAAGCCACGGTAGCTCTATCATCATGTGAGTCCGAATTTATTGCAGCAACAGCAGCAGCAACACAAGCATTATGGTTAAAAAAGACTGCTTAGCAAGCTTACACACACGGAAGAAGAAAAGGTTACAATATGGTGCAACAAGTCCGCCATCGAACTAATGAAGAATCCCGTATTCCACGGAAGAAGTAAGCACATTGATATAAAATACCACTTTATAAGAGAATGCGTCGAAAGAGAAGACCTACAAGTCAAATTCATAAGTGGAGAATTTGAGGTGACATCTTGACAAAGGCATTACGAAGATCGATTCCTCACCATGAGACAACTAATTGGAGTCAAAGATCTAAAGCAAGCCAATTGTGATTAAGGGGGAGAATATTGGGTTAATCACCATCGACCCAACTATAAACCCGTCACAACCCCAAATGACCCGGTCAACAAAAGTCAACCATTAGAAAAGTCAACGAAGCAGTTACAACCGTCACATAGCAGTTATCAATAACTGCTCATATCAACGAACCAACACAACGGTTCAATGTACCCTTTCATTACAGTATATATACACGATACATTTGTTTGTAAACATATGATGACATATTTGATTAATACATAAACACATTTATAGTTTATTTAATCTTTGCACAACATTCATTCGGTATACTTGTGATTGAAACGTTTAGACCATAGATCCCGTTATAAAGGCCAACATTACTAAGATGAGACAAGCTTCAATTATTTTACATGAACATAAGACTTGCAAATTCGCTAAATGTAATAAGAGCGTCCCTCAACCTGGTGTATTGCTATCAAAATGTTGATCTTGATCCAATCTAAGGCATGGCTTAAAAACTCGATCGAAATATGCATTTCTCCATGAATCACTGACAACCAAGATGCCACAAACACCAAGAAATCCGAAGGCTAATCCGATCGCCATACAAATGAAAAACCCATGAGTTATTAGCTTATCTTGATATCCAACATCTTCGATTTCTACTATAGTTTGTGGGCTTTGAGGTACCAAAGTTGTCAGGCATGCACTAGGAAGTGGAATCCCACATAGTCCCGGATTGCCAGTGTAGGATGAAGCACTAAAACTTTGTAACTGAGTGCTAAGTGGTATCCTACCTGACAAATTGTTGTTTGAAAGGTCAAGGACCCTGAGATTGCTCAGCTCTGAAAGGCTTGTTGGGATTGCACCAAAAACATGGTTGTTTGACACATCAAGGAAATCCAACCATCTTAACCTTCCGATATCGTGAGGTATTTGTGAGGTTAAGCTGTTCCTGGAAAGGTTTAGGGCAACAAGCCCTGTAAGATTGGCGATTTCGCCTGGTATTTCTCCGTTGAACTTATTGCTTGAAAGATCAAGGCTGGTGACGAGACCCAAGGTACTACTGTACTCAGATTTTATTCCTTTCCATTGCAACAATGCTTTGAACACAAATGTAGCTGTACTGATAGTGAGCCTAGTCTGTGTAAGACCAACTGTGTTAACCTGAAAAGACTGATCAGCTTTGATTATTCGTTGCTTCATACGTGTCAAGTTGCTGAGGCACCTTGGTATGGTTCCAGAAATATTATTGACAGAGATGTCCAAGATCTGCATCTTCGGTAGCCTGCAGATACTTTCAGGCATAGTACCCTGGAACCCATTGGATGGTAAGCTAAGAACACGCAACTCTGATAGACTTTCCCCAATCCAGTCAGGTATGGCACCTGTGAGGCTATTTTCTCCGACATCGAGAAGTATCAGCCCTGTACAATTCTGTAAGGATGATGGTAGCTCTCCGGTTAGGCTGTTGCGACGCATACTCAACATAACAGTGTATGATAGGGCTCCCATTGATGTGGGGATTCTCCCAGAGAACTTATTGTTTTCAAGATTAAGAAAAAAAAGTTGAGTTAAGTTCATCCAGCAATCGGGAAGCTCTCCTGACAGTTGGTTATTCGAAAGATCAAGATTGTATACGGAGGTGAGATTACACAAGAAAAACACTGTTCCAGAAAACATGTTATTTCTAAGAACTAGTGATAGAGTGTCGGAGGGGAAGGATGGTACTTGCCCCGAAAAGTTGTTGGAGCTTAAATCAATGAAAGGTTCGTCCCCATTAATCAAATCTGGAACAATACCATGAATTTCATTAGATGAAATATTCAGGTAACGAAGACTCGGGGTTAACTGCTTCCAGAACCAATTGGGGATAGTGTCTTTAATTTGAGCATAAGAAATGTCAAGTATGGAGAAATTGTTCTGAGTTCGTAGCCAAGTTGGAAAAGAAGGACCCAACTTGCAAGATGACAATGACATGACGTCAAGGGAGAAAGTTGGAGACCAATCAGAATCAAGTTCGATAACCAAGGAGTTATGTGACAGATCAAGATAAACCAGATGAGAAAGATTTTTTAGGTGAATTTCAGTGATTGTGCCATGCAAGAGATTTGAAGCGACCCCCAAAATTTGTAACTCAGACAGTGACATAATCCTTTCTGCTAAGGTGCCTTCCAAACGGTTTCTCTCAAAATATAATTCCCTCAATGAAGATAGTGTCGAAAGATCCGGAAGCAATCCATGAATCTGGTTATCAGCTAAATCAAGGATGAAAATATTTGAGATTTGCTCAAACTTTTCTGGGAAAGTACCATGCATCTCATTGTCTTTAAGATGTAATTCTTTCAAAGCTGTGAATGTTGTGAAATCGGGCAAGGAACCACTTATCTTGTTATAACTCAATTCCAAAACTTCGATTGAGTTTTTTGCTGCCCCCAAGCGTTGGAAGTCTGGGAAGGTCTTCTTTTAGAGTGTTCCCAGCTAGATATAGCGAACGTAAGTTTTTCAAGTTCCCAAACGATCTTGGTAAACTTCCGGTAAGGCCATTCATGGTCAAATCTAGGTTCTGTAACGATGTAAATGCACCAAAAGCCTCAGGAATGATACCATGCAACTTGTTGTAGGACAGATCGATATTTGTAAGGCTGCTACTGAAGTTGAATAACCATGGATATATTGAAGAGGAGGGAAGATCGTTTGAGGAGATATCTAGAATAGAAAGAGACATGGAAAAATTGGTGAATAAAAGTGGCGTAGCAGCAGAACTCTGTGGCAGCGAACAAGTAACAAGTTGTAGTTCAAAAAGGGAAGGAAGTCGGCTGATTATATTCTCTAACAGATTATCAGACATACTTAGGTCTATGTAACTCAGGCTTAGGTATTTGAGCGAAGAAAGTTTAGTGAGCCACTCCGTATCCTTCAAAATAATGGAAGAAGCTGAAAGATCAAGAGTTTGTAAGTATGTAAGATTACCCAATTGAGGGGGGACTTTGGATACCTCAAAGTTAATGACGGAAAGGTTGAGGTACCGAAGGTTTTTGAGGGAACCAATGAATTCTGGAATACGGGTGAAGCTATTAAAACTGAGGTCCAAATGGTTCAAGTGTTTTAATTCAATCAGTGAAGAGTTGATTTGACCTACTAACCCAACTACCGCAACAAGTTCGTCTGACCAATATCCGTTAAGTTTGAGGCTTATAACATGATTAGTTATGTTGCTGCAGCCTACACCTTTCCATAAGCAGCAATCATGTGAGCTTCTATCACTACTCCAAGAAGAGAGTATGCCGTAATCATCCACTAACCCATTTTTAAATTGGAGGAGTGCTCTTTGCTCCTTCTCGATGCACCGTGTTTCCGCAGCCTCTGTTCTAGTTACGCCTAAAAGAAAGCTGGTGCAGCATATGAAAATGACAAGTAAATGTTGGAAAACTTGTGAATAAGATATCGAGTCTCGAAATACAGGGACTGGAATGGAACATGTTGGAAGAGAAATGGCTTGCTTGAACCAAGATACAAAAGCCTGAGTTACATCCTTAGTTGTAACATACTTTTGGTTCTTATTAGTATGTTAATGACAATTAATAAATTTAATGGTGGTCATTGCATCAGTTACAAAATATACAATATAAATTGTAACCTTCTCTAGTGTTCAATATGCGAGATATAGCATATAGTCTCAATTCCTTGTTCAAACGCATCACACACAAACGCAGATGGAAATTTCGGGCATGGATGTCATATCCGGCAGTACAACATACTTGTTTCCGATCGTTGTACCCTGGAAATAGGCGCCTAATGGGCGGCGAATCGTTTTAAGGGAAGCGTGTCAAACACGTGCCTCGATCACGTTCTTGAATCGGTGATATCTTCTCTCATTTTTCCTTTGATTATTATTTATGTTCGTCACTCTAAGTTGTTATCTCTGATTATGGTTATTTATCCCTACAATCTTAAAACAGATTATTTCATTAAAAAGAAAAAAGAAAAATTAAACCAGTTTAACGTACAATATTGTTTTGTGGAACAAGATGAAATTTACGTTTGATATGGTTTCTCTTTGATGTAGTCCAGTAGAGTACATAGCATTTCCAAATTTGTGGTATGACCCACCATATATATTTCATGTAATGTGAATCTTTATTTCAGTTAGTTTGTTTGGCATAATTTATTATTATCTTTAAGTTGTGCTCTAGAATAAGCTTGCGATCTGTTTACTTTGGATTAATGTTTTTTGTTTTTTTTTCAAAAGTGACGATGTAAGTATGTGACGGAATAAAGAAAAAACATGTGTGTTATAAATTTGTTATGACATAGATCTCGAAAATTATAAATAGCGTTTGATCTATAATAACTTTTCTTGTCTTCTCTTCGGAATCTTGGTTTGTCCAGATGTGGTAGTGTTTACAGATATAGCGGTTGATTTATAATTGGTAGTTAATTAATGGCGGATCGTAATGAGGGTCATGATGACCAAGTCCCATTTTAGTTCAAACAAATTATATTTTTTTGGTCCAAACAACAAACATTTTATGTCCAGACAACCTATGTTCTAACACCTTTTGGGGACAGACTTAAGGCTATATGATGCAAAACTTTTGTAACTAATTACAGTATAAACTAAGCCTATTTGGCAAGGTTTTGTTATTGTGTGTGCAAAAGTCACTCAAGCAATATGTGTGGTTAAGTTCGGTGTTTGGTTGTTGATTTTTTTCAAAAGGACTTATAAAAGGGTTGTTTGGTTGCTGAAATTTATGGGGAGAAAAGTGATGTTAAAACGTTGTTTTGTTTTGTGCTGGAAAATGTTTATTAAAAGGGTTGTTTGGTGCTGAATTTTTTGTGTGTGCAGAAAAATGACTTTACAGGGTTGTTCGGTTGCTAAGTTTTTGTGCAGAAAATTCAATTTATAGAGCTGTTTGGAGTTTGGACTGCTGATTTTTGTGCAGAATAAGGGTCTTTGGTTGCTGAATTTTATGCAGAAAAAAGCCTCCTTTAGTTGCTGATTTTTCTATAGAAAATTGGCATATTGGTTGCTGAAATTTTTGGCAGAAACTTGGTTATTTAGTTGCTGAATTTTGTGAGAAAAAATACCTTTAAAAAGGCTATTTGGTTATAAAACTTTTATGCAGAAAATTGGCATTTTGGTGATCAAGTTTTTATGCAGAAAATTGATTTCTTGGCTGCTAAAATTATGTGCAGCAAAGTGATGTTAAAGGGCTGTTTGGTTTTCGTAATTTTTGCGTGTGCAGACAAATGTGGTAAGCGACTGTTTGGACACAAAAACAGCTTTAAGTTTTGGTTGCACATAATCACTTTTTGGGACTTTAGCACATAAATAGTCTTGGTGTTGTTTGGTTCAATGGTACTGGCTTAGTACTATGACAATATACAAGTCACTTGATTTTGTATCAAGTATTGAGAGAGTTTGGATGTTGCAAATATTCGGTTGTGAATATTTTTGCAAATAATCAAACGAGTTGCTATACTAAAAGAAATAAATACTTACGAGTTGTTGCAACTATTGTTGAAATTAATCAAAGTTTGTCATTTCGGAAGAAATGCGAAATGCTACTGATTATTGGTATCGACATTGTGTCGATAAAGTTCGCATATGTGTAGAATAAAAGATGGCAGCAAATTACATTGTTTTGCAACTAATGTAATTGTAGTAATGTTCATCAAAGTTAGCTATATACGTTCATTCGTTTATGAGACGTATATTTATTGGATGTAATTATTACAAATTCATAATATGTGATTATATTCACATGATTACATGTAATCATATGCGATTATATAATCACAAATGAATATGGATGACGTGTGTGTGAGACTTACACAAACACCGTTTTGAGATACACCTAAAACATGTGGTTTAAGGTGGTGATTGAATCTCATAACTAATTTGTCTTATAAAAGAATGTTGGTAGACGAAGCAATGAATAGTCAGAATGA
The DNA here is from genome assembly GCA_910596185.1 of Chrysanthemum makinoi. Taxonomy (NCBI): domain Eukaryota; kingdom Viridiplantae; phylum Streptophyta; class Magnoliopsida; order Asterales; family Asteraceae; genus Chrysanthemum; species Chrysanthemum makinoi. The sequence continues at coordinate 336,535,278 of OU343224.1, forward strand.
TGCATCTTCTGCTCATGTGCTTGATTCCTTGGTCTATAGCATGCTAGACATGGAATTTGTTAATTATGATATGGAGAATAATTAACGTGAAACATTCAAAGAGTGTATACACAAATATGAAACTTGTGTGGTGACAAATTACTAATGTTATTGATATCTTACACTAAAAAGAGTATCTTTTAAACGAGATAAAAGTTGAAAAAGGAGAACTTTTCTACAATATTCTTGAGATAGGTTCAATGTGGGGGATTCCGGCCCAACTAGAGTTCAAATGACACCAATCAAAATCTATTCAAAATAGAGATGGAGGTGTTACCCATTTGAAATACTCATGAATTATTGGTAGAACCACAATTACAGTTTAGAGCAAAACGTAACAACTATTTGATGGGTAATTAATGTTGTTAATGACCATTTTTGAGTGGCTATGTATACACTCTTGAAATGACCACTATATTTTGGATGTCTTCTAGACATAAAATATAGCTAGGTCCACGATGGAATATAATTTTATCGCGATATATAAATTCTGATAAGAGACAAAATGCCTATGTTTAATATGAGATGACGCACCAACATCGCCTATAATGGTAGTTGTATACATTGTGATAACAATTAAAGAATTGGCAAAGCTTATATCACAATGTATAATGGTGAGTCAAGACATTATGTCGATACGACAACTACTCTCAACATGAGTTATTATTTTGATAATGTGAAGTCAAATGATAACAATGCGGATCCGCTTATTAAAGGCTTAAGCAAAGAGTGAGTTAGCAAGTCGTGTGGAGGAATGGGACTAAAGCCCCGGAAAATTTTATATGAAGGAAAACCTAACCCGGTATTTGGAGATCCGGGATCGGGTTCAATAGGACAACCTAATTGTATAAACCGAGGGAGGTCACTGTGGGGGAGTAATCAATTCTCCATCCATATAAGGGAGTTTGTAAACTTCCTAGTCCATTCCTATAACAGTGACAAAATGAGGATAAGCTTGTCGCTTTTAATGATTCGATTGGAATCACCTATGTGAGAGAAAGTGGGGTCGCTTGAAGGAAATGTGTGGGGCAATTCCTAAAAGCTTTCGCAGAACCAGGCTAGTGTTCATGACCATAACGAACACAACTATGAGGATTTGACTATGTCAGGGAGAGTCTTGTGTGAACTTATATTGTCGTTTATATAAATAGCGGATCGGTTCAAAGACATCGCGTTCTACTGGCAGCTAGTAGGCTAAGTATATTTCATAAGGGAAGGTTCAAAGGGTTACACCTACCTATCCTATGCAGGATTCAACTGTTGAGAATTTCATTTGAAATTTGTGTGTTTTCGAGTCGATCTTTATTCATGTGGGGGATTGTTAGAAAACTTGTGAATAAGATATCGAGTCTCGAAATACAGGGACTGGAATGGAACATGTTGGAAGAGAAATGGCTTGCTTGAACCAAGATACAAAAGCCTAAGTTACATCCTTAGTTGTAACATACTTTTGGTTCTTATTAGTATGTTAATGACAATTAATAAATTTAATGGTGGTCATTGCATCAGTTACAAAATATACAATATAAATTGTAACCTTCTCTAGTGTTCAATATGCGAGATATAGGATATACTCTCAATTCCTTGTTCAAACACATCACACACAAACGCAGATGGAAATTTCAGGCATGGATGTCATATCCGGCAGTACAACATACTGTTTCCGATCGTTGTACCCTGGGAAATAGACGCCTAATGGACGGCGAATCTGTTTTAAGGGAAGCGTGTCAAACACGTTCCTCGATCACGTTCTTGAATCGGTGATATCTTCTCTCATTTTTCCTTTGATTATTATTTATGTTCGTCACTCTAAGTTGTTATCTCTTATTATGGTTATTTATCCCTAGAGTAAATACATGGGTAAATTTATGCAATAGCCTTCTACTTTTACCGGTGGGTGATGCTTTGATATTTGTTGTAAAGGAGGGAAGCCTATAAGTAGTATTTACATTCAAACCAAAAGTCAAGTCAGGATGTCTGATAATAGTATTTTCAGATGTATTCGATTTTTTCAAATATTCAACTCCTGATTAACATTTAGTAATTTATGTAGCCTGGTGGCTGCATAAAGTTAACAAAAAATCTAACGACCAAGACTGTCTCTGAAGACCTGCGTTCAAATTAAGAAGCATTCAACTCCTTGTAACAAGAATAAAACTTGTACCATAGATATTTAAGTAAACAAATAATAGTTTGGTGTCATACTAGCATGTTCTTTAACAACAGTCAAGTGTATCTGCAATTTTGCAATGGTGGAACTTATATTTACTACTAATTAATCAGCACACAACAGGGTGTGGAATTGAATCTAGCTTTAAATAACAACACAGTATGGTCAAAAGCCAAAAATACTCTATGTACTTCTCGTGAAAACTCATTATGCTTTCTCAACTTTTTTTATTGTCATTATACTTAACGTTGTTTCCATTTTCGACTCATTATGCTTAATTACTTCTTTATGTATAATGACAATAAAAAAAGTTGAGAAAGCATAATGAGTTTTCACGAGAAGTACATAGAGTATAATGGACTGACACTTTATTGATTATAACTAAAGTTTGATCAGTTTATGTGTGGTATTGCGAGTAATCCACATTTTGTCTTATACATGTTTACAATGGCATCGTCATGTTCTGTTTTGGCTTCTAGGATTCCCAGCTCGATGGCGATCGACACCTTGTGCTTGTAGGTGAATTAATGCTTTTCAATGATTCTCCTCGAGTATGTTTACTTCATCCTGTCGTTGCATACCTAGTAAGCAAAAGTACAAAGTTTGCGGGTCAGCACGTTTTGGTTACAAGTATGGGTTGCTGTGATTTTTAGTATGGGTCGATATGAGTAAGTCGACCGCTAGCAAAAGTTGCCTTTTTATCTGTTTTATTCTATCTGAACAAGAGGATTGAGGTTGTATGCGTTACAGTGGGTCAACTTTTAACCCGTTCAACAATTGCCTATACAACAGTAGACATAACCAATTAAAATGAAAATGGTTATGTATAATGACAATATTTGAAGTACATAGAGCATAATGAGTTTTTGGGGAAAGTACGTTAAGCATTTATAGCTTTTACCCTTTTGGTTATGAATGCCAACTGAATAACGTCTATCTTAACCATTTCAGCCTTGCAGGTTCATTTGATCCATGAGTGATGGTTAGGCGGCCATTAGACGATTTAGATCTGTATCACGTATATGTTCACAATTAACTTGCTTGTAAAGTTAGTATATTACTAGTAGTATTAGCCAACTTCTTTACTCCATCGCGCAGATATGTCACAAATGGAAAAATCAACGCCGAGACTTCTGTAAAGAGGAGTGGACTTTGTGTTTTGGCAGCACCATAAGTTAAAAAGCAATACAAATTTTTAGCCACGTTATAGCAATTATTAAATATAAAGGCATCAATCACAAATGTCAACTGCATAGTTTTATATCCTAAAACGTAATATATGAATCTGATCACTAGTCATATGTCTATGTTATACTTATACCCCTAGTCAAGTCAAACTCATTTTTTGGAACAAAACAGGTACATATATTTATTTGAATAACCATCTTCTAAAAAACATTACAAAAGTCATCACATCAAAAGTATGAGTAATTGACTATTCAACTCGTTGTATGACTATTCTATTTTTGTTATAAAAAGCAATCAACTAAATGGTATATGGTGTTGTCGGCTCGAGCTTATTATTTCAATGGACGATATATTTTAGATAGATTATATATTTTCGAGGTGCCTTGGGACTTTTGACGTTGTGTACTTACGTTGTTGTGGTGTTGTTCATGTCCAATGTACGTTTTTGGTTTGGTGTTTTGCTAGCTATGGTATTTCGGGGTGCATAATTATTTTAGCTGCCCACAAATTCACTATTTTTCCGATTGGGGGTTTTGATTTCTCTATAATGGAGACGGCATTGGTACTCAATAATCCACACAAAATCTTTTGTCTAGTGTAGTTTTGGGGGTTAATTAATCTATATTACTTATATTTTTGTGGTATATGCTGATAATGAATTAATGAAAACTAGTTAAATTTTCTGGTATCTTATATATAAAGGGTTTTGCTAACTATATTTTTACGGGTTATGGTTAAGCATTAATTCCATATTTATAGAATCAGTATACTTGATATGGAACAAATGGAACAAATGGGATTTATCAATAAATGGAGGAAATGGATCAACAGTTGTCTTGAATCGGGTTTTAGTTCGGTCCTTATTAATGGATTACCAACCAAAGAATTTAAAGTTCAAAAGGGATTGCGCCAAGGTGAACCGTTATCCCCATTTTTATTCATAATCGCGGTTAAAGCACTTCATATTTCTCTCCAACTTGCCAAGGAAAGAAACGTTTTTGAAGGGGTTGAAGTGGGGCATAACAAGATTGACATCTCACATCTTCAATTTGCGGATGACGCTCTTATAATGGGGAAATGGTCTCTTGAAAATGTCAAAAACCTTTGTCGCATTCTAAGGTGCTTTCAAATGGCATCCTGGCTAAAAGTTAACTTTATGAAAAGCAAATTCTTTGGGATTGGGGTGAACAACCTGGAAGTTCAAAACTTTGCTTCAACCCTCAAACTTCAATCCATTGACTTTCCCATGCACCTATCTTGGTCTCCCCATAGGTTCAAACATGAAACATATGTATAACTCGCAACCTATCATTGATAAATTTCACAAACGCCTTACATTGTGGAAAGCTAAAAATCTATCTTATGGTGGTAGGCTCACTCTTATCAAATCAGTACTTGGGGCACTTGGCACTTATTTTTTCTCCCTTTTTAATGCCTCCAAAAGTGTGATTAATCATCTTGAGAAAATTTGAAGAAACTTCTTTTGGGGTGTCTCATTGGATTCTAATAAAATGGCTTGGGTTGCATGGAAAAAAGTTTGCTCTTTGAAATCTTGTGGTGGTCTCGGAATTGGTAGCCTTCAAGCTTTAAACTTTGCTATGTTGGTCAAATTGTGGTGGTGTTTCCATTCGGAAACTAACTCTCTTTGGAAAAACACCATTACGTCCATTTATGGTGTCATGGTGGTCTCGGCCTAGAAGTTCAACCAAAATGTCGATTAATGTCGAGCTCCTGGAACTCAATAATTGGCTTACATAAGTCTCTCTTATGTTTGAATATTAACTTGGACTCGATTTTTGTTCGTAAAGTGGGTAATGGTGCTTCATTTAAATTCTGTGAGGAAACTTGGCATGGGGATACTTCTTTCAAAGATATTTATCCAAGACTCTACGCACTGGAATCCTCAAAATCTTGCAACATTAATGAAAGGTGTAACAACTCAAATGGCCCTCTCACTAGATCATGGGCTTGGAGGCGTCCTCTTAGATCAGGGCTAGAGATGGAACAACTTGTGGGTCTTACAAACCTTCTGCTCACCTTTGACATAACAAACTGTCCAGATTCATGGGTATGCTCCATTGAAAAAAATAAACCCTATCGTGTTTCTTCCATGAGGAAGGTAATTGAAGGTTATATTCTAGAATCGGGTGATAATATTAGATGGAACAAATCAATGCCTATTAAAATTAACATCCACTCTTGGCATTTGAGTAACAATCGGCTACCTACTCGAATCAACTTAGATGCACGTGGAATCGATCTACACTCGGTTTGTTGTCCGATTTGTGATAAGGATGTGGAAACGTCTCAACACTTGTTCATTAATTGCATTGTTGCATCTCGTTTATGGTCCATGATAACAAACTGGTGGGGAATTGATGACTTCTCGAAGGATCTTCCTATCTTATTAATTGGGGCGACACGGCTAATCTACAAGAATCCTTAAAGGTATGTTTTGACGCGGTTATCCAAACCACGTTATGGGTTATTTGGTGTATACTTGATAAATCAAAATACTTTTGAAATTTCTGCATATGTACGCCTGACGTCAAATTTACTCGTAGAAGCATTATATCATGTTAGACATTGGGGTTAGGGTGATGATAATATTGGATATCTTCACGAATCGTGTAAGTTCACTTTCCGTATAAAGTATTTCGACCCTATTGGTGCTTGGGTATCACGAAATCCTTATCGGGATAATTCGGGAAGAACACTTTATTTCTAGGCACAAGAGAACGATGCAAGACAAAGATGATTGTGTGGATTTCGTAATGAGACCAGATATGTCAGTTAAATAACAAACACATGTGGCAGTTAATGGCAGTTACTTTCAGTTAAAACTAAAGGGTCACAACCCTTCACCAACAGACATGTCGGTTGGGTTTTGGCGGGAAAACTGTTAAGTCCTTTACCGGGACCCAAGCAAGGGGTAGCTTTTCTGGGCGAAAATATATTAGCTCAACGAGTGTGCACTCCACGCTTCCCTAACTCGTGTCTGAGCCTAATATGTTTTCCACTAATCTCTAGTAAATTGCAATTACCTGAAATAGTCGATGACACTAAAATTACCAACATGTCATCTACTAAAGGATTAAGATTCTCTCAAGTTGGTTTCAACATGATAGGTCAAAATTTAAAAAAAGCATGGTTGGTTCCATATAAGATTAAATGGTGTGGAGGGACATTTGTGACAGGTTAGCCATTAGAGAAAGTGGAACTAATACAATGTGGAGTTATGTTTTTCATTGGTGGCATTTTTTTGCTGAGCATTCTCGTGGGTGTACATTGTTGAACATTATAAATTTCGTTTGGAATTTTAGTCAAAGGAAAAAAAAAGGCTATGTTTATGCTCTTTAATAAAGATGTTTTGAAGCCGTCTTGTTCTTATCTGTTTGAATAATGTGGAATAGTCAAAATCGCAAGGTGCTCATGTATTAGTCTCAATCTAGCATCGAAATTTTCAAGGAGATTCAACAATTATATATCCTACAATTGGATTGGTGGTTCATAGAATGCAATAGTAATACATATGGGTCATGGTCGAGCAGAGACCAAACCTAAGAAGTATTATAGAATAAATTTGGCCTAAGCCCGGTCTGTGGGCTTAGGGTCCATTAGGGTTTAATATTTGTCATGTAATTGTCACTATAAATAGTGGTCACTAATAAACATAATACTCACGGGATTTTCAATGTCTAACATGGTATTAGAGAGGTTTGATTCTATGACCTAGTCGGCCAGCTATAATTGAATTAGTTATGCATGATGAGTATAACTAACAATTACAATAAAGGTATGCATGATGATATTAGGAGTTACAAGTACATTATGAAGGTGTAGAGGGCGATGAAAGGAAGGAATAATGCTATGCCGGTATTGGTAACGGGAATACAATTACCGTCACCAACATGTACAGATGGGTATAAACATTTATTAAAAATAGAAATTAAATTACTTGCATTGGAATTTAAATGCGAAGATGCACGTGTATCCATGTTCGAGGTTGGGTCTTACAATGCCATAGTACTAAAAGCACTAGGAAGTGTAGTAGCTTGAGACGGGTAGAGGGCGGGAGCAGGTCCGAGCAATCCTGAGTTACTATTTGGTGATTGATACTGGCCAGGTACATAGGCTGCTGTGGTAGTTGCTAGTGGGTTGCTGTTGGCCCAATCATTTGGGAAACCTCGTGTAACCCATGATTGGTTAGGAGAATTCCCATGTCCCATGCCAATGCCATAAGTAACCATATTATTATGTTGCATGTTGGCATGCCAAAATCTACATCCGTTACCCCACTTGCAAATTCCTGTTCGAGCAAAATGTCGACATATGTCTCGAAAGGAATTATGTTCACCATGATGAAAGGTATAACCGTTTGTTTATTGATGAATTGAAGTTATTTAACAATTCTTTGTTTATTGTTTATAGGGGATGTAATGGTATATAATATTGATAATGGGATGGTGGTAATTCAATGCAAGGAAAAAGAAACACAAAGAAATTGATATGTGAATGCGATGGTATATAATATTGATTCTTGAATTTGAGGGAGGAAGGAGGTTTGGAGGGGAGGAAGGAGGATTGGAGGAGAGATTTTGGATTGGTATTATGATTTGGCCATACCATGAAAGAGACGAGATATGTTTATTTCATTGATCGATCATTACAAATACAGGAGATATATATGCACAATATACACGAGTATTTTTGGAAAATGCTAATTACCTACTCAACATTCTAATCTCGAGTTAAGACCATATCAATTATAGATAAGACCATATCAATTACAATAAAGGTATGCCACACGAGTCAATTGTTAGTTATACCTTTATTGTAATTAGTTATGCATGATGAGTATAAGTGTATAACAATAATGTTATGCATGATGAGTATAATGCGTTAGTTAAAAATGGTACTTGTATTCTTGTACTACGGCCCGCTGGTATTAATTTGGTACGATCTAAGTGGCTGTTTAAGCCTAAATTTCATGCTGATGGAACTTTGAGTCGCTATAAGGCTCGTTTGGTTGCCAATGGTAGTAGTCAGCAAACTTGGTATTGACTGTGATGAGACTTTCAGCCCAGTGGTCAAGCCAGCCACCATCCGCACAGTCCTCAGTCTTGCGGTATCTCGCAAGTGTCTTATTTATCAACTTGACGTTAAGAATGCTTTTCTTAATAGGAATTTATCTCACCAACCACGAGGTTTGTGGACCCTCGGTACCCTAACCATGTATGCCTTATGCAGAAGTCTTTATATGGTTTAAAACAGGCACCCCGTGCTTGGTTTCACCAATTTGCAGGTTATGCCACTCGTGTTGGATTTTGCGACAGCCGTTGTGACTCTTCTCTATTCATCCTTCGTCAGGGATCTCAGGTTGCTTATTTATCTATGTGGATGACATTATTCTTATAGCTTCCTCTACAACATTACTTCAGCAAATCATTGCTTCTCTACGATGAGTTTGACATGACTCACCTCGGGGCACTTAATTATTTTCTTGGTATTTTTGCTACTCGTCACTCTACAGGGCTGTTTCTGTCTCAGAAGAAGTACGCTATTGAGCTTCTTGAGCGTGCTCACATGACCAACTGTAACCCTTCTAGAACACCAGTTGATACGGATTCCAAAACTGGTCCCGAAGGTGTTCCAGTTCAGGAACCTACTTTATATCGCAGTCTTGCAAGTGGTCTTCAGTATCTCACATTTACTAGAACAGATATATCATATGCAGTGCAACAAATTTGTCTCTACATGCATGACCCTCGTGAACCTCATCTCGCTACCCTTAAGCGTATCCTACGCTACGTTCGAGGAAATATAGATTTTGGATTTCACTTGTACTCTTCTACTACTACCTCTCTTGTTGGCCGGGTATACAGATGCGGATTGGGCAGGCTGCCCCTCAACAAGGCGGTCTACTTCCGGTTACTGTGTCTTTTTGGGAGACAATCTCTTGTCTTGGTCTTCTAAGCACCTGATGCAGGTTTTACTGACTAGGTCTTAATATTTATAGTGTCTCGCTATACCTATGGTCTACCCTAATGCACTAACGGGCAATGTACCCGGTCGTGTGTAGTGTAGTAAATGGTAAATCCGAGGTTGTCCCAAGAGCTATGTGTGTCGGATTATTACTAAGTCTAATTGTCACAGAATAAAATGGTTTTGATAGGGATTTAATTAATTAAACTACTAATGCAGAATATAAAATAACAAATAAATGGTAAAGGGAAATCAATAGAAGAATAGTGGTGCTAACCTAGTCAATCATCCTAGCTAGTTATGTCTCGCTACCTACTTCCAATTACTTGGTGGGGTCAAATTGAGAGGACAACATTTGGTCAATTCGCCCTAACCTATCAGCAAAGATGCCACCACAGAGAAATCAGCACCGTCATAAGTCCTGTTGTTCCGGTCCCTAAGCCAAGTCATTAAGTAAAGCTACATGCTAGATTCTAAATAGTGAGTGCCCGGCCGTTAGGAACTTAGACATTACACCCCCAATTCTTAAGTTCATCCAAACGATAGGTGATCGGTTGGTCAAATCGCACAAGTAGAAAGGGTTGTCAGTTGGTCATATCTTACCCTTCCCGTCTCAGTCCGCTCACCTAGGGTCAGTTGGTCATATCTCCTAGGCAATTGGCCTCTATCGCCATTCAAAACTACCGAACCAAGGGTGATTACCAAAGAACTATGCATGCATACACTTAGAAATAATTATGCAGTAAAGGTAACGCAAACAAAACAATTAAGGAATCATAACTAGGCTAGCACCAAAGGGTGCTTAGCAGCTCATATTAATCATGCAAATCAATTCAATATTCAAAGGTACAAAATACATGAATTGAAAGTAAAATAAATGATAAACGCTAAAGCTTATCGTAATGGTGTGACTTCTCCCTTGGAAACAGCTCCGTATGCTTCCCTAGACCTGCCTCGAGCCTTTTCCCACGTTCTCAGAGTGTTGTATGTGGAATGGGATGCTATGAAATGCTAGAATTCGTGGGGTATTTATAGGCCAGGTCTGGGTTACGGCGTAACCTTATAAGGGGTTACACCGTAGTCTTCAATAAACTCGGTTACGTCGTAAGTGATGCGTGTAGATTACGGTGTAAGTATCGTGGCGTGGAACCTCTTTTGACCTAATGGAGTTACGTCGTAACCTTTGGGAAGAGTTACGCCGTAACCTCTTGATAAGTTGGACTTATGGGTCACGCAATAGTTACGGCGTAATGTGAGAGACGAGTTACGCCGTAACTTCTTCCAAATAAGCTTACTGTGATAAATCTTTAGTAATGTTTCCATTTCCGCATCTCTTTAGCTCCAATGCTCGTAATTTACCTGAAAGTGGAAAACAATGGAAAACAAGTGTAAATCCATATAAATGATATAAATAACGAGCATTATCGGCGGAAATTGACACTTAATATTCAGGACTATTTGATGTTATCAAATATCCCCCCCACTTGAACTCTATTTGCCCTCAAGTAGACCTTATTAGATAGATTCCTAAAAAGATATCTCCCAAACCTGGAAAATATGAGTTTACAAATCCTTTATGCTAGAATAAAACAAAGCCGAACACCTCACGAAAGGGGAACAAACACTCAAATCTCTCAACTATTCTAAGTGTCAATTTCGGGGTGATCACTCAATCGCACAGTCATAGCATGTATTCTATCATAAGCTTGGCGGTTACACAAATCTCCACCACTAGAGTTAAGGGCTAAACAATTCTCGAAGGCAATATGGGTAGACACGGCAAAGGTTAAGGGGTGACTCGTCATTACTAACATGTCACGGAGAAGTGGACAAAATCAATGATACATGACCAAATCCATGGCCAAGACACCAAAGATTGCTCACTGCATCACCTAGACACGCTTCATGACTAAAGGGTAGGATAAGACATGAGATATATAATTGGTGTAAAATGAAAAACAAGCAGGTAGTCTAAATCTATAACTAAGTCATCACCACTTACCGTCCGCCCAAAGTTCAAGCTTAGAAGTCTAGAGACCGGATCATGAAAGGAAAGGTAGATGCGTCATTAGAGGACGTCGTGATGCGCACACTACCTTTTCTTCTTTAGTTGGTATACCTTGAAATCCAATCTTCTAATGTGACTGAGGTGGCCTCCTCGATACTAATCAATAAAGCTCATACTATAGTGCTTATAACAACGCACTTTACAATATCATAACTCAATCAACTTTTATTTTTATTTTTATTTTTTTTTGAACATAACATAATAACATAACATCCCCCCACTTGAGATGAACAAAGGGAATTCGGGAGGTCTTCAATGATCTTCATAAATGTTGTCGATGAAAGCGTGATTTCCAAACCTTTTCACTCGAACCTTGAACTTAGGCAAATGATGACTTCCCAATTACAAATAAAGACTACAGGGTAGGCTAAGGTGTAAGGGTGTAACGAAACAATATATTGGGTAAACAAAATGAAAGGAATGGCTCAGAAGGGTGTATCTAGGGGTATCTTGCACTAAAGGGAAGTGCAACAAAAGGGTTTCACATGGGGGTCAAAAAGTCAAGGTGACTAATCGATAGACTCACAATGGTAGGCTGTTTGAGTGATAATCCTATAATATTTCCTTCTAAAACTGAAAAGTCCAAATACATCGAGCTAACTCAACATACCTCGTTTATGGTCTCGAAATGATGCAAAGGCCAAGTTCTAAAGTTTACAAGGCACACTCATAATTTGGTGGATTTGGGGTAAAATATTGGAAACGGATAAGGCTAATCTCACCATGTAATGTCAAGGGTTGTATGTGCTCGGCTAAGGTCTAATCTAGTTAGGTTCGGAAAAACATGTCAAAATTTTCAAAATGGCATAATTTTTTAAAATAAACTAGAAAAATGAGGGCAAAATAAAGTTCAAGATATAATTCTACTCCCGTCCCCCCACTTGAATTGTACAAAGTCTCTTTTGTACTAGGCATTAAAATAAAGGTGAAGAGAAAGGTAGAATTAGAGCGAGAACTTCCCAGAAATTTGCTCCAAAAAGAAGAAGGCCCACGAGAAAGAACCGTGCCTTCTTTTAAGCGTCATGAACAAACTTCCATCCCTGAAATCACAATACCGACAAGCATAATTCTAAAAATAAAAATAAAATAAAATGAAAAACAAACCTAACTCACTTTCGTAGGAATCACGGTTGCATTTAGCGAATGCAACAAACCTTTTAAACCACTTGGTGTCCCAAGTGGACGAGTGAAGTCTCGTGAGAGTTTACAGGGAACACACCCACAAAGTTCATTTAGAAACTAATACAAGGTTACTATGTTTTAAAATGAAATAATTAAAGTAGAGGAGAGTTACGTCGTAACTCCTATTAGGATACGCCGTAGCGGCAAAACCTGGTATGGTGTGGCGGTAGTTCTGGCGTAACCACGAGATGGTATTACGCCGTAATTGGTAATCGTCAAGAATTCTTTGCTAAAATATTGGTTACTGGCGTAATCACCAAGATGAGTTACGCCGTAACTCTCGTGCAAATCGACAAGCTATCGGTAGTAAGTACTTCTTTGTCTCACTGCAAAATGGTTAGAAAACACAAAACCCAACAAAAATGAAATAAAACAAAAGAAAGGGATAATTGGGTTGTCTCGAAGAGCACTTTTCTTTATTAATCGAGTCTTTAAGTTAGACTCAGAGCCGCGGGGCTCCTATGGGGGCCTTTGAGGTTGCCCTACTTTATCAATGTCTTTTATTAAGTTATTCCACATTGGGGGTCGCGATGGAATTCCTTGATTCCCTTCCTAGAAACCTTGCAAAACTTTTCATCCGGTCCTAAGGAATACCTAGTGAATACGAACCATTCGGTGATAATAGGAGGAGGTTTTCTATATTGGATCCCAAGCAGTTTGCATCTGTTTTGCTCATACTTTTCATCGTCAATGTTAGTCACACATACCTCGTGTCGTGGTTCATTATCAGTGGTGCAATAGTCTTTCGGTTCAAAGGAATTGTCTTCAATCCTGTAATTGCAATCTCTTCTTATGTTATCAACTGTCGTGTTACCGTACCTTGAAGAATCTCATGATCATTATCTTTATCACGGTCCTTCCAGATTTTGTTTTTAGTGGATGAATCTACTCTCCCATACTTGATCTTTACCCAATCATTAAATCTTATTTTGCTTGTCCATTGTACCTTAGTGCGTTTATGGTCGATTGTAGAAGTCAAAGAAATTTGTCATCCGAGCTCGTTTTGTACTACTTCCTCCATTACAGAAGTTTTCGTAAGGATCACATGAGGCCCAAGAATCATCATTAGAAGTTTTAATCATTTTGCACCAATGCTTTCGACCAGCGACTCTCGGCGGTTGTTGTTGATTTGTGATTATTGTTTTGTTGAGACAAGGATCATCCATATTTCCTTTTATCATTGTTGCTAACTTCTCCATAATGAATCCTTATCCAAACTTCGAATGTTATTTCCTTATTATCATTGGTTGAAGACCATAAGTATTTGTTGTTTTTTGTCCTTTCCTTGTCTTGTCCCGTCACTGATTTACGAGTAAGGGTTGCATGAAGCCCATAGATCAAATCCCTTATCGTGGTCAATAGGGATGGCACGGAACCAATGATATTTCAATTTGGGGAGGTGTTTGTAATCTACTTTTTGCACTTCGTGCCATGTTTTGTTGGTCCCGTTCTTCATGTCGTTACCTGCGTTTTATTCTTTGAATTCCTTGGGTTTCTTATCACGCGTTACGATGATTAGAAAGCAGGTGCATATTAGTGATGGAAGGAGGAGTAATTTTGTTTTTTCCTTTTTTTATAACATAAACAGATTTGACTGGGTGACACTTACCCACGTCATCCATATTTAGTGTAAGCTTTCTATCATTTATTTTTAAAGTGATGATTTTTTCGAAAACATTAATCTTAGCACGAGCAGTAGCTAGAAGGGGTCTTCCTAAAATTAAAGGAATATCGAGGTCTTCTTCCATGTCTAAAATGACAAAGTCAACAAGGAGAGTGAAATTATTAATTTTGATAAGCACATTCTCAACAATTCCTCTAGGAATGCTAAGCGTCCTATCATCCATTTCAATGGTCATGCAAAGGGGTTTAATGGGTCCTAAATTCAACCTTTTACACATAGAGAAAGGCATAATACTAATACTAGCCCCTAAATCAGCTAAAGCATTTATATTATGCAAATTATTAATAGAGCAAGGGAGAATGAAACTTCCCAGGTCCTTTTCCTTGAGAGGGATTTGATTAAGGATGACTGCAGAGCATCTGGCGTTTAATTTAACTTCGTTTCCAGCCCCTGCTTCGTCGTTAGATTGTGTTTTGACCTCAGGCAAACTTGTCTTATTGCATAAGGCCTCATATAGTATTTGTGATTTGGGGGGCTCCTCTTCATTGTATCGGAAAGGGGTGTAGAGAGGTTTTCTATTGCTAAAGTATGTGGCATTACAGGAACCATCATCCAATGAATTGTTCGGGATAACATCATCTATTAATTTCTTGTCGTCCTCCATATCTTTGTCCCCGAAGAGTATTTACGGAGTCACGGAATCTTTGAATAAGCGTTTATTTGGTTTGCCGTTTGTTATCTTCGTAAAGATAAGTTCTTATTGATTCTTCGAGTGAAGAAGCTCTTGCTTTGGAGGGTTCTTTATAGAACGATCTCCCTTCTCCATAATTAACCTTCTCGACTCGGGGTTTTATGTTATTTATAGGAAAATTTTCGGGCAGATCCCAGTCATCATTGTTGTAGCAACGAATACTTACGAACACTTTCTTGGAGTTCCCTCATATCTTTTCCAAGGTTTTCCAATTTACTGGAAATGGAAGCAATGCTTATCGTCTTAGTCTTAGGGCTTAGGCTGCACCCCTCGTCATGCCATTTTTGAGAGTGATCCGCCATTTTTTGAATGGCTTCAGTTGTAGTAGTAGGAGTCATGTTCGGGATAGGTCCTTGATAGTCCAACATCTGTCTTGTAGTAACATTTATTCCTTTTTAGAAAATATTGACCTTCTGCTGGTTATTTAGATCATTGGTAGGACACTTATAAAGAAGATCGTTTTATCTGTCCCAAGCTTGATCTGAGTTTCGTCTTCTTGTTTGAAGTTATGGATCTCCAAAAGTGATGAGAAATCTTCATGGTGGGCAATATCTTTGGATAAAGTGTTTCTTGATAGTGCCCAAGTGTTAAGCCCGACGGGCAATCTTCGATCCATCTTCTAGCTGCTCGGTGAGGGTCATTGGGAAGACCACGAGCATACTGACAAAGATCATGAGATACGAGGAATGTTGAAAAGGCTAGCGATGTATAGGACATTTTCAAGCGTGCTCATATCGTCTTCGCCCCTGTTTCCGAAAAGGGTTAGCCGCTCCCTCATAAATTGGTCTTTAATCTCGAAGCGAACATCCGCCGATTGTCGGTCTTACGAGACCCGGCCCTTGATCTGATCTAGTCAATGCCAAGTATTCCTCAAGAGTGAGGTCATCGATGTTAATAACTTCCATGGTACCTGAAAACTTGAAATATGATCGTGAGAAAAGTTTAAAAATGAAATAAGAGACTTAATATCAATCCTAATATAACTCCCCAGCAGTGGCGCCAAAAACTTGATGTAGGTTTTACTGACCAAGTCTTAATATTTATAGTGTCTCACTATACCTATGGTCTACCCTAATGCACTAACGGGCAGTGTACCCGGTCGTGTGTAGTGTAGTAAATGGTAAAGTCGAGGTCGTCCAAGAGCTATGTGTGTCGGATTATTATTAAGTCTAATTGTCACAGAATAAAATGGTTTTGATAGGGATTTAATTAATTAAACTACTGTTAGGAATTAGAAAATTCCATGTTAAAGTGTCGGTCACCCCAACTGTTATCTAGCTTAAGATAGCTCGTAGACTTGTCATTAGTTATGTTATTTAGTAGTTTATTTATTAGTTTGTAGCGTAGAATAGTTTAGAGTAACACCGTGGAGGAAGGACGGGTCTTTACCCACTGTATACCTGATCCACAGGCCGATAGGAGGTCGTGTTGTTTGTTAGTATTGTTGATCCCAGTTGAGCACACGATCTAATATAGAAACTGACTTAGAATAAAAGCTTATTAAGTATTACACGGAATTTAACACTTAATCTTAAGAAGAAGAACAGTTAACATTCAACACCTCAATATTATTTATTAATACGAATACTCTTACAGTATTAGGGTTTTGCAACCTTGAAGTGTATCGACCTTAGATATAAAACTTATGTATCTCTAATCTAACCTAAAACCTCCTTTTATAGACTAAGGAGTCCTTTACATAATACAATACGTAACCTACAAGATAAATATCTTTTCCATATTTATCTAATACAATAAACTAAACCGACTATACAAAACACTAGCAGTGGTTACAATATATTGTCTGTGGTTACACACTACTACTAGCCGTGGTTGTCTTTATCGTGATTTACATTCTTACGTCCGTGGTTATATCAAACCGTCGTGGTTCAGATACTTAAAGTAATTCATGATTCAAGGAACCAAAAACCCAACAATCCTCCCTTAAACTTGATACATTCCAACAGAATTCTCAAGTTTCCTTTAACTCAAAACATGCGAAATGGAGGATGTAGCCAAACACTTATGAGATTTAAGAATTGTCTCTTATTTCTTCAACAAATCATAAGCTTGACCATCATAGGGTAACATCATCTTGATAATACCAGGTTTCAACATCTGAGCAATAATTCTCGGATACTTATTCAGCTGAGGATAATCACCTTCTACAAGCATGTGAATAACTTTTCCAGAAGCAGTTAAAACATGAACTCCACAAGTTTGATATAAAAACCATCTTGTTACAATACCATTGTAGAGTCCTTTCCACTCAGGTTCATCATGAGTTGGTTCAAATAAAAGCTTCAAATTATAATATACGGTCTCTCATGATAATCATTTGGATGTACTTCACCAAACTTATTCTTGTAAAGTATCCAAAGATTCATCAAATCATCTCTTTCAAAATATTGAAGCATTTGTGAAAATTTATTATACTCATAAACTTCATTGTTGAGTCTTTGAATTTTCCAAACTCCTTCACTTCCATCATTAAGCTTAAACTCATAAGAAAAATTTGATTAACATCTGCAACTTCTTTCAATCTTTTAGAATCAGATGTCTCTTGAATCTTAGATTTTATCTTTCTTTTACTTTGCATCCACTCATCATGCTTCTTAATCCACTCTTCATCCTTCTCGAGAATTCATTGGAGAAATCATCATGATTAATCTTCATACATCTTTCATAAATCTCAAGAATTCTTTCAAATGAACATTTACTAAGATTTTCAGAAATGTGAATGCCCGAATTCTTAATAATTTTCATTAGTACATTCCTCATCTGTGCCATTGAAAGAGGTTTCTTTCTTATAACTTGCTTCCTTTCTTTACCAACCTTACTTGCCCATTCACCCAAAAGCCTATCTTTTTCCTTATCATCAACAAATTCCATTCTTGTGCAGTATATTCATCATGTATTTGTTGAGAAGCTTCAAGAAAGTTTTGTGATTCATACCATATAGCTAACATTCTCTGACTAGCTTCCTCTTCTTTTTGCTTTCTTTTCTCTAAAGCTTCTTGTTCTTGACAACCATATTCTTTACATACTCGCATCATAAGCTTCTTGTTACGCTTTAGATTTAAACTTCAACTCGAATCTGCAACCCCTTTACCTTTTCCAACATCAGATTGAACCACTTTCTTCTTTAGAGGTTCACCAATAACTAAACTTTTTCCTTTGGATTTGAATTTAGTTGCAGAGATTTAATGAGATAAAATAGGTGCAATAATAGGTGTAGAAATAGATGAAGTTTGGCTTAGATTTATCAATGTACTAGCGACTTCTTTATCAACTTCTTTAGACTTAGGTGGTGATACAGAGAGAGTTGTGACAACAATGGAAGTGGTTATGATAGCAGTGGGTATGATAGTAGTGGGTATAGTTGTAGTGGTTATATTTGCCATGTCGATCTTTGCTAGTGGTTAGAAGAGTACTAACCATGGTTTCGGACATACCATCTGTTTGTGTTACGTACTACATCTTCTACAACTTTCTTCACATTTTCAAGCGCCTCATTCCATCTTTATCGGATACCAAAAATGTTTGATCTCCACTATCAACATCTTCTTCCATAGATACATTAATGCCTCCCCAATTCTTGCCTTCACTCCTCCCCTGTTTGGATACATCCTCCATAGTCGAGTGAAGAGGAGTCCACCTTCTTTTCTGTCTCCGTAGCTTCCTTAAAGCGGCAATCCAGGCCTTTTCATCTTCTCCAAACCAAAACCACATTGCTTCAATCTCCTAATATCCTTACCTTGAAACACAACCAACTCCTGTAGCCCGAAATTGTAGCCTCCATTGTAGCACATTTTGCCGTCAATTCATTAAAGCGTTCAAGAATATCCTCCCCACTTTGACCTGTGTGAACTGGTCCGAGAGGTGGTTCATTGGAAAAGTCATCATGTACAAACTCCGAATCCGTCAATTCATGTTCAGGTTCCAACCTATCCTCATCACTTGGTACGTGTTAAGCTGCTCCAGAGGTGAATCCTTGGATATAGAAAACATAGCATCAGACCGAGCCCGAACATCTATGCACCCTGTATTAGCCAAGTGGCTAGGGATTCCTCCACCTGTGTTAAGTCCCAAGGAACTCTCCACATTAGGAGTTGCCAAAGGTTGGGTCTTATTTATGTTTCCACTATCTTGACCGACATCTAAGCATGTATCGGTAGTGAAAGCCCTTCCAATCATGTCACCTTCACCACCGGTGATGACCTCATGAGCAACACCACTAGCACTAGCTTTGAGGGAGCTCGGTGCCCGTCAATCTCTAGTGAAAACAATGGTTGTATCCGTGGTTTGAGGTTGACTAGAAATGGGTTGAGATACACTATCGGCGTTTCTGAGATATTCTATCGGGATTAGAGTTACATTAGCGGTGGTTTCGGTTGGTGCGAATCCTCATCAAAATCATGATCAGTGGGCAAAGTAATCATATGAGGAAATAAAGGAACATCTATAATGTTGACATTTTGTGGCTGATTCCTCATATGTGCAAAAACCTTAGAAAGCATATGATTTACGTCATACTCGAGTATGCTCAACGAGCTCTCTATTTGACTTTCCACAATCAACTGAACAAACCTAGGATACAAATAGTATTTACCCTTTTCCTAATGTTTTGAACTATCCCCTCATAGATCATCTTAGACCAATTGAACTTTCTTCCATCAGACAAACAAATAATAGCGGTAGCAATTTTGGAAGGAAAGTCATTAAATCCTGTGATCTTATTACTCATACACATCAATAAGGTGTGAATAAGAAACTTCCATTGTTTTGAAAACAAACTCTTAAAAAACTGTACCTTATCACCTCTGTGAGTATAACCTAATATTTCCAAACCACCACAATCTCAACATCCGAAAGATTATCAACACCATCGGCATCATCAAACTTTAAAACATCCTAATGATCTCCGCGACGAAATAGCATTCTCATCCACAACAAGTCTTGAAACACTTCTACTCCATCAACCTTTTCAAGCTTAGCATTCCTCCAGAACTGATGTATGTAGGCTTTAAAAATGGTTGGTGTGTTAATACAAATAAGCCGTAAAAACGTTTATTTATATTTTACGATCTTCTAATGTTTTGTCGATAACAAAAGTAAAGTCATTTTAACGAAACAAATAGAGTACGTAAATAGTTTGAGTTAATAGTTTTCTAACACAATTAAGTTGTCACATAAAACACTAAAACAAGTATAAGTGTTTTTATGATTTAGATACATATGTACAACAACTAGTGTTTACATATTGGGTTAAACATATACTTAAACTAAGTATACTAAAATGGGTAAAAACTAAGTGTATGCTAAAATGGGTAAATACAAGTATATACTAAATGGGTAAAATACTAGCAAATGGTTTTGACCCATAACCCATGGTTTTATATATACCACTTAACCAAGTTCATTGTATCTAGAAAGAAAACCATGGATCAACCCATAACCATGACCCATGACCCATAACCAAAAATACCCATGGGCAAGAGGAGGACCACGGATCCCTAGCGTTGTGCTAGCCGGATCCCTTGTGGTAGGGATCCGTGGGATCCGAGAAACAGAAGAGAATTTTCTCTATAAATAGAGAGCCATTTCTTCCTCTCTACATATGGTTTTCACACATACTTCCCAAAGTATTCTAACCCTCTAACCTCAGATCTAAGTGATCTATGTAGTTTGTCTTTTGTTTTGTGTGATCTACTAGGTTCCTCTTAAAGGAGAGATCACCACCTCTTGAAGGCGTGCAAGCTCAAGTCCATGAGTTGCCATGCTGCGTCATCATCAAGACTACTAAGGTTCTCTTGTTGATAGTTCTTCCTTTCTCCATAGATGTTGGGTTGAAGGCATTAGTGAAGAATGCCGAAGTGTCAAGATGAAAGCATTAGTGAAAGGTGCTCATCATCCGTGTCAAAGCATTATTGAAGGATGCTAAAGGTGTCAAGATGAAGGCATTAGTGAAGGGTGCCAAACGTTGTGTCAAAAGCATTAGTGAAGGATGCTAAAGGTGTCAAGACGAAGGCATTAGTGAAGGGTGCCAAGCGTTGTGTCAAAGGCATTAGTGAAGGATGCCAAAGGATCAAATCAAGTAGCATTTGAGGAGAATGCTTAGGTCATATAATCGATGAGGTGCATCGTTATATTTATGTGTATTTGTTTATCTACAAGGATGGTGATATCCTTGATGGTGTTGTAACAAGGAGTAGATCTCCTTGAGATTAGGTGTTGTCTCGTGAAGGTGTAGTTCACCTAAGGTGTGAAAGAACTAAGGTGCTTAGCCTAGTACCTAATAAAGGGTAGGCGACGTTGTGATAGGATTAGTTCTCCTAAGGTGTAAAAGAACTCGGTGGTTAGCCTAGCACCGTATAAAGGGTAGGCGATGTTGTGTTAGGTGTGGTTCGCCTTGGTGTGAAAGAACTCGGTATTTAGCTTTGTACCGGAAAAAGGTTAAGCGACGTTGTGAAGGCTTCTCCGCCACAAGGAGTTGGTGTAGTGCTTACGAACTCGAGTAGGTGACTCGGGGAGTGGAGTAGGGCAAGGAAGGTGTCCTTGTAGCCAACCACTATAAATAACTTGTGTTGTGGTGATGTGCTTCTTACTTTTATATTTCATTTCACGTTTATATATCCATCTATCAACGTCCAACATAAACACTAAAATGGATTGACATAAGTCGATCTAAATATTTAAAAGGAAGTTTTAAATTGGTAAAACTATTCAACCCCCCCTTCTAGTTTTCCACAATTGGTATCAGAGCTTCGTTACCAAGTTTCTTAAAGTATGTTGTACTTTAAAAGACTTGATACGATCCGTGTATGTTTGAAAACTACAAAGAAGGATTTTTTCTTGTTGGTCATATTTTCTTTTAAATCATTTTGTTGGACATTGATAGATGATTCTAATCATTTTTGCTCTTAAGAAATCTTAGTGCTAGAATCTCTTCAAAGTCTTCATTCAAAGATTAATGAAGTCAACATTCAAGGAAGGATCTAAAAGTAATCACAACCTATGTACACCAAGTACAAAGGATTACTTTAAAAGCTCATGAAGTAATTTTGGCATTATACCAAATCAAGAAGCATAGAGGTATGTTTTACTCTTCATTAGATAGGTTACATGAGTCCCATTTATTGTCATAAGTTATCTTTGCTTAACTAATCACTAACATCATTAGAAGTCTCTTTTGTCACCTTTAGTCTTTTTCAACAGAGGGGATGATATTATTTTTTCGTTAAACTAGCGTCATCACATATGAACCCTCGATATGTAATTCATCGAAAATCATCATTCAAAAACAATCCTCATCAAATACCTCCATTTTTTTGGGCAAGCTAATTTATAAGCCTACTACAAAATTAATACCAAACAACTCCTTTCGTCACGAGCCGGATCCCTCTAGTTGTACTAGCCGGATCCCAAATACAAAGGATCCGGAGGAACCGTGGAGCGAACTTCGACTATACGCTTTCAAAAAATTCACCACTGATCTTTTTTCCTCTATTCACATAACACCAAAACGACTAAGCTACTGAATCCATCCTCATTAGCTTCCATACTCTCAAGTATTTCTTCCTAGAACATCATTGTAAGTAATTACATTAACTTGTTCTAATTTTCATCATCCTCATCCTAGGGTTTATGGTTTCTTAATTTTAATCAATTAATTTAATTAGGGCTCTTTAAATTAATCATGAAAAGGGGATTTTAACAAAATCACATTGTGTTCACAACATTGTTAATACAAATCAAAACCATAAACCCATCCCAACTAACTTTACCTAATTGGAAAATTTGTATTTTTAGGAGCAACCATGCCCAAAGCTACTCAACAAGATCATCATGACACCGTCCACTACCTTACTCATTACTATCGTAAAAACAAATTGACCAAAACCGACCGTAAAATTTTCAAAAGCCTTGTAAAGCGACTTATCCACGAAGGTCGTGTAGTCAAGGAATGTTTCCTTGAAGATACCGACATTCGTTAAGTTTTCTCGACAATCAACTTTGATTGTCTCCTTGACATAGATGAACAAATTTGTCCGGTTTTCATTTTTGAATTTTACAAAAGCTTTAGGATCATTCGAAACATCGATGATAGCATTTCAATCACTTTCATCATCAATAAACAAAACTTCACTCTTCCTCTCAACACCTTTGCTCAAACTCTTCGCATTCCTTGTGAAGGAATTTGTATGTACTCTCAAGATTGCATTCCTTGTGAAGGAATTTGTATGTACTCTCAAGATTGGGCAATTAATGCTCAAAACCTTGCACTTGATCCTAAGCCTCTCTATAACACTCCTATTGATGAACCCGAAACCATCCGAGACACTATTTTCAAAATAAGAACCGACCAATCCCGTTTTGACCGAAACAAGAAGCTCATTCACCGTAATCCCTTTCAAATGGAACTTTCCGAAATGCATCCCATGTTTAGAAAATGGGAAGAAATCTTTAGGGAAAATGTCATTAGCCTAGTTGGAAACAAAGATCATCCAAACGCATGTATTGTGCAAATGATCTATTGTCTTATCCATCAAAGGCCATTTAATCTTGCCTATTACATGGTAAGGAGAATGGTTGGGGTATTCAAAGCTTCCAACATGGTACTTCCGTATGGTATGCTCCTAACACGACTTTGTATGTATGTTGGTACATTGCAACCATCTCCTATCAACGATGATCATTATCTTTCCGACCACGTCATGGTACCTCTTACCAAATGACCTCTAAACGGTTCATGGTCAATAGAGAGCAACCGAAGCTCTCGGACTCCTCGGCGGATGAAGAAGAAGAAGATGAAGAAGATGTCGACCCAGAGCCAATATCAAATTGGAAATCCTTGAATACCACAAACAACTTCCGACCATTCCAAACGAGACCGCTGAATTTAAGCAATTGAGGGGCATGATTCAAAACCTCGCATACAACCTCACTAAGCCGTCTAAAAGGAAAAGAAAGGATTGACGAAAGAGACAATAGGATTGTGCTTGTTTTCTTTATCTTATGTTTAAATGATTACATTTTAGCTCTTTCGGTTTATGATTACTTGGATATTGTCTTTAACTAGTGTTTTGTGATAAACATTCTTGTTTCTACTATTTATCACGTGGATTTACTAGTGTGCATAAAGCTGCGCATCATTTACGTGTAGGTTACGTGTTGGTTCTAATCTGCAGAATCTTGGGATCCCTAAGGATTAAGCCTAGCGGATCCCTCCCTTGAGGGAACGTGGGATCCGTGACATCGATCAACAATACAGAATTCAATACATCAAAGCGCTTTCTAGATAACATCACATTAGCTTAGCATATGATTTTAGAACTGACTAAGTCCACTTCTAGGATGAGAAAGGCTTAGACTCACTAAAGGCTTACTTAAGATCTTAGTCTTATTTTATCAACACATTTAAACTCACCATATTTTTAAGCCGACTACTCACAAACTATTTCTCAACTCTCAAAACACTTAAGAAGATAAGCTAAGCAATTTTAGGAAATTGCTTCTAGTCATTAATATCTCAAAGATAAGACAAAAATTAGTTTTCAATTTTGTAGTTTTAAAATTTTCTTAATATCACCTCAAGCCTAAATCTGATCACTAGGATCATTTTTATGACTTGACACCTTCATAACTCTTAATGTTATCCTTAGACAACCATTGGTAGTCATCTTGTCCCATCCCCCTTCCATAAAAGCAATCATTTGCTACAACACTTATTACCTCTAATCATTCAAGTACCCTTTCATCCTAAACCTTTAGGAAAACTGAAACATTCAAAATAAGATAGGCTTTAGCTCCTAAAAACCTCATTTCAAACTGTCATAAGCTGAGAGGCGGATCCCTAGGATTAGCCTAGCCGGATCCCTTCAAGGAAGGAACAGTGGGATCCGTGTGACAGTTTATGTCAAACATAGCTAAAACAATCATCTCAACTCATCTTCCTAACTCAAACACTCCATCTCATCTTAAATGAGTTCCTAGATCAGTGAAACTCTGAATCTCAACCTTGTGCATGTTAATTATAACATTTCCAAGAACATTAGTAGATTAAGTCTTAAATGCAATTGCAAAACTCTTCTCCTTATAACCCATATTGCCAAGAACACTTTAGTCATCAAACACAAACATAATTATCAGCAATTGCAAACACTCTTCTTAGTCATCTCATCATGAGAAAAGCTTCTAGTGCTTACTCATCCACTCAAGAACCACCAAAGAAACTTGCTAGAATCATACACGAAGTTTCCTCAACTGAATCATCTCCGGTTAAGTCCATCAATGCTAGGATTTCCCCTACACCAAGGAAACCAATCAAACTAATCCCCAAGAAGAGTGTTCCCACTTAGATTTCATCACCAAATTCTACTATACCAAACATACCCTCCACAACTCAACCAACATCATTAGTGCCTAGAGCCACCTCACAATCATCTCCACACTCTCACAATGTAGAAGATTTACCTTCTTGGCCATGTCATCTTTCACCATTACCAACTAGTTCACTTGAAAAGATTGAGCAACAAAATCAAAGTGTTGAATCAACACTTGCTCCAAAAGCAAACTCTATCATTCCTACCAATAATCCATTTTGGATTATGAGAAAACATCAAAGGCAACCACCCAACCAAATGGAAGTTGATGCTTCCTTACCTCTACCCTCAAACATTGTAGAACCACCACTTAATGAACCTCCATCAAATCCTCCTTCATTTGAAGATCCTCAACCCACTTCACTTGAACTTTCACTTCAAGAAACTCAAAACCATGACAAGGATTGCTATCATTGTAAACATGTTGAATGGTTAATACATGAACTACATTGAAGAGCAAGCGTTTCATGTTTTATCACCTCCTCGAACGTTTTGAAGAGGTTAATAAGCCTAAACTACAATGAGCATCACATTCAAAAACTCAACTTAGAACGTTTAGGAAACCTTTTTCATCCTTGATCATCATTTAGTTTAGTTGAACCTTGAATTGGGGTAATTCATTAGCATTAGTAGCACTTGTTTGGCTAGTTCATTCTCTTAGTTTTAGAGATTTGGTGGTGTATCTCTTGTTTTATTGAATGAATACTTATATGCTATGATTATTTTTTGTGTTGTGCTTGTTATATTGTACATATATCTCATTTCCTCAAATAGCACTCCTTGACATTTCTTCTTTGAAGATCTTGTCAACTGAATAGCCAGATCCCTTCAGATAACTAGACGGATCCCTTCTTAAAGGGAACCGTGGGATCCGTGGTACAGAGCACAAATTTATACTAACTTGAGTCTCTTTTGGAGAAAATTATGCACTATGCTCTTGCTTTTCTAATCTTTGTTTTGTAGTTATTCAAAATACACATGAAGATATTGACACCATAAAGCTAAGGAGAGCTTTGTGTCAAAGCGACATTGCAAGATCATTTGCAACTTAATTCAATTTTGGATTAACACTTCATGACACCCCATTGCAACATTGCAATATTCAAGGGGGAGCACATTCTCGTCATTTAGACGAACCATTTGCAAACTTAGTTTATTTTACGTTATGTCCTTGACGCCCTTACATAGGGATGGACTTGCCAAGGGGGAGTTAAGGCAGTACCATTCCGTCACTTGCTCTCTTTTACATTTTTACATTTTTTTTATAAAAATTGTGTTAGTTTCTTTTAACACTTTTGTTTTAGACAAAGGGGAGAAGAAAGTAAAAACTACAAATTCAAATTTTATGAATTTTAGGTTTTCCTTAGAATAATTTTATGTTTTGTCATCAACAAAAAGGGGAGATTGTTAATACAAATAAGCCGTAAAAGCGTTTATTTATATTTTACGATATTCTAATGTTTTGTCGATAACAAAAGTAAAATCATTTATGAAACAAATAGAATGCGTAAATAGTTTAAGTTAAGAGTTTTCTAACACAATTAAGTTGTCACATAAAACACTAAAACAAGTATAAGTGTTTTATGATTTAGATACATATGTACAACAACTAGTGTTTACATATTGGGTTAAACATATACTTAAACTAAGTATACTAAAATGGGTAAAAACTAAGTGTATGCTAAAATGGGTAAATACAAGTATATACTAAATGGGTAAAATACTAGCAAATGGTTTTGACCCATAACCCATGGTTTTATATATACCACTTAACCAAGTTCATTGTATCTAGAAAGAAAACCATGGATCAACCCATAACCATGACCCATGACCCATAACCAAAATACCCATGTGAGCAAAGAGGCGGACCACGGATCCCCAGCTTTGTGCTAGCGGATCCCTTGTGGTAGGGATCCGTGGGATCAGGGAACAAAGAGAATTTTCTCTATAAATAGAGAGCCATTTCTTTCTCTCACATATGGTTTTCACACATACTTCCCCAAAGTATTCTAACCCTCTAACCTCGGATCTAAGTGATCTATGTAGTTTGTCTTTTGTTTTGTGTGATCTACTAGGTTCCTCTTAAAGGAGAGATCACCACCTCTTGAAGACGTGCAAGCTCAAGTCCATGAGTTGCCATGCTTCGTCATTGTGACAACCCGTACTTTCAGGTCATTTCTCGACACAGTTCATGTCTCATTATTTCAACATTTATAGTAAACTTGGTTTACTTGTTTCAAATTCGCGTAACCTTGGAGGTTTAGCGGCGAATTCATGATCATGACATCACGTACATTTCATATGGACTAAGATTAGTCTACATTCCATGGACATCATTTGCATCTCATTAATTCATTCACGACATTTCATTTCACCTTCAACGTGTAATTTTATATTTAATAATCTTTATGGCTGTGAGTTATTGTTTTAAATATTTAATCCGTTACTTTCAAAATGATCGATGTATTTTTATACTTACATTTAGTTATAAAAACTATATATTGAGTTTTCCTAGTGTTTTAAATTTAATTGGTATATTAATCGTTAAAGTTAGATTATTACGGCGTTTTTCTTAAAATTGTATGCGATAATTATTTTATCACTCAATTTTCACAAGGAAAGTATTTTTACAATTTTTATCATCTCATTACATTATATTTTAACCTATTAAAAACTTACTTGTACCAAAATTATACCTTTTACCTTACAAGTCACAATTTCTTACATTTCCTTTACAAATAATACAAGTTTATACAAAATTTATACAAGTAACAATTTAAAAAAAAAAATATATTTTGGAGACAACCCTCCAAAACCGGCCAAGGGGAGGGTATGTTATTAATGTATGCATGGCCTTTGATTGTTTTGTCTACACACATTTCTTAAAGTCTTGCACTTCAATTATTTTCACATTTCACTTCATTTTCTCAAAGTGTTAGAAGAAATATTTCTCTCTTCTTTGGTTCTCCATAAAACCGGCCACATCAAGAGCTCTCAAGGGATCAAATATTTTCAAGTTCAAGTGTTATTTCATACTAGTTTATATCCTTTATATGGTTTTGAAATAAAAACCAAGGATATTTAAGTTAATCCTTGTTACTTTCACCTCATCATCTTCACTAGTAAGCTTGTTTTATCATTTTCATATTTCCTTTTCATTTTCATATGTTTCTTTTCATTTTGGAGCTTATATGCATGATATGTGATTTATACCATTTATTTCATGATTTTAGAAGTTATATATACATATTGGTCATCCTATAATTATCCCCTTGGTATTGGTTGGTCTTGATGGTGATTAGGAACCCATGACACCCTAAGAAGGTGTATGGTAGGATTAGATTAGTTTGGAGTTGATTTGAAGGGATTAGAATAGGTTTTGTCCGAGGAAAACTATTTTCGATAAGTATATTTTGTGTTCTGTCCTTGTTTTGCTTTTCTGGAAAATCCGACAGTTGGTACTAAACTTTGGCCTTGATTTTTAGAAAATATACTTTAAAACGAATCCGTGGCCGCTTGAACGGATAAAAGCGGACTTATCTCTGAAGAAGTTATGGATTTTACAAGTTTGACGACCGAAAATTATATTTTCAGAAATTTCAGCAACATGTTTTTATCTTATGCGGGTCAAAAAGCGAGCCTTAAGCTTCACAAATTATTTGACTTCTCAAAAAATATATTAGTTTACTTTGATACGAAGCTAAGGACATATTAAGCGTAGAAAGCAGTTTGAAAGCGACAAAGATATGCACTTTTTCATAAACTTGCCGTAACTAATTTTCTGCACACAATTAGCCAAAACCACCATCTTTAACCCTTATTATCTTTATGTCCGAGACCTTTTGGACGAAAACTCTGAACTGAAACTTTTAGATATCGATACAAACTTTCCAAAACAGTCGAGTTCGTTCTCTAACGATCGGCGTACATCATTTACGACTAGTTTTCCAAAGCCATTTTGTTAATTTCCGCGATTTTTCCGGCGACATTGTTTTGCGACGAAAGTGGTAATTTCTCTAAAATCATTATAAAACCATTCGAGCAGATGACATTTTGGCGTAAAAGCATGTAAAGTGATTTTTGTTTGGTCAAGGCGTCAAAAGTATTTTTAGGCGTCGAGTAATATTTTCAAAACTAGTAAATGGTATAAATAACATATCAAGTGCATGCATAACATTACATTGCAATTCATGACATATCATATCATTGATAATAGGTCCCGGTTGACGCATTACATTAAACCGCAGTGTACTCACTTTTTGCGTTATTCGAGTTTATCAAGTGAGTTTTCATAGCCCGTTTACATGCTTTTACATTATTTCAAACCTACTGGGAGAATACATTGCACAACATTTTATTACGATACCAAGTATATTAATTACATTTACATTGCTTGAGTTACAAAGTTGCGGTTAAAGTCCCCATTTCAAATGCATGAGCCGTTAATTTTGGAAAGCGTGTGTGAGTGGATAGATCTATCGAGGGTGACTCCTCCATCCGGGTTGGTGAATCCCAATTGTCATACGGATGCATTTCATTCATAATCATTACCAGAGTTGTGTGGCAAGACACTCTTTTTAGGGAATACATTAGTCGAGAAGCTTGATTGTCATGCGGCTTAAGCAATTGTAACATTATTTTTTTTCGTGACTTGATGGTCATGCATGATAGATACTTGTGTAGTCGTATAAAACATTTACATAAACCTATGATTTCTCACCAACATTATTGTTGACCGTTATTAGCAATGTATTTTCGTGGCGAGGCATATTCATCATGACATGGTTTAGGGACCTACACTTTGAGTGTGATGTCGACTTACATTTTGTACTTTATGGCACTTTATTCAAAACATCGTTTGGATTTGTAACATATTTGTACTTCCGCAAACCTTGTAAACCTTTTGGGACCGATGTTGTACTCAATGTTTTATGAAATATCCAGCGATGTGTTTTAAAAGCGACACTTTAGGTCGTTCAATATAAGCTGTGATGTGGTGCTATGGCGGTCAATCCCCGGAATTCCATTCAAAAACAGTAAATTGGGGTGTGGCGGTCATCATCAAGACTACTAAGGTTCTCTTGTTGATAGTTCTTCCTTTCTCCATAGATGTTGGGTTGAAGGCATTAGTGAAGAATGCGAAAGTGTCAAGATGAAAGCATTAGTGAAAGGTGCTCATCATCCGTGTCAAAGCATTATTGAAGGATGCTAAAGGTGTCAAGACGAAGGCATTAGTGAAGGGTGCCAAGCGTTGTGTCAAAAGCATTAGTGAAGGATGCTAAAGGTGTCAAGACGAAGGCATTAGTGAAGGGTGCCTAGCGTTGTGTCAAAGGCATTAGTGAAGGATGCCAAAGGATCAAATCAAGTAGCATTTGGGGAGAATGCTTAGGTCATATAATCAATGAGGTGCATCGTTATATTTATGTGTATTTGTTTATCTACAAGGATGGTGATATTCATGATGGTGTTGTAACAAGGTAGATCTCCTTGAGATTAGGTCTTGTCAGGTCGTGAAGGTGTAGTTCACCTAAGGTGTGAAAGAACTAAGGTGCTTAGCCTAGTACCTAATAAAGGGTAGGCGACGTTGTGATAGGATTAGTTCTCCTAAGGTGTGAAAGAACTTGGTGGTTAGCCTCGCACTGTATAAAGGGTAGGCTTAATGCGTTGTGTTAGGTGTGGTTCTTTGGTGTGAAAGAACTCGGTATTTAGCTTTGTAATCAGGAAAAAGGTTAGCGGCTTTATCGTTGTGAAGGTTCTCCGCCACAAGGAGTTGGTGTAGTGCTTACCAACTCTCGGTAGGTGACTCGAGGGGAGTGGAGTAGGCAAGGAAAGGTGTCCTTGTAGCGAACCACTATAAATAACTTGTGTTGTGGTGATGTGCTTACACTCTTTAAATTTCATTTCACGTTTATATATCCATCTATCAACGTCCAACATAAACACTAAAATGGATTGACATAAGTCGATCTAAATATTTAAAAGGAAGTTTTAAATTGGTAAAACTATTCAACCCCCCCTTCTAGTTTTCCACATGGTGTAACAGTTAAAGCATAGTGAATAGGACTGTGAACAAGGAAATCAAGCATTTGATGAAACCCTTCAGAGCGATCATTCTTTGTGAGAATAGCAATAAGGTTATGTGAAGTGGAATACTTTTCAGCCATTGTGATGAATGATGGTGATGATGTGGGTTTTGTGAATTATACAAAGATAAGTGATTAGGGTTAGTGAGAGCGCCAATAGAAGTGATTTGAAGATCAAATAAATGATCCATCCGTGATTTGGGGGAAATAATATACTTTTGCAAAAGTTACCAAGCAACCCCTGTAGTATCCAACTCCAGCGAAATGCTATCGCGGTTACTTGAACAACTATCCCGCGTTTAGACACAAACCATCCGTGGATAGAAAGTAGCACTTCAACCAAAATTCCAAGAGTTATAGAAAGCAAATCTGTGTTAGGAAAAGGAGATCTCACAAAAATATGAAGGATTACACAATTTTTTTTAAACAAACATAAGTAGCTAACACATCAGCTCCTATGTGCACAAATCCTTCATACCTGCAAGATAAAAACACAAAACAAACACAGAGAAGAAGGTTATGGTTATCGGTGGTTAGAAAAAGCCATCGTGGGGATCCAAATAACCTATCATGAGTTAGAGCGTGTAACTCAATATGGTCAACTTTTAGATTAATATCAGTCCAATACCCAAGAATCTCATTAACTCCTCAACCACATTTAACCTGCCCCTCATTTACTTCCAAAGTCCATTACTCTGCTTATATAAAGAACCCAAAACTCATATAACACACATACCAATTAACATCAAAACCCTAATTACTCCAAAATCCACAATCAACTCCAATCACCATGTGGAACCCTAGTTAGAATAAACCAGAAGTTGTTGATCTAACAACCTCCTCATCCTTATCATCATCAAATGAAGACACTAACCCATGGCAGTTTTACCTCCCTCCACAAGAAACAAGACCAAGAAAATCCCTATTTCTTCCATCATCAGAAGATGATAGTGTGGTGAATCCAAGTGATGCATCCGAGGACTCGATGACTCCTCAAAGAAGAAAACTTCAAACCCCCAACCTTCATCATCCCAACCCCAAACAAGACCACGAGCAAGAAACCCACCACTCCCAAACAACAGAGAGGTGGTTCTTGGTCTTCCAAGACCAGTTGTGGTGCTTCTTCACATATCGTAGGGGAAGGAAAAAGGAAAATGGAATGATGCTTTTGGTGAAACCAGAGATCAAGTATGATATGACTATGTCCTTTGTGCTTCATCTCTGTGGTGTCGTCATCATCATCGCTTTCATCAATCTATCCTTCCCATTTTGATCCTTAGCTTCTTTCGTCGCGGTCATGCATATCACGAATGCATATCCAAAGTGAACTAGAAGGAACTATGTGAAAGCAGGTAGGATAGTAGTAGGAAATCATGTATAGAAGTAGTCTTTTAATTTGCACTGGAAGTTTCATTGTAAGTTTGTAATCGTAAAAGCATTTTGTTGAATGAATGAACAATTTACTTGATTTCTTTTTAGCTTCTATAATGATCTTTATTGTATGCAAAAGTGTTAGTGGAAAACGGACAACTAGCAAATTGGTTTGAACCAAAATATCGGTGGTTAGAAACAAACTATCGGTGGTTAGAAACAAAAATAGCAAAACTAAGATTACATAATAACAGTTCAATACTTATACAAATTGGTACAAAACAAGTTGAGAGTTTAGAGATTTATCATTCCAATGCTAACAACAACAGATCGAAACCTTCCCACATCAAAAGCTTTGGTGAGAAGATCAGCAACATTGAAATCGGTATGGATTTTTACCATTTGAATCAACCCTTTCTCATTACAATCTCTAATAAAATGATGTCTTATCTCAATATGTTTAGTTCTAGAGTGTAAAACAGGATTTTTAATGATGAATATTGTACTGTTATTATCAATGTAAATCTTAGTATGCATAAAATTGTACCCAAAATCGGCAATTGATTACGAATCCATAGAAGTTGACCCACGGCAACTAGTAGCGGCCACATATTGACCGTTGTAGAATTTGCCACAATAGTTTGCTTTTTACACTGCCATGAAATAAGTCTGCTTCTCAAAAACTGACATCCTCCGGTTGTAGACTTCCTATCCAAACTAGCACCGGCATAGTCACTATCGTGTAGGCCACCAAATCAAAAGGAGAATCCTTTGAGTACCAAAGGCCCAATTTAAGATGACCTTTAAGATACCTAAAGATTCTCTTACACAAAGATTCATGTGTGATGAATTAGGTGTGACTTGAAATCTTGCACACATACATACTAAGAACATTATATCTGGCCTAGATGCAGTGAGATACATCAAAGCTCCAATCATGGACCTGCATAACTCTCGATCAACTCGTACTTCCATCATCGGTAGCAATGGTTTCGAGTCTCCATTGGTGTACTAGCACTCTTCACATCCTTAAACCCAAACTTCTTCAAAACATCTGCTACATACTTATCTTGACTAATGAAGATACCATCAGTCCTTTGTTGAACCTGTAGCCCCAAAAAGAAAGTGAGTTCTCCCATAGAACACATCTTAAACTTATCATGCATAAGCTTTCAAAATTTTGCATAGCTCTCTTATTGGTTGAGCCAAAGATGATGTCATCTACATAAACTGAACCAATAAAATATCATCTTTGTGCTTCCTTATGAACAAAGTTTTATCAATCAGTCCTCTTTTAAACCCATTGTTCATCAAATAAGTGGAGTGCACTCATACCATGCCCTAGGAGCTTGATGCAAACCATACATAGCCTTCCTCACCGTGTAGACCTTGTTAGATGATCGATCTTCAAAACCGTGAGGTTGACAAACATAAACCTCCTCATCAATTTTGCCATACAAAAATGCACTTTTAACATCCATCTGATACAAAACAAAGTTTTTGAATGAAGCATAAGCTAAAAACAATCTAATAGCCTCAATTCTTGCAACTGAGCAAACACTTCATCATAATCCAAGCCTTCAGTTTGTGTGTATCCTTGAGCAACCAACCTTGACTTGTTCCTCACAACAATACCTCTTTCATCCCTTTTGTTTCTAAACACCCATTTTGTCCCTATTGCCCTCTTACCATTTGGAAGTTCTACCAATGTCCAAACCTCTTGAAGTTTGAACTGAAGAAGCTCCTCTTGCATTGATTCTACCCATCCTTCTTTAGATAATGCTTCTTCAACTCTCTTGGGCTCCTTTTGAGACAAAAACAAGCAAACGGCAATTTTGCGATCTTTATGATCGCTTTTTGTGAAGTGATCTTGCAAAGAACCCATGTTCGGAAAGGGTTCTGTTCTTAACCTTGCTTCTTGTTTGAACTGGTGTATTCAAGTTTCCAAGTATTTGTTCCTTGGGATGAATCTTGTGAATCCTTGTTGAGGTAACAGGACTTTCATGAATGACATGTTCGAAGTTAGTTAAATCAAAGATTGAAGAAATCATCCATGTCTTCATCATCATAGAGTATCAATTTCAATCAAAGCAGCATATCGATCATGGATACTCCTCTTCACCATGTAGTGGCTTTGCATGTGGTCCAAAGAAAGTACTACTATTAGTACTTACGTACCGATTTCACTTGTAATGACAGTGGTAGAAGTTGTTGGCTTAGCAGTGGTTGTATTAACTCTATCCGTGCTTAGGTTTGGCTTATCCGTAATGCAGACGCTTTTTCTTCTTTCAATTTCTTCTACCAACAATGAATTATCTTTCAATAACTCATCCTTATGATGATCATAATTGCCTCCAATATTCAAGACATCATCGCTGGGACCTTGCTTATCAATGATGGGTGAGACAGAACTAGCTTTCCACTTTTCAAACAAATAGAACTCTTGAGAAGAATTAGCTTCCTTAGAAATTGCTTCACGCACCGTAATTTTTTGAGTACTGCATCAACATTAGTGGAAGTTCCTGCAATGATAGGCTCATAATTCATAGATTTGGTTATCATATCAATGTTAAAATGCCACGGTCCTTGGTCTCTCAACACTAGAGTCTTTTCACCGAATTGAACATGTAAATTTTCTTCAACAATTCTAGTCCTCCTATTGTATACTCTAAAGGCTTTACTATTTGATGAATAGCCTAAAAAGTATCCATCATCTGCTTTTTCTTGAAACTTGCCTAGGTAGTCTATGGTATTTAAGATAGTAACAAGACACCCAAAAGGTTTTAGGAATGCAATCATTGGCTTCCTATCATGTAATGTCATAGGGGTCTTGTTATGAGGCTTCACTACCTTACTTCTATTCTCAAGACATAACATGCAGTGCCTACAGCCTTCAGCCCAAAAGGTAGTGGTAACTTAGACTCGACAACATAGTCCTAGCGACCTCAATTAGTGTTCTATTTTTCCTTTCACCTACACCATTTTGTTGTGGTGTTCTAGCAACACTAAACTGTCTTTCTATACCTTTATCTACACTAAACTGATTCATCACAAGCATTCTTAAACTCAGTTCCATTATCACATCTGATTATCTTTACTTTATGATTTACTAGATTTTCTATCTTAGTAATGAAACTCTTGAGTACTTCACTAGTTTCACTCTTAGCAGCCAAAAAGTAAACCCAAGAAAATCTACTATAATCATCAAGTGATAACTAGGCAATACTGCTTATGGTTCAAACTCTTGACAAAAGTAGGTCCAAATAAGTCCATATGAAGCATAAACAGTGGTTGTTAAATGGTGTTGACAGCTGGACTTACAAGAAGCTCTATGTTGTTTTCCTTGACAGCCACACACACCTTACACTCAAAAACCTTAGAAGGTAACCCTCTCACTAAGTTCCCTTTAACCAGTTTATTGATTGTTTTGTAATTGAGGTGACCTAATCTTCTATGCCATAACTTAGACTCATCCACAGATGCTTTAGCAAACAAACAAGTTAAGGACCTATTAGGAATTACATCTTTAAGATCAAAACAATATATATTTTCCTTCCTAGGTACCCTAATTTGTATAAACTTCTCATCGTGCATCTTAAACTCGTGAGACAACACCACACACTCAGTTTCCCCAAAGAGTACCCAGTTTTTCTTATCACACATTTGAGAAACATCAATAAATTGTACTTAAGTCCTCTGACCAAGTAGACTTTTCAAAGTCCAAATTCCCTGTTCGATTGTGCTCTTCCAAGTATCTTTCCTCCCTTTGGATCATTGCCAAATGCCACATATCCTCCATCAAAAGCTTCAAAATCTTCCAGGTTGCTCCCATCCCAAGTCATGTGCCCAGAGCAACCACTATCAAAAACTCCTTTGTCTTTTAGCTCATCTTGTAGATTGCCCTGCACATGAAATTAAACAAATTAGTTCCTTGTGTGGACCCAAGCCAATATCGACTTGGGTCTGCCCTATGCATCAATATAATCAAATTTGTTTAGGTCCATTGATGCACAATTGACATGATGTAAAACCTTGGTCTTAGGTTTCCATTGCCAACTAGCTGAGGCCTTAACAGCATAAATATGATTTCCAACCACCGTGACGCTTATCACCTTTGGAATTTTTAAAACTTTGTTATCTCGGGTGATTTTTGGCTTATCAGGGGTTTGATTTTGCTTAGCCGTGTTTACACTTTGCTTAGCAGTGGTTGGAACCCATTTGGGAGAAGCAGTGACAATTGATTTTGTATTCCCATTCCTCATTAACACTGCTCTAGGAATCATGTTTTTGTTAGGATGAGGGTTTGTTTTCTTTGAAAAGTTTTGGTGATTTACCCTCCTCCAATGATTCCACACTTGTGGTCTGTTTTTATAACAATTTCTCGATAAGTGCTCAAAACTACCCACAATTATAACAAGCTTTCTTGACACATTGAAACTCATTACCTAACCTATTAGATATTAGGCCATTAAAGTTTCTCTGATTGACCCTAGGTATATATCTTTTCATTTGTTCCCTAGGTACTTCCTTGTATTCTACCACTTTCTTAGTAATTTGAGCTCCAAATCTAGGTACAAGGTTAGCTTGTCTAGTATCAACTTTCTTAATAGGTTCTAACTTTTCTGTGTGGTTGATACTTTACTATCTTCCTCGAACCTGATTCCCAATCTTCAATGATGGGAGCATCGAGACGATCGTAACCTATCTTAGGTGTTTCATTCTTACTTATTCCTTCAACAGTTTGTTAAAACTGAATTCACTACTAAATGACAGCTTCTTAGAGGTGGTGCATGTTGCATAAGAGTGGGTGGTGGCATATTGTTGTATCCTATCCAGAACCCTTTTCATTAGATGACTCTCTATAGATTTATGAACCATATCAAGCAAATTGTGTTTTTAGCTACCCTAACAACATGTTTTTCTTTTTCATCTAGGCCTTTGTTTTGCACTCGCCAGTTCAAGTTTCTCTTTAAGCATTTTAAAATCTCTATTCTTAAGATCAATTTCACCACCTAATATATTGATCTTATCTACATACTCAAACTCACATTTAATACAATATTTAAGCTTCTCTTCCACACTCTCTAGACCAACTCTATAACCTAAGTTATCCATAGTTATTCTTTCTACTTCTTTTCCTCATACTAGTGATAGCTTTTTGAGATTCTAAGTTATCATGACATGATTTAAAAGAACAAGTAGAATCATTAGATACCTCGTAATCCAAACTAAGATGAAGCATAAGCCATAAGAGCAAAGTTATGCTCTTTTGAAGCTTCACTAGCAAGAAAAGCTGAATTGGGTCCTTCTTCAATTTCATCACTCCAGTCATAATCACCAAGACCATCTTGAGCCACCAATGCTGAAGAAGGAGCAGACTCTTCAGGGATCTTCTTAACACCTTCAATCCTCTTAGGAGCTCGACATTCCCTTGCAAAGTGACCCTTCTTCTTGCAGTTAAAGCACTCCATCTTGCTTTTGTCGAACCCAGCTCTCCTTTGACCATCATCCTTAACTTGTCTTCCGCCCTCCCTCGAAACTTCCTTGCTTGGAGAGTTAACATTGCCATTTGCCATTGAAGATTTATCTCTTCTAGATCATCGATCAATTTGATCCGATCTTGATTCAACACAGTAACACTAGTAGTTAAATCAGCCA
Organism: Chrysanthemum makinoi; assembly: GCA_910596185.1. Classification (NCBI taxonomy): domain Eukaryota; kingdom Viridiplantae; phylum Streptophyta; class Magnoliopsida; order Asterales; family Asteraceae; genus Chrysanthemum; species Chrysanthemum makinoi. The sequence goes on from OU343224.1 coordinate 336,573,782, forward strand.
GAAAAGCACAAATTGCACCATCACTTACATTATCACTAACAAAGGGTATTGTTTGCATAGCCGTGGTTATACCATAGGCAGCAGTGGATACATCTTGTGGGCTCTTGTGATTAGTTGATACAAAAGCAATGTTATTAGCGTAGGATGCACCGCAATGTTATTCTCGCATCATAGACTTTCAAGTTGTTATAGAGATTGTCTAGAGTCATCTTATCAAAGTCCACCTTATTTCTCCACACAATCGTATGAACAGCCCATTTCGAGATAAACTTCTAATGAACTTCAAATTTATATCTTCTTGAATAACATAATAGTCTACTCGACTTCAATTGGTCTGATCGTTTTTGAAGCCTGTTGTAAGTGCCATCAAGTTTTTCTCCACTAAGAGCAGTGAAGTTTTCAAGTTGATGCTTAAGCATATTCTTCCTTGACTTCTTTGTGGCTTCATTACCAGTAAACCTTGTCTCAAGAGCATCCAGTAACTCTTTAGCAGACTCATATTGTTCAAAGTCCAAAGCATATTCATTAGGTATTCCCATAGAGAGAATACTATGAGCTTTAATCTCCATCTTTCTCTTAGCCTTGTCAATTTCACTAACAATAGTAATTTCTTTGCCATCATCACCCTTCCTAGGAAGAGTATCACCTTTTTCCACAACATCCCATAGAGCATAATCAATCATGCGAATATATTGCCTTATTCGCATCCTCCAGATTTGGTACTCACCATGCTTGAGCATGGGTACCTTTGAAGAAGTTACCATGTGAGTTTCTCGTCGACATCTTATCTTCCTTGAACAAAACTTAACTTGACCTCTTCTTGATTACAGTTTCTAGATCACAAGCTCTGATACCACTTGTTGATCCCAGCTGAGCAAACGATCTAATATAGAAACTGACTTAGAATAAAAGCTTATTAAGTATTACGCGGAATTTAAAACTTAATCTTAAGAAGAAGAACAGTTAACATTCAACACCTCAATATTATTTATTAATACGAATACTCTTACAATATTAGGGTTTTGCAACCTTGAAGTGTATCGACCTTAGATATAAAACTTATGTATCTCTAATCTAACCTAGAACCTCCTTTTATAGACTAAGGAGTCCTTTACATAATACAATACGTAACCTACAAGATAAATATCTTTTCCATATTTATCTAATACAATAAACTAAACCGACTATACAAAACTAGCAGTGGTTACAATATATTGTCCGTGGTTACACACTACTACTAGCCGTGGTTGTCTTTATCGCGGTTACATTCTTCTCGTCCTGCGGGTTATATCAAACCTGTCCGTGGTTCCAAAGACTTAAAGTAATTCATGATTCAAGGAACCAAAAACCCAACAAGTATAAATACCCCTTCCATCCATGGAAGGGGTGGTGCTTCATTCAATCTAACCTTTTACATTTGAGAACCAAGTCTCTACCAAGAAAACACCCAACTCTCTAACTTTCTTTCTCTAATGGCTAACATGTATTTTGATCATCCAAGACCACCCGAATCATCAAACACAATAATATTTGGATCCTAACAATTGGTATCAAGAGCCATGGTTATGGTGTTGTGTTGATTTGTGTGGTTTTTGTACCATGGTTATTGTGTTTCATTGATTTATGCTGTTCGGCCAGTGTTCTTAATACCAAGCTGTATCATTTTTTGGTCAAAAGATTATGTCTTTTCTTATTCTTGTGGTTAACTATTTTAACATGTATTTGGTTTCAACTTTTTGGTCATAATCACACGTTAATATCACAGCTTTAAACATTTTTTACATGTCTTGTGTCAAGTTTTTGGTCCAAAACAATGATAGTAATATCATCAGCTCTTGTGTCAAGTTTTGGTCATAAGGTCGGACTTATGCGGTCAAAATGAAGCATTCTTATGCGCTTTTGGGTAAGAATGATAGTATGATAAAATGACTTGTATTTCATGCTAACGAGTTGGTCATATGTCCTTCATGGTGACTTGTCTTGACAAGTCGTCCAGATTCTATGTATCTGGTCTTAGCGAGTTGTGGTGATACCTAGCGACTTGTTATTGAACAAGTTAGCGACTTGTGTGCTTTATAATGATAGCGACTTGGCTACTTGTTATTTAACAAGTAGCGACTTGTGACTTAAACGGTTAGCAACTTAACTCAAAACTCGGCTAGCGACTTGTCATAAGCTAGCGACTTGAATCTAAACCATTGACTGTAGCGACTTGACTTGACAGAAAGAAGATGAAAAAGAGCTTAACCATGACCACAAAACATATACCTATACCAACATACACAACCTCTGGTTAATACCATCATCAGTCCTGAAACATCACCTCATCCCAGATTTCAAAACAAAATCATTCAAAAATAAAAATAAAAACGTAATCGTAATCTCTCTGATTATTTCATGTATTGATATCAAGACCATTCAAAGGTTCTCACACATAATCATCTCTTCACAGATCCACAACAGATTTTATCATGTGTGTATGTAATAAGTCATTCGACTTCATTTGTTTTTCTTTTCGAAAATAAAGAAACAAGGAAAACAATAATATTACCTTATTTCTTTGATTCGTTCAAAGATCTAAACGAAAAAAAAAACAAAACAAAACAACCTTTTACACCTACCCGAGACCCATCCTAGGATCTTGAAGCATTTGACTTGCTTTCTTGAACTATTTGTACGGTGGTGTAGATGTTGTCTTTTGATTGAGGTAGTTTGATTCATTGTAATGAGATTTGATTTGTTGTGATGAAGAGGGTTCTGAGATTTAAGATTTGATTCGTTCAAGATTGAGATTCGTGAAGCTCAACCTATGGCATGGAAGGCACTCACACCATCCCTGTGGCGGTTGTTTAATCAGGAGATATATCTTAGGGTTTGATATGAGAAGATTAAGGTGAGAGGCGGAGGATATGTGATTAGGTTAATAATGTGCAACCTAATATGTAGGGTATTTTGTGTTTTAAATACCTAAGTATGTGTATTCATATGGATCAGACTTCACACGTTCTCATGGGCCTTGGGTGTGTAAATCACTGTTCACGAATGTTTATAATTGGTTAGAATTTAACGTGAAGTATTGAGCTTGTAGTGTCTTTTTCATTTGATGTCAAGAATGGCTGAATCCATTTTTCTTAGACCTATGTGGATAGATTGGTTGTGGAAATTGTATTGATAAATCGTTCATTGTCCGAATGATATTGGAAAATGTTCATAGGCCGAATATATTATTGATGAAGTTGGCATTTAGGTTGGTCTCATAAGTTTGCTTGAATGGATCTGAGAATGGGATTTGTGTTGAGCAGTAATCACAATTTTGTATCATCTCATTCAAATTATGTTCGGAGGTTTATCGAATTCTAGAGGATCGAGTATATGCGATGTGGTTGGACCGCACATTGCCTTTTTATTAGCTTTGAAGTTAATCTGTTACATCGGCTGAAAAGATATATTGTGAATATGGATTAACGGATTTTAAATATACTTGGTATTGTGATCTGTCTTGGGAATATGGGTTAAAGCGATAAATTGGACTGAGCTTAATGGATTCTGAATCGGATGATTGAACTGGGCTGATATAGATTAATAATTTGTCTTGAGAATTTATGAAATTGGATTTTATGAGATCTAATCATGTGTGTTAATTATGAGTTTTGGAAGATGAGATTTGATGTGATTTGATGATTTGAATTGATGAGATGTTGAGATTCATTATGTTATGAGGTTTGGCAGTTTGGTGTATACACTTTCACGGAGATTGTTACGTCACAGCTTTAATTAATATTGGAAAATGTTGACTACGGGGTTGTTTGGACGGTATTACTTATTTGGTTTTAAAGTGAAGTTTTCCGAGCACGTTTACTTATTTTGTCTTCTTTCTTTCTACTCTTCCGCGAAGATGACTTGTTTGGGCTTATATAGAGTGTGATAAAGACTTGGCTATTTAGTTGCGTTTGTGATTCTTTCTAGGTTAACACACTACGTAGCTATCACTTCGGTGTCTCACTCAGTTAAGAATGTCAAGAGGTTTTGTACATTGGGTACACCGTTTCTTCTTCACAAGGATTAGTACAAGTTTAAGTAACAAATCTTGGGGAAGTTCACTTCATGATCAAGTTTGGCATATCGGGTTTACCTCACCATGTTGTCACTACAATAGCCAAATGTAATGCTGAATGATGTGTTTACCAAAAGTGTCGGATGGGTGATGATATTATTGATGTTGGATAATGGACCGCTGATGAACCAGCTGATGTTCCCTAAAACGGATATTCACCGAAACCAAAGTTGTCATAACAATATCTGCTTCTATTGTTTACGCTTTTGTCTTGATTTTGTAAAACCGCAAAAGAACCTATTTCTGCTTAAATCAAAGACTTGTAAAATCCCGTGACAATGGAAACATCCTGGTAATAGTAAAGTGCATTTCCGAATCTATCCTACGATTTATTCTTGGTTTTGTAAAATCCCGTGAAAGAAACTATTTCTCAGTTTAAACCATAGAATTGTAAAATTCCATATTGATGGAACCATCCTAGAGAAAGGAAAGTGTGTTTCGGGATCTTATTTGATGCTGGTGCTACGGTTTCTACTTCGAACAAGGGTTAAAAGGGTGTACTTCATGAATTGGATGTGTGTTTGGATATTCGTCATGACAGTTTGGTTATTACTTGGTTTTATGGGGTTATGTGCTTTTAACCATGGTCGGGATGTAAATCATTACATTCACCTAAAACGCTAAAGGAGGCTAGATGTGAGCTTTTAATCAAGATGTGACAACAAGTTAATTCACTATTATTTATTTGAGGTTGAAGTGAAACATCACGGGCTAGTGTACTTAGTATCCGGCTGTATCGAGGATGGTTGGATGAAGATTCTTCTAGATCCTTGTCAAGCTTATTATCAAAACTAAGACTTGGAAATCTAGTTATTGTGGGTGACTTTTTCCTTTCTTTTACCACTTGGGAAATTAGGCTCTTATCATCTCAAAATAACTATCACTTAAAAGGAGTTACGTTTAGTGTCGTCACATTCAATTGCGGGATTTTCAAGAGGTGATGTGCATCTTATACTTGATGGTTGGTTGGTTGAAGATTATAGAGTACTTAGAGATTTAAAAGGGCATGAATTCATTAATCTTCTTTGTTACACATGTGCAAGTTTAAGTCACGAAGTTTGGGTTATTCTACTGTGGTCAAATTTATATTAAGTTATCTCCATCACCGTCAATGCAGAGCTTCATCAATGATAATGGGGATGATTACATGTTTTGCTAAGAGAGTGTATAGAGAGAGAGATTATGACGCTTGAATACAATAGTTCAAGCCTCGCACTCTAAAGAAAAGAAAAAGTGTACGCTATAAGCGCTTTATCTTAAAAAGAAGAGAAATCTTCTTATGACGCTTGAATACAGTTCAAGCCTCGCTCAAAGAAAAGAAATGTGTACGTCAAGCGCATTTCTTCGAAGAAGAGAAATCTTCTTATTATGACCATTCTCATCCACATGCTTCATACTTTTCCATGCTGCTTCACCCATCAAGTGAACCGGCTACCATCGATTGTTTTCTCATTCCACTTGCTCGATTATAATGAAGATGGCGACATCATGTGCTTATTTCGCGGAAGAAAGTGTGAATAGAACATTCGGATGATTTTCACTTACTTAATCAAGAATGGCAACTCTGTACGCAATTCTTGAGGGGAAAAAGTGTGAAAATTATTGCATGGTTGATTATATTTGAGAATAAATGGTCAAGCGGCTCTAACTCATGTAAGAACCGAGCTTCTTCTTATGGTCATCTTTACATGGAGTTTCTTAAGAGGTTGGTTGACATCTTCCTCGGATTGATGAGTTTTATCGACAAAGTTAGCGGTTAATGCTTAGTATACATCAACATGATGATTCCGAACAATCTCTGTTCTTGTTTGATGTGATTGGTAGTTTGGTGTTACCATCTTGTGTGTTAGTTCGCGGCACGATTCTTGATTCCTTGATGAACATCTTTATGTTCTTGTTTGATTGGGAGGGATTTTAGTTAAAGGGATTTGCAAGATGTAAGTTAATTGGGATGCTTTTTAGTGGGATGCTTTTTGGTGTGAGTTGAAGATGTTAACTATTTATTCCCCAATTGGACAATCTTGAAGAAGGTCGAGTCTGATCGGTTCTACATTCTCTGCTATATGTTGGAAGACTAAGGCGAGTTGCATTTTATTATCTAAAGACTTCTTCTTAATCAGGCATTTATCAAGCAGTTGTCGGTTTAGGGAGGCACTAATTGGGGGAGAGTGAAAAGACAGATTTAATCCCCAATTAGACTTGCTCACATTCTTTCTTCAGCAAGTTGATTCTCACAAGAGTTCAAGTGTTCTTCTCATAAATATTTCAAGTATTTGGGCATTCAAAGAGTTTTTGATTCTGAAGTATCAAAACCAGAAAGGGGGAAGGAGACAAGCATCTAAACGCGAGTAAAACTTGATGTACTTAATACTTCTAAGAAATTGAAGACATCGGGAAGACAAATGTTATTAAGCGAGAGAGAAACTCAAGGTTTGACTCATGTGGTAAACTTGATGAACTTAACTCTTATAAGTGATTGAAGATATCAGGAAAACAATTGTCATGACGTGAGAGAATCTCAAGGTTTTACTCATCAAGGCTTATGGTGTTATTCTTATTCCAACTATGTGGGGAAGCGTGGAAGAGAGTTAGTTTAGAAGATAAAGAGGTACACAAGTGCGTGATGATCTCGATGTTATCACAATCATCGGAAGGAGAGAATTGTGTACATTGGAGATGCTCAATTTGTTCCTTGAGGGCTTAATCGGTGATTGAGAGATATAATCACTTATTCGGAGTTGACATCCTTGAGATAATCGGTGACTTGGCTTGCTTCTTCAATGTTATCAGTTATTCCTTCCTTGGGTATTGGTATACTTCGGATACTTGAGCTTCATACGATCATGGGGAAGAAAAATGTGAACATGGGGAGGTGTTTTCATTCCCTCATGATGTGTATTGGAGAGCTCTTGGGTATTGGTGTACTTCGGGTTCTTGAGCTTCATACACGATCATTCGGGAAGAAAAATGTGAACATGGGAAGGTGTTTTCATTCCCCTCATGATGTGTGTTCGGGAGAGATCTTGAGCATTATACTGGTATTTGCATTATTTCAACTACTTGGGGAATTGTTCTCTTGACACCTTTTGGAACGGATTACTTCAGACATCAGTGGAAAAGGAACTTGAGAAGATTATTTAAATGTGGGATGATACGTTGCTGTTCTTCTATTGGATGGTATAACCTCGAACGGAGAATCTTGATTATCGTTCTTAAATGGAGCAACGGGATTTATGGTAATGGTGTGCTTCTTTGTGCACCTGGCTAAGGGAAGCTTGTAAGAAAGCTTTGAATCACCTCATAAAAGATTTTTCGGTTTGGGGGCGCCAAGTCTCACTTTCAGATGGTTCAATTTCTCTCAATTCAGAAGCCTCGAAAGCTTTGGTGGTGAATGTTTAGAGATGATGACTATCTTCTACAACGGGCTTTCGATATCCTTATCTCTGTACTCGTATCATCATCTTCTTTAACTATATCATCTATTCTATCCTTGTATATATTTATTAAAAACCAAATACAAAAATATAAAACCAAGAAAATAGAAAAATATAAAATCATCAAAAACCATAAAAATCGAAAATTTAAAAATACCAAAAATATGTTTTCCAAGACATGTTACGGTATCGATAACATCTACGGTCTTAGAAATGTCATTCAATAATGGCACGGGGACTTTAGATGAAGTTCGAGCAGGAGGTGTAAATATTCTTTCTAAACATGTCTTAAATGGCTTCTGATTTGTTGTAACGGTACTTGAAATATGGCTACAGTTGCTGATTGTAACCGTGCTTCAAATATGGCTTACAGTTATTTCGGTGTAACCCATGCTTTAACTATGGCTTGCTATTATTTGAGATACAACCGTTCTTTAAGAAAAGGAAAGTGATGCGCTAAACCATTTCTCAAAATTCGTGCACTTATCCTAAAACAAAACAAGGAAAGCATGTCGTCAAAAAGGCTGCTTTGTTTCTACAAATGTTTTCCGTCTAAAATTCTTGAGAAAAATATTTGTTTTTCAAAATGGTGGTAAATGAGTTGCTTGAAAATCAATCTTATTCAGAGTTTTAGAAATAAATTGAAAACTCAATCAATGACTTGGCAGCTTTTAAACTTTTCAAAAATTGAGTCACTGATTGAGGGGGATAATGTTTTCAAATGTATATCATCTAACGGGCTTTCTTAATTATCCTACGTGCTTAATTAAAAATGATAATTGCCTATGTCGAAGGACTAGGAATTTAGGATATGATTGTTAGGATTAGATGATTATAGTTTGATGAAAAACATTATTCCCATGCCTTTAGATGAACGATTGATATGTTGAATTGACTTTTATTAGTCGATTGTTGTTTGGGTGATGTCGACCACCATATATTTGTGTGTGTGTTCACTAGCATTATCGAGGTATATTGGTATAAAGAATGTTCGATCCGGATCCCACAATTGAAGATGATTGGATGCCGAAAGGAAAGGGTAACTATATCTTGGGTTGACAAATGAAGAAGCGGAGCTTAATTGGACTTCTATGGAGAGTTGGCATAAATGCAACGTAAGAGGTCTCCTTGCATGTGAGATGGTTTTCTTAAGTGATTGAAGAAGCGGGCTTAATTTGACCTCGGTTGGCATTCAAAATGCAGCGTAAGAAAGTCTCCTTTGCATCGTGACAGGTTTTCTTCGAACCCTCTACAACAACAGAGCTTCTCAACCACCTAACGTATCTTTGTGCGGGATACCATTTTTAAACAATTTTGAATAATTTGATTAAATTGTTTTGAAAATGGAAAAATATTGTTTTGAAAATATATTGGACTAAATTTTGAAAATCACCGGACTTCTTTTTTTTCAAAACCTAAGTCACTCAATTATTGACTTCTTGTCATGATTGAGGGAGAGTGATTTAAATAAAATATTTTCAAACGATATTTCTTCACAAATTTCCGTTTTGTACAATAATTAAGTGGTGATCTAAAGATTTAATGTTATGTCATGGTATGATTTTCTTTAGAATCAAGATCTTTCAAAATGAAATTTTTTCTGTTCTTGTTTGATTGTGAAATTGTTTTATTTTACCTAAAGGTCTCTTAAAACAATCATACGACACTAACAATCTTTAATGTCTTAAAATGGTCCTTATCTGTCATTTTTCAAAGTTAAATCAAGCCACGTCTTTCCCAAAATCTTTTAAATGATTTAAATCAATTGGGATCACAAATCTCAAAAGGTTTGAAATTTTGATTGGGGTAGAGATCGTGATTTAAATCTCTTATCTGTTTAAATGGAATTGGTTTTAGTCCTTTAAAGGCACTCCTGCCTCCATGTGCCAAGCGATTTCATACACAATGCACATGTTGAGGAGGAGGATTTATCCAAAAACATGATGTGTATTTAAACCAGGCCACATTCTCTATGTTTTCTAAACCGTATTAAATCACTTGGGATCCAAAATCTCAAAGGGTTTGATATTTTTGATCGGGGAGAATTTGTGATTTAATAATGAAATTTGATAAAAAGTGATCATTTTGATTTAATTGTGCGGTGCTCTCTCATATGTGCTAGCGGCTTTCGAATCTTGAAGCACATATTGAGGAAGCAAACAAACTATCGAGGTATGCAGCTTTAAAGTGATTTATAAAGTACCTTGATTGAGTTTTAAATGGTTTCTTAATGGCTTGTGTGTTCGTGGATGTGCTTCAAAAACTCTTGCCTCTATGTGATAAAATGATTTCAAATATCCTATGCACATATTGAGGGAGATAATTTACCAAGAAAATCAAATGGCTTTTTAGTATGAAAATTGTGATCAAAGAAAATATTTCAAAGTCCTCTTGCCTCCATGTGCTAAACAATTTCAAATCATATGCACATGTTGAGGGGAGCATTTTCTAAATGATCAAAACTATTAAGGTACAAAATGCTTTGATCTCGTATCACAAGTACCTTGATTGTTTTCCAAATGATTTTTCAATTGGTTTCATGAAGGAAAGAACAATACCAAAAGACCGACCAATTTACTTTATGCATGGAGTTATAAGGATGGATAGGTTAGGTATTTGTTCCACGATCGCGAGCTAGGAGGGATCTACCAGGGACAATCCACTAGATAGTGTAGAGTCCTTAGGTATGTTGAAAAAAGGAGATAAATGAGAATATGGGAAGAGTGCGGATTGAGCTAAGCTAAATGGAATAAACCCAACAAGGTTCTAGTTATGAAGTCTCGGTAAGCACTGAAGGGGTTGAAGAATGAAAAAAATGAATGTGAAAAAGGGTGAAAAGAAATAGCCCTCCAATAATTCAACCTTAGAGAAGCGAGGGTTCAATACATATGCTACTTGTGTTTACTAAGGTAACAGCGGTATTGAAGACAAGGCGTCATGGACCCGATGACCCTTGCACTAACCTTCCCAAGCTACTCAAGTTCCTCTTAAAGGACTTGTTTCATTCTCAGAGGCAGGCATCTATCGACTTTCTCTTAGAGATTGTTGATATTGAAGAAGGAGACCCTCTCCCTAGTCTCGGCATAGGAACCAAATGTGCACGATTGAGTCTAGAGCCCAGAGATCATCCACAATATCTCATTAGGACACTAAATTCTTGAAGACTTGCTGTTTCACACAATGTGGAAAGTAAATATATATTAAGAGTCCTACGCTTTATCCTTGTGGTATTGCGGAACATCGAGTGATATGTAAAATATTCACAATGAAGATGGAAAGCCTTCTAGAGCCAACATCAAACAAGCTCTTGGTAGGTGACATGTGAGATATTCTCGTAAGATCAAGCTTGTGACAACTGGATAGAAAGCGATGGGGATTCAATCTTGAATCAACCTTGGTCCAGGAAATGAATTGGCGAATACTTTTGGAAAAACCGTTCGATGTGCAAATCTTCTTTTCTCTAGCACGTCGAATGTATATTCATTTAAACACAAAGGTATCTCTGATTGAAAAATACTTTTAGAAAAACCAATCGATGTGCGAATCTCTTCTTTTCACTAGCCGCGTCGAATGTGTACTCATCTTTTAAATACAAAAGTATTTTGATTGAAAAAGATAATCTTTTCAAAAACCTTCGTTGTATTGCAAAACTCTTTCTTCAAGCAATACACGATTGTTTTTCAAATCATTTTTCATCAATCGGTGAATCTCAATTATTTGGTTCACTCACTCCGTGTTGTCTTCTTTGAGACGTTCGGTTTGAGAACGACTAGAAACATTCTTGAAACCTGTCAAGGAGATTCTTAGGAATCCTACACGATCCGCGAGCGTACTATGCTTGATCAGCGAGGGCACGTGGGCGTGTACCTCAATTCAGCGAAAGTGATCAAAGACACTTCGTGTGTTTTATTGCTAGCGTTGTTTCGCGGTACATTTGGGCGGTTGCGGTGATCGGAATTGAGGAGTCAATCTAAAGCCGCATGCTCACGGCATCCACATTTAATTTGAAGAAATCATGGTAGGTGCATATCTTCATAACACGGCTCGATATTTCATACTATGCTTCACTTCAACTGCGCAAATATCATGAACCAGTAAGGCTTATTACTCGATGGAAAGATGTCATGATTCAAAAGTGTGAGCATGTCGGTCCCAAAGTCACAACTTCACATGATGGCAACACAATAAAGGGTGATCCGAGAGATTTCTGTGGTGATGATCTCAAATAAAGCTCGAAGATCATCAAAGATGTGGATCAGTTCAAAGACCTCCACTGAATGTACAAAACTATGCGGACTTTGAAGAATCGCTACAAAAGCACAAAGATTGCGGAATTGAAGAATTGAAGTCTACGAGCTCAAGAACAAAGTCAAGAATAGAATGCTAAGATTTGAAATGTAAAACATGGGGTGACCTCCCTTAGGGGAGATTGTTAGGAATTAGAAAATTCCATGTTAAAGTGTCGGTCACCCCAAATGTTATCTAGCATAAGTTAGCTCGTAGACTTGTCATTAGTTATGTTATTTAGTAGTTTATTAGTTAGTGTGTAGCGTAGAATAGTTTAGAGTAACACGTGTGGAGGAAGGAAGGGTCTTTACCTTTGTATACCTGATCCACAGGCCGATAGGAGGTCGTGTTGTTTGTTAGTATAAATACCCCTTCCATCCATGGAAGGGTTGGTGCTTCATTCAATCTAACCTTTTACATTTGAGAACCAAGTCTCTACCAAGAAATCTCCCAACTCTCTGCTTTCTCTTTCTAATAGCTAACATGTATTTTGATCATCCAAGACCACCCGAATCATCAAACACAATAATATTTGGATCCTAACAACTACTAAAA
>OU343224.1:336586271-336660915 GCA_910596185.1 Chrysanthemum makinoi
TCTGCAAGGATATCTCAGATATTTGACTTATATGCTGAGAAATATGAGTTACAAGATTATAGTAAATCTGATAATCATTATGATGGATTACCAAATACTGAATTCGGTAAATTACTCATACTATGAATGTTAAAGATGTTGTCCATAAAGATAATCAATTTTGGAAATTTGGTTTATCTTGATAGTTAGACTAGAGAATGAAGATGAGTTTCTTCAAAGAGATGGAAAACTCTAGTGGTTTAAATCTCCGTGTATAAATCATATGGACAAAATTGTACACATATTTAATGCATGTTTTATGACAAGATTATTAATCATACTTAAGCAATTAATTGTGATTGAATATTCTTTCTTAGACACATTAAATATATAAAGATGATAATTGTCATACTTGTTTTCATTAATATGAAATATGACAATAGAATATCAAAACTCTTTCTTGAAAAATTACTTGAGCGAGGACGGTAAGTAATCGAAAGGTTTTTTTGAATTCATATAAACTTTGGAAGTGTACGAAGTGCAATAATTCATGAATTGATAAATGCATGCATCTATGAAATTATTCTTATGTTTAATTATTAAATCCTAGTTTTGATTTATTGTTGAAATAAGATAAATTTTAAGTATTCCTAAAAGCTAGTGGGAGCAGTGGCGGACCTAGCCAAGAAACCAAGGTGGTTCCTTGATTTGGTCAACGCGAAACTTTAACTAGTCACCAACGCAAATGGTAATTTTTCTGGTCAATTGGCTCGTCCATAATATGTAATATTGTTCGTTTTGGACATAAGTCACAAACAACGCTCATAATTTCTTAGTGCATATATACTTCAAATCTCTTTGGTATATTGGTGATGTGGGATTCACCAAATATTTCAACTTAAGAAAACAGATTTAAAGAAATCAAAAGCAATGTTATAAAACGTAAACCATATATTCTCAACTCTCACTATAACATATTGCTTTCACCACATAGTAAGACAACAAAATATAAATATACAACGTAGCTTTAAACATAATCACATTCGGCATCGGAGCATTTTTACCTACAAAATATACCTCTAAGAGCAAAGGGTAAGGAGGCTTTTTAACATGCCAAATGCACCCATCTTCTCTTTTGGCGTGTGAAATACCTTACCATGCAAAGTGCCAAATTCATGTTAAAAGTAATTGAGCTATTCAAATGGCTTTACGCCAATTGTATGTTTATTTGTTTTTGTATTTGTGCTGTGTGGGTATTTTAATGGGGATTTTGTGACCAATAATATGTTATGGTGTATGAGGGAGGGTATTTTAGTTATTGGTGAGTTATTAAGAGGTGTATGATGTGGCGCTGAGGTGGCATACCAATAACGTGTTATTGGTATCCACGATACCTTGTGCTCTAACATCCATAGAGGGTCTTGATGGCAAGTTATCTATATAATTTGGTTTAAAGCATTAAAAAGTTGAAAAAGTCAAATATTATTGTCATGCAAACTCAAAAAGCAACTTATTCTATTCCCTTTCTTATTCATTGTACGCCATGCTCTCTCTCTCTTTTCACAATCTTCCTTTTCTCTTCAGTTTTTTTATCCTTGAACCATCTATCTTCCCATTCATCAAACACAAGTAACAAATCAAGAAGATATATCTTTCTTTGTCTGCTCCTTTCTACCAAAATGTCATCCTAAGGTGGTTCCTGGCACCTTTCTAAGGTAGTTCCTAAAACCTCTTCATACATAACCTCTATACGATTTGGTTGGCTAAGGTGGTTCCCGGGCACCACCTACGCATAAGGTAGGTCCGCCCCTGAGTGGGAGTAATATGTTAAGGTTTTAAATCTTATATGTTGTATAACATATAGGAAGTAACATTCCTTGTAAGTTAAAGGTTAAGTCTTAATTTGGAATAAAACTTCACTTGTAAGATTTAAGAATTAAAACATATAACCTTGGAATATATGTGTTTATTATCAATAAACATGTGCAGTAAAATAAATGATTCTAATAAAACATGATATATCATTTGGGAATTGGATAAATATCTTTTGACAAGATAGAACCTAATGAGATCTAAGTTTGACCTGTAGATTCATCATGTACATCATGTTGTGTATTAAAATTGTTATATCATTCTTGAATAAGAAGTGATTTGACAACATTGATATCTAACTAAAAGTTATTAGATAACTTGTGTAATGAATATTCTAATAGAATTACATCCTCGACTAATTGTCTTCAGATTCTATGGATGAACAATATGTCAAATGTTGTGCAAATTGTCATCAGCTTCAAACTTGAAAGTTTGGAAGATATCAACCATTACACAATAAGATATTAAAGTTTACGGAGTTTTAATGAGCATATTGTTGTTTGTATACAATGATACTGGTTTAATTGAGATGACACTCAATACTAGTCATGGTAGGATTTCATCCTTGTTAATGGCCATGTGAACTAGTTGTGCTACTAAGAGCGCAGTTGCATTATACATTAAAAGAATATGAATACTTTAAACTTTAAAATGTTTGAAAGTTTAAATTGTCATAAATTGGTGATAGAGGATGTCACACACTTTATGAATTATTATGTGGATTGGTGAATGCACACATACAAGGACTTCACTAATTGAATTTTTGAAATAAGTATTCTCAAAATTACGATAGATCAAGTTGGTTGATTTATGTCTTGTCAACAAGTATGATTGTCATTGCTTGAAGCATAATCCATCAACTGAAATTTTCATGCTTTTGATCTATTTGGTATTTGGATAAAGGATGTTAAACAATTGTTATAATAAATCAAGTACTTTCTATGTTTGATTTTATAATATATTGTATCCTATATTTGCATGTTTAATCCGTGAATAAATTTATTTATTCTAAATCGTCCGTTGTCGATTAATGATATGGGAGTATTGTTAAACTAAGACAAATCTGAGAGATATGGTAGAATATACTTGAAAGTGTATTGATGAGAATGCATACCAATTTCAGATGATATTCAATGAATTGAATATAGGACTTATCCCAACTACATGATTTTACTTTATGGATATTGTTATTAAGTAAATCATGAATAGTTATCCTCGACTTGAGATACTTATAAGTGTGTCATGAATGTAGTGCACTTCGTGGAACAACTTAACGCTATAATGCAACCGTAGTCATAAGGGTTGTTTCTCAAGTGTTGCAAAGTTCATGGGTTATACTTGTAGTCAAGATAGAATTTGTTCCTTCAAATTTATTTGGAGTTTAATATCATTGGGCCCTCGTAGGGTTGACAAGATGTTTGTGTGGCCACACCCAAAATCTCCCTAAATATGTTTAGAAGATTTGGTAATCTTGCTCAATCACTTATAACAGAAACGAATGGTTGAATAAAGAATGACTTAATTCCATATATTTATTTAACATGGTATTAGAAACAAAAGGATAATAATAATGAGAAATCATTAAAAGGTTTTCCAAGAGCCTTGCTCGAGTTGTACTAGAGGCATCGAAGTGTTGCTAGACGCTAACCGATGTGATCACTCTATTAAGATATGTCCGAGTGGGAGCTGTTGGTTTAATGGACAATAAATTAATAGACGTGTGTTAGGATCGAACTCGAGACCACGGGATTGCACACTTTGCGTATGAGAATTAAAGTTAATAATTAAATGTAATAGTTATATTTATTTATTAATTAAACGAAATAATTATAACGGACGTTAAGTAATTAGTTGTAATGGACTAACGGTCGTTAAATGTAATTGGAAAGGACTAGAATGCAAATTAATATTGGGAAGGTTCCGGAATCTCTTGTGGGATACTCTATCCGATCGGCCACAAGGAAAACGCAACCCATCTCCAACTCAACTTGTTCTCCAAGTTTAGTTAAGTATATATACAAGGCTAGGGGTCTTGTGTTTTGCATCTCTTGTACTCATTATGCTAAAACCTAAATAGTTTTGTGTGTGTTTTTGCATAATTCGGTCGACAACACCTTATGGGTGTCGATCCAAAGCTTTTCCAAAACAAAGTTATTTGGTTTAATTAAAACTAGCATTCCTTTAATTCGGTATAGTACGTGTGTACAAGAAAGTGGTACTAACACATTATTGTTAGTATTCTTGGATTGAATTACAAAACGGTAAGGGGTAATTCACATAATCCTATAAACCCTAATTAGGGTTCATCCAATTGCTAGTTTTGTGGATTTGTTTCTTGTTCGGCTAGAATCAAGAAAGGTACGTATATTCTTGTTTATGTTGATTAATTATTCGTTAATCTTTCCTATACGCTTCCGCATGTGTACTTGATGTTTATTGTTTATATTTATGATTAGTCATGTTATATAATTCCAACAGGTACCTCATTAGATTTATTATCAAAGTCACTATGTATCTCAAGCATACCAGAACATAAAGCCAAAAAGCAATAAACATTGTATCACTTCATGTCGATAAATCCAAGAACGACACTACTAACTTCAAATTCTGACAAAATTTATAACATACTGATATTAAAGTTCTTGACCCGAGAGATCTATTTGCCCCTCATTTTCTCAGCTCGACACGCTCATTCATCGAAGGATTCGACTCAGTGAATCATAGTTCCTATGGGATATGAGTCGTTTATTCGAATACCAAAAATGGAGTTACTCCGCTTAGTAATCAAGGCTATATTTGTTAGGAATTAGAAATTCCAGGTATTAAAGAGTCGGTCACCTCAAGTATATGTAATCGTTAGAAAGCTCGTAGTCATAGTTATTTTCTTGGGCTCAACGAATCAGATTGTACTGCCTTGGAAAGGAAAATGGTGTCAACATTCTCCAATCCATTGATGAAGGACCGTATCGAGTTGAGACGACTAGAGATGTACTTGATACGCAAGATGGAACTCGATTTACGGAATGGACAAGCCAAAGATGTATGATGAGCTTGACGATAAGGAGAAAAAGAGATTCGATGTGATATCGTGGCTTCAAACATTGTTCTTCAAGGTGTTCCTAAAGACATCTACAAGCTGATCAATCACAACACCAAGCAAAGGCATATGGGATAATGTCAAGATGCTTCTCTCGAGTTCTAATTAACTATGGAAGACAGAGAATCACAACTCTATGACGAATTTGAACACTTCAAGATGAAACCGGATGAGAGTGTCTATGAGTACTATGTGAGATTTCATAAGTTGGTGAATGACATGAGGAACATCGAATGACAATGCCTAACATTCAACTGAACTCAAAATTTGTGAACAACATGAATCCCGAATGGCACAAGTTTGTCACCTCTGTGAAGCTCACTAAAGGATTGAAGAATACAAACTATGAGCAACTCTATGCCTTCCTCCTTCGGAATGAGAGACATGCTATGTTTGAAAAATTGGTTCTTAATCGGTTCAAAACCAACCGAGGAGAGACAAGCTCGTCTAATGACTCAACCGCCTTCTACTCAAACATCGGAATCACAACCAAAGCCTCACAAGTCATACCCATGGGAAATGGTAATCACAAACTAATTCGATCCTATGTTCAAACAAGCCGATGATGCACACGTGGGAAACATCATTAATCAACTAGCTCTTCTGATTAGTCAAAACATGAATTCTCTCCCACAAACCAATAACAACCTCGTAACATCATCTAACCCACAGAATCAAGCTACTGTTAAAGATGGGAGGATCGTGGTGCAACCAGTTCAGAAAGACAGATGATCGGGAAGAGGTGGAGTGGTAGAGGTTATGTTGGTAATCAGAACCGAGGAAGGAATGGAAATCAAGGTCAAGCTAAGCCGATCAAATGTTATAACTGTGGTGGTGAGGGACACATTGCAGGAACGCACATCTCCAAAGCGTCCACGAATGCTGATTACTTGAGAGATAAGATCTTGCTTGTGCAAGCTCAGGATAATGGTGCTGCTTTGGATGAAGAGGAATTGTTGTTTCTAGCTGAGGGCAATGCCAAGACCTATGATGCGAGATGTGGATGAGCGCCTATTCAGAGATAGGTCACAATCATCATAATGCCTTTCAAGTCGCCGATTGTGATGCATACGACTCTGATGTGGATGATGGACCTCAGACACACAATCTTTATGACTAGCATTTCTCCAATGGTTTCTCCCAAGGTCTCCTCTTCACCACAAGCTGGCCCATCCAAAGACACACTCATCTCAGAGGTACTAAAACTATACGATGATGCTTATGTGCAAAAGATGCATGACAAAGTACTATCAACTGAAACTTTTGTATCAAATATTGAAAATATGGGTAATATCAATGTTGTCCCATATGATCAATATGTGAAACAAAGTGAAAGTGAAGTTGTACCAAGTGATGCATCTCCTGCATTCAACAATGACTATATTTTTGATGAATACACCGCCTGTACGATGAGTCTGTAATATATGTATTAAATGCCTATAAAGAACGTGTTGCTATTTATGAACAACGTGCTAAATTTGAGTTGACCACTCGTGAGCAGGAAATGGATGACCAAGTGCGTACAATTATTAGAAAAGGTAATTTTAGAGAAGAAGTATTAAAACAAGAGTTAAATTCCTTGCAAGAAAAGCTTTCTAAAACTGCTAAGCAAAAACAAGAACTTCAAGAAAATGTGAAAATGCTTAAGCAAGAATTTAATGCAAAGGAATCAAAACTCTTGAAAGATTTTTCTAATCTGAAAACTTTGAAAAACAAACTTGAAAACAAGTTGTACATACAAGGGAACACCATTCAGATCGCTCACATGATCACTATGCATAGGGTCCTAAGCGATAAGCATAGCATTCCCCTTGTTAAGGAACCAAATCCAGAGGTCATTAAAAGGGCTAGAAATGCTCATAAGGTTCTTTATGATGGCAATGAAATCCTTAAACCTAGACGAAACCTAGTTGCGTTGAGTGCACTGAGGAAGATAAGAAATCAGATGAAGTCACTAGGAAAAGATGAACAAGAAACTAGATGATCCTAAATGTAGAGAGAAGAAAATAAAGATCACACCCCATGATTACAAGAAGGAAAACTGGATTTCCTTGAACATGTTTAAACCTCGGACATTGTTGACTCCCGAACAAGTTTTCTGGAAAATGGATTTAGATAAGCGAAAGCTGAAAATATTGTTGAAACAAACCCTCCTCTTTGGAAAATGCCTAGAGCGACGGTGTATCCTCCTAATACACCAATGCATCTTGTTCCTAGAACAATTGCCACTAAAAGCAAGACCTTAATTAGCCAATATGTTATACTTCAACTATTTGTTGATTTTGAGAAAACTTGCAAGAAAAGGATCACACCCACTGGTATTACGGAAGGAGAAAGGGGTTTTGAGCAAATGAAAGAATGTTATTTAATTGAGGTCATGCCTTTCTTTAAACTTCTAAAAGATCACTTTGAGAGTCTTAAAAAGGGATAGAAACTGATATTAAGGGAATGGAAAAGGAATTTGATGCAATGATAGTTGAAGTTAGTGACTATGAGCGAGCACTAAAATATAATGAGATTGAGAGGAAGAACTTGCATACACTAAATGAGAACTTGATTTCTGAATGTATTACTCAAGATGTGTTTTTCACTGCTACAAATTGTTCCATTAATGCTTCCAAATTTCATGAATTATCGGTTGTACTGAAAGTCTCCCATGATCGTGTCATTGAGCTTGAAAAAACTAATTCAGAACTAAACGAGAAAATTGAACTGGATGATCACGACAATTTGGTTAAACATTTTTCTAAACTGGAAGTTGAGCATTTTAATTTACAACTAAAATATCAACATCTTAAAGAAAATGTCAAAACTTCAAATATCAAGACATCCTCAGATGCTCCAGAGTTTGATGCATTTTTTCAAATTAACAAACGTGATGAACAGATTCAAGCTCGTGCAACACGATCGAGAAAGTTGAAAGCCTAAATATCTCAATTAAAGGGTCAAACGAACAATATGACAGGCTCCCAAATGCCTCCTCCTTTAGATTCTCGAAATTCTCAAACTTTTCATCTTCAAAACTTAGTTGATGCCTTACAAAAGGAAAACGAGAGTTTTCTAGAAGAAAATGAAAAAGTTAAACGACATTTTAAAGAGTTATATGATTCAATAAAAGTCACCCGTGACCAAAACAACGAAAAATAACGTCTTTACAAAAGGAAATTGAGAATCGAGAAGTCGGGAAATGGGAAACTACAACTTGTTTTCAATAAGAATGTTGTCTCAAAGTCACCCTTAGATTGCAAATACACTGTGACTGTTAAATATATTCCTCCTCATCTCAGGAATAATGAACATGCTTTTCATGAATACTGTGCTCACCTTAAGGATAGTCTAGAATGTCTCCGTGAGATTGTCGAAGAGGATTTCATCAACAAACCTCTTGATAGTGAAATTAGGTTTGCTTGCCTCAAGGCCAAACGATCTCAAGAGTTGCTAGAATGTGTAATTGCAACATGTCCCAAATCCTTAACCTTAGGTGCAAAAGGCAAAGCTGTGATGCCTTGTTCTATGCCTAGTGCTGAGCCTTCAAACCATTCTAGGCCCAGTTTTAAGAAAGTATACATCAATGTGTCGTCTAGTAATACAGATCCTTGCACGTCTAGTTCAGGAATGCAAAAAGTAGATCAACCAACTAATGTTCCCATAATTCCCTCTACAGGAGTAATCAATGACATTAAAGCGAACAGGTCAAAGTCTCAAGACAATAAAAGGAATGATAGGACCTCGCAAGCTAAAAATGTGCATTGGAAGAAAGTAGAAGACCAACCTAGGATCTTTAAGCTTGTGTTGAATAAAACGAATCGTGTTGATTCTAGTATTAGCCTTAGGCGATCAGTAATTAATTCGAATTCTGATACTATTTGCAAACCTTGTAATGATGTCTGCTTGAATTCTAATGCTAATCATGAATGTGGTGTGAATGCTTTGTCTAATGCTGTCAAATGCCCAGTTAAAATTGTTAATGCTAATAATCGTGCAAATAAGGCAAAAAGGCAAAAACGAAAGATTGTTAGAAAACAGTGGAAACCCACAGGAAGAACTTTTATAAAGATAGGTTATTATTGGATACATTTTGGCCATAAGAATAATCAGTTTTGTTCTCAAACTGCTAAGATTATGCCCACTAGAAAATGGATGCCTACTGGTAGAACTATTCCCTTAAGAAGTGAACATACTTTGAATAGGTCAAATACAGACACCAGCATTGCATCTATTCCCAATAATTCCATTGCTTCTACTTCTGATATGGATGTTTCTATTTCTGATGTGGGTGTTCCAATTACTGTTACTAACCAAGTGGAACCCATTCTTGCATGGGGATCTGATTGGTTCTTGAACAGTCAGGTTTTATCACACAAGCTAACCACTTGTGAATGGTCAACCGTAATAACCTTCAAACAGCTCAGAAACCAATGCAATGAAGATCTGGAGAGTATAGTGTTTCCCCGGGTCGTTAAATCCCAACGAGGTGTGAACACTGTAGTACAACGAATCTGTGATCGGGTGATATTGAATGGGAAAGGGGTTTGAAGATTTGGAATATTTATACCTAAAGAGAAAGTTTGTAAATTACAGGGGCTTAAATGCAAATTAAAGAAAATTAAAAAGCTAAAATATATTAAATAATCGCTATCACTATTTTTAAAATGATGTTTTTCTGATTTTACAAAACAAAATAACTTAAATAAACTATTTTAACTAAAACTTAAACTTAAATTATCTAAAAACGTGACCTAAAATGAAAACGTGCGTTATATGTAAAAATTACGCGAGTGCGCAAGATAAAACGTAAAATTTTTGAAATAAAAGTCCTACAAGTGTAAAAACAATTTTCTTACTTACTATATGACAAAATAAAATTTTAGAAAAAAGAATTATATTTTTTTGACTTTTATATTTTTAATTATGAATTAAATACTATTTTAGACTAATTAAATGATTAAAAATACTAAAACTATTGAGAAAAATCTGAATTTTTTTTGTAAAATACTTTATACTAATACAAAGCTAAGAAAAATATAAAAAGTGTGGCAACTTATTTTAATAAGCTAGAAATAAGCTAATTTATGCGTATAAGCTAAAATGGACAAGAAGGGTTATGTATTAAACTTTGCAAAGTATAACCAGTCAAAGTCCAAAAAGCCAAATGGACAAGAAGGGTTATATATTAAACTTATCAAATAAGCTCAAAAGCTAAAAACAAGGACTGAGGGATCAAGTTAAGCTGGTGGGATTTCCAAAAAGCCAAAGCTCACACTCTATGGTTCACTGGAGAGCTTATAAAGAGCTTGTGAAAAGGGCTTGAAAACACTGAATGCTCAGTGGACTATATGAAATGGACAAGATAAAAAAAACTAATGGCAGGCTTATCAAATAAGCTAAAAATAGGAAAATGAGAACTGGAACCTTGAGACAGCTAGGTGAGCTTCTCAAAAAGTCAAGGTGCACAAGCTAGGGGTCACTAATAAGCTCTGTGAGAGCTTGAGAAATAGCTTATACAACTGGTGCACAGGACAGTTTTTCAAATAAGGACTCAAAACAATCTAAGAAATAAGCACTTAATAAGCTAATTAGAAGTAAACTTATATTTTTCTAATTAAGATGAGCAGCTAAAGTTTAATATCCCAAAAGCTTATATCCTAACTCTTAATATTATGTCCTATATAAAATTATCCATTTTATTCAAAAACGACTATATTGAAATTTTGACTTTTAAAAGAAATGAACTAATTTGACTTTTATGAGTTTTGGATTAATCCAACTAACTAATTATGATATATTAAGCTAAGATAAGATTATATTAAGCTATGTTAACAAGTTTTAAGCTACTTAGCTGAGATTTGTACTTAAAAATCCTAACAGTGAACTAATAAGGGTGAGATTAAGATGATTTTGACTTTTTATCAACTGAGGACTGAATTTTATACTATCTTTGAGTTCTTAGATACTAGTATGATAGTTAACAACAACAAACAACAACATAAACAGCCTCTAATACCAACAACACAGTGAATCCAAACAGGCCTTTATAGGACTGTTTTAAAGCATTAAGCACAAAAACAAGTTTTTAAACCAATAAATCTACTTATTAACTTGTAATAACTATATTCAAACATGATTAAGCCAAAATTAACAGGATTTAAACACATATACTAGAAAATGCAAATTTCAAAGAAATGGCTTACAAATTTGAATTCAAGCATAAACAGGGAACCAATGACTGAGATCACACCCTATAGCTTCCCAAGAAGCTCTATACCAATAAGCAATCCAAAATCAGCACTGCTTCAGTCTTGATCTTCATTACCATTGCTTTTTTATTTTTAACTAATTTTTTTGGTATTTTTGGTATTTTTCTCTTTTTGCTACTAGACTGATTTTAAACATTTCTAAAAGCTTTAATAAGCTTTCTAGGAGCTTATGTGGGCTTATTGAGTCCAAAACATCAACTATTAACAACATTCAAAACATATTGAAAATTTTGAACTTGAAATTTGCAAATACTGAAATTGAAACTGAAAGCTTGAAATTGATTATTGAAAAGGATTCACAATACACTAAGATTGATTAAAACAGTACTTGAAAGCTAAGAAATACACTGGAATTGAAAAATTAACTAAAACGACATATCCTAAACTAAATTACTCTACTTACTCTTCCACACTACTTCTTTCTTGTATATAAAGATCTTTTTCATCTCTGTCGACATCCCTAAGACTATCCCACCTCATCTTGGCCATTGAATCTTTCCAAATCATCACAACCGTCCATGTGGAATTTTGGCGGGAAAAGTCGTAATAGCATGTTTATGCATTTAATGGGTTTTGGGAGGTTGTGGAGGTGGAGGGGGGTTGGTATACAGGTGGGGGGATAAGATGGCAAGGTGGAAAGTGGTGGTGAGGTGGTGAAACCACCTGGTTTCTGGTTTGCAGTGGTGGGAGAGGAGATGTACAGTAACGGCGGTATTATTTCTATTTAAAAAGTGGGCCGGGTTGGATATTTGGGCCAGCTGGGTTTAGGTTGGATTTGGATTGGGTTTTAATAATTAAAAGGGATCCGTTTGGTTTGTTTAGCTAGTAAACACAAGGACCATTCATGTAACTTCTGAAAATTAAGGGACTGAAATTGTAACATTTCCAAAGTTATCACAAGGGTTAAATTTACCAAGTTTCATTTACCAAAGGACCAATAATGTTAATTTTAATATGTCCAAGGGTACTTTTTGCCATTTTTGAAACTTGAGGGACCAAACATGTAATTTCTCCAAAGATTCATTCAAGGACTATTTTTGACAACTTAGATTATTTCAGGGACCTTGAATGATATTTTTACAAGTTTTAGAATTACCAGGGACTAGTTTTGACAACTTTTGAAACTTGGGGGACTAAAACTGCCAATTATGCAAACTTGATACGTTTTTCATCTGATTTTGGTATTTTTGCATTTAAAACACATAAAACACTTGTTTGTGATATTTTCATCATTTTGATGCATTTCTGAGTGTTTTTAGATGTTTTTGGCATTCTAAATGGTACAAAAATGATGAGTATTTAGACACTCATCAATCCCCCACACTAAGATATTGCTAGTCCCTAGCAATGTTTTGAGAAAAATTAATGGATTTTATCTCTTTACCAAAAGCCATTACTTCTGGAGTAGCCAATTGTTTCAGTTCAAGTAAGAACCTTGGCACAATGATAACCAAATGATTTTGAGCAAATCATAAGCTGTAAACGGATTTGATTTGTCTTTACCAGAAGCCGTTTGCTTCTGGACTAGCCAACTCTTAGATAAATTATCAATATTATCTTTGGTGAGCCGATTACCAATTATGGATTTCCAACTGCCTTTACCACAAGCCATAAACTTGCGGGCTAGCCAACTCTTTACTAATTAAAGATATGGTGAGCTGAACACCATACAATTTTGGGCAAATTGCAAGCCATAAACGGATTTGAGATATCTTTACCAAGAGCCGTTTGCTCCTGGATTAGCCAATCCTTATGTGGGTTAGACATGGTGGACTGATTACCATTTGTTGTGTTTAGTACATAGTATTTCCACTAAATTTTTTTTTAAAATTTGGCCATTTTTAGGGAAAAAGGGACTAAAAGGGTACATTTATGATCAAATTCGCCAGAATTTCCCCCCCATACTTAGAAATGAATATTGTCCTCAATATTCAAAGTCCCGGCTATTATGCCGAATCCTTGAACGTAAAAAGATAACATTACTAGCTAAGTGTAGAAACACAACAATTATTCTCTTTTTTTTTTTTTTTTTTTTTTTTTTTTTTTAGATCTATATACAACATGTGGGGCATCTCCCCCACACTAAGGTGGTACACACGGGTGAAAACCCATGTTTAACTACTGTTTTTGATTACCGAGTCGCTAGCTTGACTCGATCCCCGCATTAATTTGTTCATGGGGAAGTAAGTGGAAGAGACAATCTCCATCGGACTTTCATTCAAGATGTTTGTATAAACATTGAAGTACGTGAAAGTTCCACACCGATGAGATATACATAGAACCGGCTCACAAATGATAAATGAAAATGCCGGGATCAAAAATAGTGTCCTCATTCCCGAAGGAGTGAAGAACAGGAGAAACCACACCATCTGTGAAAAATGGAATAAAGATGTGCATCACAATGCAATCCCATTCTTCATCAGTGAGGAGCAAATCACCATTTGTTAGATTTTTAAGCTTAGACTTGAAGCTTGTATGGTGATTGGCAACAAAATTTCCGGGAGGGAGAACTGGAAACGGTTCTTCAATTAACAGATTTTCCAGAAAAAGGATGTCTCCCTCCGAATCAAAGTAAGTATTGTCAATCCCTGTTGGAATTGACTCATCACTAAGAAAAGCATCGACCTCCTTCCAAAAGTTGTCATCTTCCTCATCCGGAGTGAGAAAATGAATGGAAGAGTCGGAAATGGGACAAGAAATGAGTGAATGATCATTATATAGGAGACTTTCAATTTCTCCAAGATCGGCTTCGAAATCAAAGAGATCATCGTCACTTTCTGATGAAAGTGGACTAATGTGAGTGAGTTCATCGGTGAACTCCTCAAGAAGAGGATCAGACTGTGGGAGTGATGCCTCAACATACTCAATGTCTCCATAAGATTTAAAATCATCGCTAAAATCGGAGAAAGTTTCAAAATGATCTTTTGAACACTCAAGAGGGAAAAAAGAATCACAAATATGATCAGAAGTTCCCTGTGACTCTCTCGGGATTGGGACAAGGTTCTCAACACTAGACTTTATGAATTCGTCCGATTCCTTTTCAGGAACAGTGTCAAGATGCTCATCCCCCATGTTCAGAGAGTGAGTGGGAATATCGGGTGTGATAACAACAGACTGAGGGAGTTGAGAAGGACTAGCATACATATGTTTTATACTTTCCATTTGTTCTTCTGCTAGTAATTCCATCATAGTCTTGTCTCCCTGATTTTTCATGGAAGGAATTTCAACTGATGAACTTGATGAATCTTTATAGAATTGAAGGATATCAAGTGTATCCTCATCATCACTGTCATCAGGAATAAAACGAAATTGAGAGCTAGATTTGGCTGCTTTTTCTTTTGCAATTGATTCCCTAATAGATTTTTCAAAGGCAATTTGGGAATCTAATTTAGCAGCCCGTTCTTCGGCTAACAAAACTTCCATGGATTTTTTATTTGGATTATCTTGGGATTCCTTCAAATCTTTCACTAAATCCAAAAGATCAAGGAGAAGATTTTGAGGAAGTGGATCAGGCTGAGGTGGTGCCTGATTCATTTGATACTGTGGAGGTTGGTCTTGAAATGTATAGTCGTAATTGTTGCAAGGAAATGGGTTCCCTTTTTGACAATCCGAGCTAGAGTGAGGACCTCCACAATACTCACAACAGTAAAACTGATGTGGCTGTGAGTTATATGTGTTGTAGTCATAATTGTTATCAGGAACCTGCTCATAGACAAGCGTGTTTCCCGATTGACAATCAGAACTGTAGTGTGAACCACCACAGTACTCACAACAGTAAAACTGCTGAGTCTCACAGTGTGGTAGCTGATGGAATAAATCAGTTGTGTTATGGTAGGAATAGGGATCCTGGTTATAGACAGACCCGTTTCCTGACTCCACCATGCTACAACTGGGGCAATTGCCACCATTATAAGGACCACCACACCATTGACAACCAAGAGGGTGAGGATGAGACATAGAAAGAATCAAATGGTTTCAGAGGGTAAGAAATATAGAATCAAAAGATGTGAGAGGGTAAAGATGGATATTTTTGGATTTTTGGATAAACATTTTGTAAAAATAAGAAAGAAAATCTTTTTGGGTTTTTTGTGTTCGTTGAAAACTAATTTTAAAATGTTTTCGGGAACCGTTTTGTTTTTATATAATAATAATAAGAAAATATGAACAAGGATGGTAAATATACAATGGATGTATATTCAACAATCACTGATGCTTCAAATTCGTAGAACGCAGCACACCTCCCCGGCAGCGGCGCCAAAATTTGATTGGTTCCTGAACAGTCAGGTTTTATCACACAAGCTAACCACTTGTGAATGGTCAACCATAATAACCTTCAAACAGCTCAGAAACCAATGCAATGAAGATCTGGAGAGTATAGTGTTTCCCCGGGTCGTTAAGTCCCAACGAGGTGTGAACACTGTAGTACAACGAATCTGTGATCGGGTGATATTGAATGGGAAAGGGGTTTGAAGATTTGGAATATTTATACCTAAAGAGAAAGTTTGTAAATTACAGGGGCTTAAATGCAAATTAAAGAAAATTAAAAAGCTAAAATATATTAAATAAACGCTATCACTATTTTTAAAATGATGTTTTTCTGATTTTATAAAACAAAATAACTTAAATAAACTATTTTAACTAAAACGTAAACTTAAATTATCTAAAAACGTGACCTAAAATGAAAACGTGCGTTATATGTAAAAATTACGCGAGTGCGCAAGATAAAACGTAAAATTTTTGAAATAAAAGTCCTACAAGTGTAAAAACAATTTTCTTACTTACTATATGACAAAAGAAAATTTTAGAAAAAAGAATTATATTTTTTTGAATTTTATATTTTTTATTATGAATTAAATACTATTTTAGACTAATTAAATGATTAAAAATACTAAAACTATTTAGAAAAATCTGATTTTTTTTTTAAAAATACTTTATACTAATACAAAGCTAAGAAAAATATAAAAAGTGTGGCAACTTATTTTAATAAGCTAGAAATAAGCTAATTTATGCGTATAAGCTAAAATGGACAAGAAGGGTTATGTATTAAACTTTGCAAAGTATAACCAGTCAAAGTCCCAAGGGCAGTTGGTATGGTGTGTGTGTGGTGAGCTGGGTGGCCAGGGTTCGAATCCCAGCAATGACTTTTTGCAAACTATTTATTTTTTTGATTTTTCTCTTTGGAACTTATTAAGCTAAGTAAGATAAGCAATTTTTATAAGGCAAAAATGCATATATATCCCTCCCAAAGTGAATAATTGCATATATATCCTTTGTACAAGTTTTTTATCCACATAGTACAATGGTTTTTATGCATGCTTTGGATATATATGCAATTTTGCATTTTTGAAAGGATATATATGCAAAAGCCCCTTTTTATAACTACAACTTTTTCTAAAAACCACTAATAAGCTCAATTTTGAGCTTATTATTTCAACAGTTGATGATTAAGAGCTTATTTTGGATACATTAAGCTCAAGCAAGCTTCTCAATTGGAAACAAAAGTGAAATAAGCTACAACAAGATAAAAGCTACTTATATTAAGCTAGAAAACACAAATAAGCACACTGATAAGCTGTTAATAAGCAAATAAGCACTTTGACTAAATCCACTATCCAAACAGGCCTGCAGCCATATCTCAAAGCAGTTTTAGCTTATCAAATAAGCTCAAAAGCTAAAAACAAGGACTGAGGGATCAAGTTAAGCTGGTGGGATTTCCAAAAAGCCAAAGCTCACACTCTATGGTTCACTGGAGAGCTTATAAAGAGCTTGTGAAAAGGGCTTGAAAACACTGAATGCTCAGTGGACTATATGAAATGGACAAGATAAAAAACTAATGGCAGGCTTATCAAATAAGCTAAAAATAGGAAAATGAGAACTGGAACCTTGAGACAGCTAGGTGAGCTTCTCAAAAAGTCAAGGTACACAAGCTAGGGGTCACTAATAAGCTCTGTGAGAGCTTGAGAAATAGCTTATACAACTGGTGCACAGGACAGTTTTTCAATTAAGGACTCAAAACAATCTAAGAAATAAGCACTTAATAAGCTAATTAGAAGTAAACTTATATTTTTCTAATTAAGATGAGCAGCTAAAGTTTAATATCCCAAAAGCTTATATCCTAACTCTTAATATTATGTCCTATATAAAATTATCCATTTTATTCAAAAACGACTATATTGAAATTTTGACTTTTAAAAGAAATGAACTAATTTGACTTTTATGAGTTTTGGATTAATCCAACTAACTAATTATGATATATTAAGCTAAGATAAGATTATATTAAGCTATGTTAACAAGTTTTAAGCTACTTAGCTGAGATTTGTACTTAAAAATCCTAATGTGAACTAATAAGGGTGAGATTAAGATGATTTTGACTTTTTATCAACTGAGGACTGAATTTTATACTATCTTTGAGTTCTTAGATACTAGTATGATAGTTAACAACAACAAACAACAACATAAACAGCCTCTAATACCAACAACACAGTGAATCCAAACAGGCCTTTATAGGACTGTTTTAAAGCATTAAGCACAAAAACAAGTTTTTAAACCAATAAATCTACTTATTAACTTGTAATAACTATATTCAAACATGATTAAGCCAAAATTAACAGGATTTAAACACATATACTAGAAAATGCAAATTTCAAAGAAATGGCTTACAAATTTGAATTCAAGCATAAACAGGGAACCAATGACTGAGATCACACCCTATAGCTTCCCAAGAAGCTCTATACCAATAAGCAATCCAAAATCAGCACTGCTTCAGTCTTGATCTTCATTACCATTGCTTTTTTATTTTAACTAATTTTTTTTTTGTATTTTTGGTATTTTTCTCTTTTTGCTACTAGACTGATTTTAAACATTTCTAAAAGCTTTAATAAGCTTTCTAGGAGCTTATGTGGGCTTATTGAGTCCAAAACATCAACTATTAACAACATTCAAAACATATTGAAAATTTTGAACTTGAAATTTGCAAATACTGAAATTGAAACTGAAAGCTTGAAATTGATTATTGAAAAGGATTCACAATACACTAAGATTGATTAAAACAGTACTTGAAAGCTAAGAAATACACTGGAATTGAAAAATTAACTAAAACGACATATCCTAAACTAAATTACTCTACTTCCTCTTCCACACTGCTTCTTTCTTGTATATAAAGATCTTTTTCATCTCTGTCGACATCCCTAAGACTATCCCACCTCATCTTGGCCATTGAATCTTTCCAAATCATCACAACCGTCCATGTGGAATTTTGGCGGGAAAAGTCGTAATAGCATGTTTATGCATTTAATGGGTTTTGGGAGGTTGTGGAGGTGGAGGGGGGTTGGTATACAGGTGGGGGGATAAGATGGCAAGGTGGAAAGTGGTGGTGAGGTGGTGAAACCACCTGGTTTCTGGTTTGCAGTGGTGGGAGAGGAGATGTACAGTAACGGCGGTATTATTTCTATTTAAAAAGTGGGCCGGGTTGGATATTTGGGCCAGCTGGGTTTAGGTTGGATTTGGATTGGGTTTTAATAATTAAAAGGGATCCGTTTGGTTTGTTTAGCTAGTAAACACAAGGACCATTCATGTAACTTCTGAAAATTAAGGGACTGAAATTGTAACATTTCCAAAGTTATCACAAGGGTTAAATTTTCCAAGTTTCATTTACCAAAGGACCAATAATGTTAATTTTAATATGTCCAAGGGTACTTTTTGCCATTTTTGAAACTTGAGGGACCAAACATGTAATTTCTCCAAAGATTCATTCAAGGACTATTTTTGACAACTTAGATTATTTCAGGGACCTTGAATGATATTTTTACAAGTTTTAGAATTACCAGGGACTAGTTTTGACAACTTTTGAAACTTGGGGGACTAAAACTGCCAATTATGCAAACTTGATACGTTTTTCATTTGATTTTGGTATTTTTGCATTTAAAACACATAAAACACTTGTTTGTGATATTTTCATCATTTTGATGCATTTCTGAGTGTTTTCAGATGTTTTTGGCATTCTAAATGGTACAAAAATGATGAGTATTTAGACACTCATCAGGATCCCAATTATCCAGTTATCCATTCTTGTCTGTGTTCAACTGCAGATCGTTCAAATCGTTCTGTGGTACCTGGACTCAGGCTGTTCCAAGCATATGACTGGAGACCGGTTGCGGCTCATGAACTTCGTGAGCAAATTCATCGAGACAGTTAGATTCGGTAATGATCATTTCGGTGCAATTATGGGTTATGGTGATTATGTTGTTGGTGATAGTGTTATCTCTAGAGTATACTATGTGGAAGGTCTTGGTCATAATCTGTTCTCTGTCGGTCAATTCTCGTGACTCGATCTAGAAGTAGCTTTCAGAAAACATACTTGTTTTGTTAGAGAACTTGATGGTAAGGAACTTTTAAGAGGAACTCGTGGATCAAATCTTTACACCATCTCTATAGAAGATATGATGAAGTCTTCTCCAATTTGCTTGCTGTCAAAGGCTTCAAAACAAAGTCATGGTTATGGCATCGACGTCTCAATCACTTGAACTTCGCCACCATCAATGATCTCTCCAGAAAGGACTTAGTTGTAGGTTTACCTCGACTAAAGTATGAAAAGGATCATCTTTGTTCAACATGTCAATTGGGAAAAAGCAAGAAGTATGCCCATAAACCCAAACCTACTAACTCGTCACGTAAGTTCTTCATACAATACATATGGATTTATGTGGACCAATGAGAGTGCAGAATATCTTTGGGAAGAAATATGTGTTAGTTGTAGTTGATGATTACTCTAGATTCACACTGGGTCAAGTTCTTTAGGACAAAGGATGAAACTCGATATCATCATCAAACTCATCAAACAACCGCAGGTTCGACTTAACAAAACCGTCTGAATTATCCGGACAGACAATGGAACTGAGTTTGTTAACAAACAACTTAGTGAATTTTATGAAAGCATTGGAATCAACCATCAAAGAAGTGTTCCACGAACTCCTCAACAGAACGGTGTAGTTGAAAGGCGAAATCGAACTCTTGTAGAAGCCGCTAGAACAATGCTGATTTACTCAAAAGTTCCAATGTTTCTCGGGGCTGAAGCTATTGCCACTGCATGCTACACACAAAATCGTTCCCTGATTCACACTGTTCATGGAAAGACACCATATGAACTTGTCCACAAATGAAAACCTAATCTCTCTTTCCTTCGTGTGTTTGGAGCATTGTGTTATCCAACTAATGAGGGTCAAGACTTAGGCAAACTTAGAGCTAAAGCAGACATTGGAGTATTTGTAGGGTATGCACCAAACAAAAAGGGATACCGAATCTACAACAAAAGAACCTGAAACATCATGGAAACAATTCACGTTACGTTTGATGAGCTGACCGGTCAAACGGCTCCTGAACAATTCAGTTCTGGACCCGCACTTCAAAACAGTCCAATTGGTTCATCCCTTGTTCCAAACTCTTCTCAAGAAACTCCATATGTACCTCCATCTGAAGATGATTTAAAGAAATTGTTTGATCCTATGTTTGATGAACTTTATGATCCGAGTACTAATGAGGTATTGATCCCTACAACAGAGGCTGCTCATATTCCAGTGAATGAAGTCAATCCCTCAGTCTCAATATCTTTAAGTCAAGAAGCACCTGCTGCTGATCCTTCAGTCTCATCAACAAATCATCATTCTTCAAATGTGCATCATGGAACTGTTTCTGGCTTCAATGATGAAGTTAATCCCTTTGCTACTCCGGAAGATGCTCCATTTGAAAACATATTTGCTCCTGAATCTTCATCAGAACCATCTTCTTCAGGAGACATCAACTCTGCTACTTCAGTCCCTCAACAACTACCACATGAACACCTCAGAAAATGGACTCACGATCATCCATTAGACAACATCATTGGAAATCCCTCTCGTCCTGTATCCACACGGAAACAACTTGCAACCGATGCCTTATGGTGCTTCTTCAACTCCGTACTCTCTAAGATCGAACCAAAAGATGCTAAAACCGCCATGAATGAAGATAGCTGGTTCAATGCTATGCAAGATGAAATTAATGAGTTTGATCGACTAGATGTATGGGAATTAGTACCTGCTCTAGATTGTGCTATGATTATTGCTCTAAAATGGATCTTCAAAGTGAAACTTGATGAGCATGGTGATGTGTTGAAGAACAAGGCTCGATTAGTTGCTAAAGGATACCGTCAAGAGGAGGGTATTGACTTTGAAGAATCTTTTGCTCCAGCTGCTCGAATCGAGGCAATCGAATCTTTCGGCTAATGCTGCTAGTAAGAACATGGTAGTCTATCAGATGGATGTGAAGACGGCATTTCGAACGGAGACCTTAAAGAAGTCGCTACGTCACCAAACTGAAGGATTTGTAAATCAAGAGCATCCTACTCACGTTTATCGTTTGAAGAAGGCCCTCTACGGTTTAAAGCAAGCTCCAAGGGCATGGTATGATACACTTGTCAAAGTTTCCGGATTTAGCAAAGGAGCAGTTGATCCAACATTGTTCACCAGTGAAGTCGCAAACATTTAATTCATGTTCAAATTTATGTTGATGATATTATTTTTGCCTCGACCGATCCAATGGAATGTGATCGTTTTCTAATGAAATGAGTTCAAAATTTCAAATGTCAATGATGGGACAAATGTCATTTTTCTTGGGATTACAAATTTCACAAAGTCCCGGAGGCATTTTCATAAATCAATCTAAATATGCAAATGAGATCTTAAAGAAATTTGGATTTGATTCAAGTGACCCTGTTGACACCCCCATGATTGATCGAACCAAACTAGATGAGGACCACTCAGGAATCATGGTAGACCAAACAAAATATCGAAGTATGATTGGATCCCTGATGTACCTCACAGCCAGTAGACCGACATCTTGTTCTCTGTTTGCATGTGTGCTAGATACCAGGCTAAGCCTACTAAAAGCACCTTGAAGCGGTTAAACGGGTCTTTCGGTATCTCCAAGGAACCATCAATATGGGACTATGGTACCCGAAAGACACCGGTATGTCACTAACGGCCTATGCAGATGCCGATCATGCAGGTTGTCAAGATACACGTCGAAGTACGTCTGGAGGTGCTCAGTTTTTGGGGGGTGATAAGCTTGTGAGTTGGTCTTCAAAGAAGCAAATGAGTACTTCTATTTCCTCTACAGAGGTGAATACATAGCCATGTCATCTTGTTGTGCTCAAATCCTATGGATGAGATCTCAATTATCGGACTATGGCTTTGAATTCAACAAAATCCCTCTGTACTGTGATAATAAAAGTGCTATTGCTCTATCATGCAACAACGTTCAACACTCAAGAGCTAAGCATATCGATATTCGACATCATTTCAACAGGGAACAAGTGGAAAAAGGTGTGGTGGAACTCTATTTTGTGAGGTATGAATATAAGTTAGCAGACATCTTCACCAAAGCTCTTCCAAGAGAACGCTTTGAGTTTATTCTTCCACGACTGGGCATGAAAAGCCTTCAACCAGAAATACTCAAATGTCTTCAGGAGGAAGACGAGGAGTAAAGTTCTATCTTCATCTATATCCTGTATATATCTATTCGAAAATCAAATAGAAAAATATAATATTTTCAAAAATCCATAAAAATTTGAAAAACTTGAAAATCTTCAAAATATATATATATATATATATATATATATATTGTTTTTTTTGTTTTTCTCGGTTCGATAATATCTACGGTCTTTGTGCTGTCATTCAAAGAATGACACGGGACTTTAGATGTTGTTCGAATTTTCATATTAAAAAAAAAAAAAAAATTTGGGAGAAAGAGAAACAATGGTTTATTGTCATTTCAGGCAATAACCCGCTTTTCTAAGAAAGAACAGAGCCATGCTTTATCATGACTTTCAAAATTCCATGCTCTGATTCTATAAACCGTTATTTGCTGAAAATTAACTGCTTTGAAAAATAACTCAGTCTCTATTGTTGATAATCATCTGGACTTATTTGTCAAAATATCAATCTCTCAATCAACAACCTATGTCATTGATTGAGGGGGAGTATGATTTCAAATTAAATTAAAAAGTTATTTGGCATTCAATTGTTTTCAAATGATATTCATGCATGTTTTATCAATGGAGTTTAAAGTCTTAAAATCCGATCCATAATAGTTAAAACGCTTTCATAATCAAGTCACAATTCTCCTTAAAAGCTTTCAAAATCAATTTAAATCTATAAGAGATCACAAATCTCAAATGATTTGATAATTGTGATCGGGGGAGAATTTGTGATTTAAATTGGACTTAAACTGAGGATTCGGTAAATGGTTTTACAAGGATGTACATGTTATCCTCCCCGCATGTAACAAACGATTTCAAATTTTCCATTCACATGTTGAGGGGGAGCATCTATCTTACACCTATGACTTGAAACGTGATCATTTATCTCAATGTGCAGGTTCCCTCTAGTATGTGCAAAACTCCTTTCAAACCTCGAGGCACATATTGAGGGGGAGCAAATTTATGGAAAACTCATCCTTCCCGGAAATGCTATATCTACTTGATTTGATCAAGGAAGTGATGGTGATATCTTTTAGAAAAATGGTAATCAAAGAAGTAATTTCTTCCTCTTGCCTCCGTGTGCAAAACGATTTCAAACATTTGATGCACATGTTGAGGGGGAGCACTTATTCTAAAAATATCAAAAACAATTCAGGTACAAAATGCTTTGATAAAATATCATAAGTATCGGGATTGATTTTCAAATGATTTTCAATTGGTTCCTATGGCAGATGAACAATACCAAAAAGACCGACCAACTTTACATTATGTATGGTGATATAAGGACGATAAGGTTAGGTATGTGTTCCCATGATCCGCCAGAACCGGAGGGATCTACCCAGGGACTATCCACTAGTTAGTGTAGAGTTCTTAGGTATGATGATAAAAGGAGAAAAATGAGATATGGGAAGAGTGCGGACTGAGACTGATCTAGTACTGGAATAAACCCAACAAGGTTCTAGCTATGAAGTCTCGGTAAGCACTGAAGGGGTTGAAGAATTAAAAAGAATTGAATGAGAAAAGGGTGAAAACAAATAGCCCTCCATTTATTCAACCTTAGGGCAAAAACCGGGTTCAATTCATATGCTACTGATGGTAACATCGGTATTGAAGACAAGACGTCATGGACCCAGTGACGCACTGCACTTCAACTTTCCAAACCACTCAAGTTCCTCTTAAAAGGACT
The DNA here is from genome assembly GCA_910596185.1 of Chrysanthemum makinoi. NCBI lineage: Eukaryota > Viridiplantae > Streptophyta > Magnoliopsida > Asterales > Asteraceae > Chrysanthemum > Chrysanthemum makinoi. The sequence continues at coordinate 336,610,673 of OU343224.1, forward strand.
TGTTTCATTCTCACGGGGAACCGACATTATCTATCCACTTTCTCTTAGAGATTGTTGATATTGAAGGAGGAGACCCTCTCCCTAGTCTCCGATATAGGATCCAAATATGCACAAATTGAGTCTAGTGCCACGAGATCATCAATAAATCTCATTAGGACACTTTCAATGAAGACTCTCTGTTTCACACAATGTGGAAAGAGAGATTATATCTTGAGTCCTATGCATTATCCTTGTGGTATTGCCAGAACATCTGAGTGATGTGTTTACATATTCACTGTGAAGATGGAAAGCCTTCTGGAGCCAACATCTAACAAGCTCCTGGTAGGTGGCATGTGAGATCTATTATACTGATCAACCATGTGACAACTGAACAGAAACAATAGGGCGATTCAATCTTTTGAATCAATCTTGGTTCAGGTTATGGATTGACGGATACCTTTGAAAACCGGTCTTTGTGCTTTAAAACTCTTTTCATTAGCACGTCGACCGTGTACTAATTTTTCAAATCAAAAGGTGTTTTATGATTGATAATTGATTTTCATTAAAACCTTCGTTATATTGCAAAAACAATTTCTATTGAGCAATACACGATTGTTTTTCAAATCTCTTTTCATCAATCATTGGACTTAAATTACATTTGGTTCACTCACTCTGTGTTGTCTTCTTTGAGACGTTCAGTTTGAGAATAGCTAGAGCAACTGCGAAACCTGTCAAGGAAATTCTTCGAATTATACCCGATCACAGAAGTACTTGTACTGATCAACAGGGAACCGTGGGCCGTGTACCTCAATTCATCGAAAGTGATCAAAGACTCTTTCGTGCGCTTTATTGCTAACTGTCTTATGCAGGTACACCCCGACGTTTGCAGCTGATCTGAATGGAGCGGTCAATCCATAGCCGCATGCTCATACAACACATTCATATCGAAAGAAATCATGATTGGTGCATCAATGACTCTGATATTTTCACTCCATGCTTCTGATACGCTGCTGCCAATATCATGAATCAACGAAAGCTTCCGCTACTCTAATAAGAAGAAATCATGATCCAGAATGTGAGCATGTCGGTCCAAATGTCACAACATCACATAATATCAACACCACTAAGGAAGAGTTTGAGATTTAATATGGCTGATGATCTCAAATGCTGGCTCAAAATTATTATCACGTGGATCAGTAAAAGACCTCCACTTGGATTAACCAAACATGCAATGAGTGGAATCAATGACTACGAGCTTCGGAGCAAAGTACTACATCAAGAATGCAAGAACAATTGTTAATGTCATATCTGTTTGTATTCAATGTAATTTTAGTATATGTTTGAGGTGACCTCCCTTAAGGGGAGATTGTTAGGAATTAGAAATTCCAGGTATTAAAGAGTCGGTCACCTCAAGTATATATAATCGTTAGAAAGCTCGTAGTCATAGTTATTTTATGTTAAGTAGTATTTTGTTAAGTAACACCGTGGAGGACGGACGGGTCTTTACCCACTGTATGCCTGATCCACAGCCCGTTGTGTGGCGTTTTATGTAAGACTATAAATACTCTCTACCTCCCTAGGTAGAGAGTTGGAGCTCATAATAATATTTTCTTTCTCTCACTATAGTTCCCAACTCTCTTCCTTTCTCTCACTAGAACTCTCTCTCTCTAACATTTTTATACGCCTACTTTGATCATGGTTTAGAGTGTTTGTGAAATCCAATATCTAACAATATTGTAAACTAGGTTGGTTGAACACCACAATAAGAGAAATTGAGGAGTCTTTCTTGTCAATCAGTCAGATTATCGACCGACACATGATTGATCCATCAAATGCTGTGTTCGTCCCAAATGAAACACAATAATGTAGAGTATTTAAAATCCACTTCTCGAAAAATCACCAATTAATAATGAGTGTCAAAAATTTGGGTTTCATCTTGATTCTTGATAATTGTTTAAAATTAAATATAAATTTAATACTAGAAAATTAAAGGGGAAGATGATGAATAGTGTTTCGTAAGTTAAGTTTTCCTTTGCAAATTTAGCCATTGAAACGAGTGAAATGGCGATAATACCCTCAGTGACGTGACACTTAACGAGAAAAACTAACGAAAGTTAGTGAACAGTGCGTCTCGGTGGCTATTTTGCAAAAACATTAAACATTCTTGTCGTTTTTGCAACACTTTTTGTCTCGGTATCTTGCTTGCGCATTTGGGCTACTTTAGGGACCATTTTTGCAATTTACCTTAATTATTATAGAGTGGTCCAATTGAATATTTGATAGAAAGTCCAATTATATAATAGTAATTACCTAACGGGTTAAGCGGGTCTAGTGGGTCATTTTTTTAAGACTAAATGTTAGGTCACAAGGTTTACCACGCAAGCTTATAAGAAAGATAGAAAGGCGATTGAACAAGTAATCAAACACACACACACGATAATAGTGAGACGGTTACGCGTAGGAGTATGTGAAAGAAATAACTTGAACAACCAACCCTCAAGTGAGGGTTATTACATGATATTTATAGGCAAGGAGCTAGGGCAACACTCCTACTCCTTCCCTTTCTCCTATGGGCTTGGGCCTAAGCTCATGGGCCTTCTACATAAGCTTAAGGCAAATAACAAACATAAAGGCCATAATAAGCTAACTATTACATATGAGTAACTAACACTTGAATAAGGTTTAGGAGTGATTCCAACAATCTCCCCCTCAAGTGTTATTACATATGAGTAACAAACACTCAAGTGTTGGTGATGAAAAACGGTGAAGGCGTTGATGTAATAGTAGCTTTGACGTCTTCTGACATTCTTCTTTCTTGTGTGAAAAATTGCCTTGATTTGAACCATCTCCCCAGTGTAGCGAGATAGTTTTCTTCGAACAGTTATGCTATGACGTCATCTTTAACTTTGTTCTTTGATCATTGTTCTTTGTGATGAAAGTGATAGTATGTTGTTGTCTGCATCAAGTCTGCCTCAGGTCGCTGCTACAGTGTCTCCACGTCATTCTTCAACATGCTCACACGCTCTTTTGACGTTTGAATTCAGTACAGATGAAGTTCTTTAAGTCTTTAACTTTGTATATTCTTTGATTTGACGAAGAATTATTCTGACTGTTGTGTTGCTTTTCGATAGAGCTTCCATTAGTGATGATGTTGGCGTGAGCATGAGAAGAATCTGCACGATCATTTCGCTCCAGAGCTTTGGTTCGCGGTTTTCTAGACAACTTTATTAATCAACCACTTGTGAATGGTTAACAACTAAAGTCAAACTAAAGAAACCTTAAATGCAATAATCCGAGGTAGTACAGTTATATTCCCGGGTCGTTAATTCCCCAACGAGGTTGTGATATCCTGTGATTGAACAAATGTGTTATATAGCTTGGATGATTAGGAATAGGGTTATGAATGATTTGTCACAATACTAAAAGTATGAATAACTCAAATGAGTTATATCAACTAATAAGTACGATCAAAAACCCTAGAAACGTAAAAGGTATAATTAAAGGAAATAAAAAATAAAATGTATTAAATAAACGCTATCACTATTTTTAAAATGATGAACGTTTAAATAAAATTACGTAAACGTACAAAAATAAAAGTAAAAAGTGATCAATATAAGCCCCACAAATGTGAAATTTATATTTTTAAGATCCTAAGAATAAAATAAAATTATTATAAAAAGAAAATTATTTATTTAACTTATATATTATTATTATTTATTAATTACTATTTAATACTTTTTATTAATACACTATTTAATTAGAAAATGTAAAATAAATCTAGAAAAATAAAATAAAAACTTAGAAAAATCTAAAATATTATAAAACTTATTTTAAAACTAAAAATATATTTATTATACTATTATTCTATTTAATATTAATTATTAACTATTTAAACTAGTATTTAATTCTAAATATTATTAGATGACAAAAGAAAAATCTAGAAAAAATTTATAAAAGTACTTTAATATAAAAGAGATTTAATAAAAATATAAAAATACAGAAGTGCTTATAAATAAGCTAAAAAGAAAATTAAATAGATAGTTTCTATTAAATAAAAGCTATTACTATAAGTATTTTTGGCTTTTTGTGTTTTTTCTTTTATAAAACTATTAAAATACTTAAAATAAGAAACTAATACAAAAACAACAAACTTGGAAACCCAGAATAAGCACTGTAAGTGCTTATTTGCCCCAACAGTTGACTTTTCTGTTGACTTAAAAGGAAATAAGCTCAAATGAGCTTATGTGGGGTTCACTAGGGTAGATTCTGGTTTCAATAAGTTATGAGAACAATATTAAACAAGTTTCAACCAAATAAGTAGCTTGAATAAGCCACAGAACACAAATAAGCACTTAGCTTATTGGATTCTGAGACAGAAAATGGGACAACCTTGTGAAGTAAAACCAAGTGGGGTCCACTATGATCTAGGCCAAACAAAGGGTCAATGGTTCAAGCCTGGTAGGAGGGGGGTTGGAAGAACCAAGATTTAGGGTATGGGACCCACTGATGAGCTCAGAAAGAGCTTGTGAAGTGAGGGGTCCAAACTGATTCACTCAGTTATATGAGTGAGTGAAATAAACTTGAAAGCTAGGTACAAACTTTAAAACAAGCTTTAATAAAGAAAACAAAAAGATAATTACTATATATATATGGGATATTAACAAATATGAACAAGTGTGTTCACTGAATTTGGCTAATAAGCTTGTAATAAGCTTATAAGCACTTCCAATGAAACTGAGATCCAAACAAAGCTTGTAGTCAAAAGTGATACCAAATTAAGCTCACAGAATAAGCTTAAAAGAGCAAATTTGATGTTGGACTATCAAGAGGGTCTGGTGAGGTTTTCAAAATGCCAAAACTTGATCAGTGGGGACCACTGAGTAGCTTGTGAGGGGCTTATGAAGTTGGGTGGGTTGACTGAGTTCACTCAGTGAACTGAGTGTATGGACAAGCTTCAAGCTATGTGCAGCCCTAGTAAAAGAGCTTGTGAGTGAAAATTAAAACTTGAACTGTGAATATAGGTTGCTTAGCTTCTTAATGAACCAAAGATCACAAGCCAAAGCTCAGTGATAAGCTTATGATGGGCTTGTGAAGTTGCTTGTCTACACTGATGATCAGTGTTTAGTTTATTTTGATAGCACAATTAAAGCAAGAATAAGCAGACCAAATAAGCAATCAAAGGACAAATAAGCACTTACTTAAGTAACTAGCCACATGGGCATCACAAAGATCCAAAATACTCACACTAACACTCACTAATCAAGCTTGTGCAAGCTTGTGAAAGTAGGTGTCAAATCTGTGCACAGGGGAGTTTTGTGAAGAACTACTAAAAGATAAGCACAATTTAAGCACTTCAATCAGCTAGATAAAGGTTAATAAAGGTAGCAACAAAGAGATCAGCAACAAGACTATATAAACCTACAAGCTCAAGTCCTAATATCAATTAACAAGTTCACAATTTAGATCCAAAGTTCATACAAAAATCGTATAAGCTGCAAATTTGACTTTTTAAGTTAAACTACTAAGTTGACTTATCTGAGTTTGAATCTAGATTTACTGATTGATTATGTTAAGATAAGCTATAATAAGGCTAAATTAAGCTAGAGTATCAACTTTTAAGCTAGTGTGGTAATTATGGAACTTATTACTCTAACAGTTAAACAGCTAGACTAGATTGAGTTCTATTTTGACTTTTATACTAATAAGACCTAAATATTATGACAGAACTGAGATAGTGTGATCTAAACTAACATGCAGAAACAAGAATAAAGCACAATAACATGCATAAACTCAGATAAGCAGCTTGATCCAAACACACCTTAACAAGGGTGTTTTCTAGATTAGTGTTACAAATCCACAAATTAAACCATGAAACTGATTTCTATCACTTGATACAGATGAACTAAGATCAAATGGACACAATTACACAGATAATAACAACTACAACCTATGAATCACTACTACACTATTTTAACTGTCTAACTTTTAACAACTATTAATTATGATTTCCAACTAACAACCTACTGATTTAACACTAGATTATCACTAATCAATACCAACTAAGCATGAAACAAGAAAAATTATACTAAATTAAGAACTAATACAGAAAATGGCAAAATCAAGAAATTGCTTACAACTTGAATCAAGGCCAAAATCTGAGAACCAAGAACTGAGTACCACACCTAAATGCTCTCCACAGAGCTCTAAACCAAGGCAATCCAAGATAGCACTTGCTCCTTTGCTTCTTCACAGATTCTTTATATCAAATTTCCTAATTTACTTGTTTCTTTTTGGTATTTTCCTTTTTTATTGATTATTGCTGATTTTGAGTATCTAAAAGCTTGCTATGGCTTACTGAGAACCAAGTAGTGTTATTAGAATCCTCTAATTAACAAGTATCAAACAGAAATTAAATGACTTGAATTGAAAATGGGACAAAGTTGAAATACTTGAAAACTTAAAAGATAGATTGAAACTGAGTAACCAAGTATGTTATTACACTTTAGCAAAGGTAATGAACAACTGAGAACAGAAATTTAAAGATTACACTAATGATACAAACTATTTTGATTAACTACGATTGATCATAAACTAAGTTAAAATTATGATGCCTCTCTTCTTCTCCTTTCTTCTGTATTTATCACCTATTCTCTTCCCACTAGCTTCCAGATACTTTACCACATTGATCCACAGCCATTGATTGAGTCTAACTCATCCCAACCGTTTAAACTCATTTTGGCGCCAAAACGCACCACGTGGAATTGAGGCAGTTTGAGACTAATTAAATCTTTTTGTTGTAATGTGGAGATGTCAGGAAGATATTTGGTAAAGTTTAGGCCAAGTTGGAGTGGTTTTGCTCAAAACCGTGGGTAAGAGTAGTATTGAGGTGAAAATGGGGTGTGAAGGCATTAATTGTGGCGTGTTTAGGTTTTGCAGAGGTGGTGGAGAGTGGGTAGGATTAGGGGTGAGCTGGATTAGGGGTGAGCTGGTAGTTACAGGTGGAGGGGGAAGGTGGAAGACGAAGAGGAAAACGGGGGCTCGTTTGGTCTGTTTTATTTATTTACAAAGGGAAGAGATTGGGCTAGTATATTGGGCCGGGTTTAGTTTGGATTGGATTTGGAATTGGTAATACAAAAGGGTCCGGTTGGTTTTGTGGTATTAAAGCCCAAGGACCAATAATGAAATTCCTACAAAGCTGAGGGGTCAAACCTGTAAAATATCCAAAGTAATCACAAGGACCAATCATGTCAAATAAGAATAGTATAAGGGTGTAGTTTGATAAATTTCCATTTTAAAACACCCAGGGACTAATTTTGACACTTTTGCAAAGTTGAGGGACTGAAACTGTAAATTATGTATATTTTGCATGTTTTTCATCAGTTTTTATCCTTTTTGTACTTTAATACCTAAAAACATAATTTGGAGATAATTCCAATATTTTGAAGCATATTTGTATGTTTTCAGATATTTTTGTAGCTTAAATGTGAATGAAATGATGAGTATTTAGACACTCATCAATCCCCCACACTAAACTATTGCTAGTCCCTAGCAATATTTTATGAAGATTTAATGGATTTGAAAGAACTCTTTACCAAAAGCCATCACTTCTGGAGTAGCCAAGATGTTTCAGTTCAAGTAAGAACTATGGTCCACCTGATAACCATGTGATTTTGAGCAAACCACAAGCTGTCAACGGTTTTGATTTGTCTTTACCAAAAGCCGTTTGCTTCTGGACTAGCCAACTCTTAGATAAATTATAAATATTATCTTTGGTGAGTTGATTACCAATTATGGTTTTTCTACTGCCTTTACCACAAGCCATAATCTTGCGGGCTAGCCAACTCATTTGCTTATTAGGATATGGCGAGTTGAGGAACCATACAATTTTGGGCAAATTGCAAGCCATAAACGGATTTGAGATATCTTTACCAAGAGCCGTTTGCTCCTGGATTATCCAATCCTTATGTGGGTTAGACATGGTGGACTGATTACCATTTGTTGTGTTTAGTACATAGTACTTCCACTAAAATTTTTTTAAAATTTGGCCATTTTGGGGGAAAAAGGGACTAAAAGGGTACATTTATTATCAAATTCGCCAGAATTCCCCCCCACACTTAGAAATGAATATTGTCCTCAATATTCAAAGTACCGGCTGTTATGCCGAAACTTAGAATGTAAAAAGATAACATTACTACCTAAGTGTATAAACACAACAATTATTATTATTATTATTATTATTATTTATTTTTTTTTTTATATATTTTTTTTTACTTGAAAACTTATACATATATACAAAATGTGGGTTAGTAACTCCCCCATACTAGGTTGGTACACACGGGTGAAAACCCATGTTTCTACTAATGTTTTTGATTCCCGAGTCACTAGCTTGACTCGACCCCGTATTTGATGTATTTCCTCCCAAACTGTCAGGTTTGTCACGCAAGCTAACCGCTTGTGAACGGTTAACTGTAACAAAGGGTTCCTGAACAGGTCGGGAGAAAAAAACAATTTAAAAATCCATGGGGAAGTATCTGGATCTAAACCAATGTTATATGGAATATCCCAGGGTCAAAGGTAACATCTTCACTCCCGAATGAATGAAGAGAAGGAGAAATCACCGGGTAGGTGAAGGGTAGTAGGGAGATCAGAACAGCAGTAATCACAAGAACTTCCTCCTCAAGAATTTGAAATTTAATTAAAGGAGGGGAGGTCTTATGCTTGATCTCAGGAATTTTACCAGTTTTTTCAACTGATTTGGATTCCTCTTTATGAAGTTGTTTGGGAAGGGGGATGGTATAATTTTCTGGGTACAGCAGTTGTTCAAGAAGAAGAATAACATCTTCCTCTTGATCACTCTCGGTATCATCAATACCAGGAAGAAATGTATCCAGATTGAGATAATCATCAATCTCATCCATAATAAAATCACTTTCCTCATCCAGAGTGAGGAAAGATGAAGAGTCGGAAATGATGGAATGAGACAATGTAGTGGGATCACCACTCACCAAATCAAGAACATAACCAAGATTTTCTTGAGAGTACTCCTGTAAGGTAACATCAATGACATCGATTCGGTTAACCGACGCAGAGTTATAATTGGAGGAGTACTTCGAAGTTTGATCATGGTTAAAGGTAATAGCCTCATTACCTATACGCAATGTAATCTGACGCTCAAATACATCTATAAGAGCGTGGCCCGTTCTTAGGAATCCTCGTCCAAGAATGAGAGGAACCCTAGGATCAGCATCGAATTCGACAACCACAAAGTCAGCTGGAAAATGGAACTTCCCTACTTTCACAAATACGTCCTCGGCAATACCGAGGGGCATAGATACTGAACGATCTGCAAGCTCAAGAGTCATGCAGGTAGGGGTAAGTTTAGGAAGAGAAAGTTTCTTCCATACTGAATTAGGCATCAGGTTGATGCTGGCGCCCAGATCGGCCAAGGCGTTGCATGCAACCATTCCTGGAAATTCACAAGGTAAGATAAATTTCCCAGGATCTCCAAGCTTCTCGGGAAGCTTCTTTAAGATAACTGCAGAGCAGTTCTCATTTAGAGAATTTTTTGCCAATTCAACCAGTTTTTCCTTGTTGTTTAACAACTGTTTGATTGTTGATGCAAACTTGGGCATCAAGATGACAGCATCCGCAAGACTTATGTCAAATTGCAAATCTTTAAAGATTTGCAAGAGTTTGTCTGTTTGATAATTAGACCTCTCGCGGTGTTCTTGCTCATTTAAGCGTGAAGGGTAAGGAATGGTAGGCTTAAAAGGTTTGGATTTAGGGACAGTAGGCTCAGGAGTTTCATCAGTCTCAAAGACAACTCCTTTTTTGGTTTTCTTTCGAGGGACAACTTGCGGTTGGTCGTGTGCGGTACTTCGTGGGCTTGGAATTTGCACCTGGTCCTTGGCAACCTCGGGCTCTTTTTCCACATCGTATATCGGTGGTGGAATAGGAGTAGAGGGTCCCTCATAAGCAGCACCACTACGAGTGGTGATAGCTTTGATGATGTTGGAATCCTCCTCATCATCACTATCGTCAAGTACACTCTTTCGGGAAGCATTAAGCATATGAGAATAAGTCATAGCTGCCCTTTGGTCAATAAGATTGTTTGACAAACTTTTAACCGTGAATCGTGAAAGAGTGGGATCTATTGATGATGTAGGAGTAATTGGGGGTGTAGAATTTGGGACAACCGTGGTTGCTCCAACTTGAGCTGTATCACTATGTGTAGTGACAGCTTTGAGTTCACCCCTAGGATTCGCAACAGTATTACTCGGGAGACTTCCCGAGGTGGAAGGTGGAACGAGTTGTTTCACCAAATCAGATATCATACTTTTAAGATCGTTCTTCAGCTCATTATTGTTCTTCGCAATTGAAGAATCAAATTCATTCTTCAAATTGGAGATTTGGTTTTGAACCACTCTCATTTTAGCATCAGTAGCCTTGATGTGGTTAGCTAGTTCAGCAGATTGAGATTCTTGGAACGAAACTATTTGATTATTATGAGCTGAATACCCTTGGTTAGAATTTGAATTTCCCCTATGGGGTGGGTATTGAACAGGAACAATTTGATTGTTCTGAGTACGATATTGATTTTGGTTATATTGCCCTCTTGGTTGGTTAGGATTAGACCTATTTGAATTGTTGGGTTGATATGATCCTGATGGTCCCTCTTGGTTATTAGCACGGTAATTTGTTTCAGCTTGAGGATGGTATTGGTTACCTCCTTGATTGAAATTACCGGCTAGAGCATCGATTTCAAATGCATTGCCATCGGTGGCAGTACAGTTGTAGTATGCATGAGGACCACCACAAGTGACACATGGTTCAATCTTTTTGACTTCAGCTGGTTTAGATGACTCTTTCTTTTGGTTAAGAGTCAAATTTTTAAGAGCATCCATGAGTTGAGCAAACTGAGTATTGTCAACAGTTTGAGTCATGGGAGATGAAGTAGAAGGTGAATCACTTGTTTTGGGAACAACTGGTTTGTTTCTTGAGGTACGGACCTCAGCTTTGTTCTCTATAATGGCTAAAGCATCCTTTGTTGTTCGATTCAAAAAATTACCTCCCGCGGAGGAATTAAGAGAGTCTTGATCAGCTTGTCTTATGCCATTATAGAAAGTATCCAGATATATCAACTCAGTAAATCCATGATGAGGACAGTTGCGTAGCATTTCCTTAAAACGATCCCATGATTCACTGAATGTTTCATCAAAATGTTGTGTGAATTTCATGATTTCATTCCGGAGATTCGTGGTTTTTGAAGGAGGATAGAATTTATGCACAAATTTCTGTACTAAATCTTCCCACGTTTCAATCGACTTAGGGGGTTGTTTGTCAAGCCAGATCCTGGCGGGCCCATCGAGAGAAAACGGGAAAAGAAGAAGTTTGATTGCATCCTCAGGGACGTTTTTACATTTCAAGGTGGATGTGATTTTATTGAACCACCGAATGTGATAGTGAGGATCGTCCCTATCAAAACCATAGAATTGACGTGCTGTCACTAGGTTTATTAACCCCGTTTTAAGCTCAAAGTTCTCAGCTACGATGGCTGGAACAACAATGGCATCTCCGTACCCATCGGTGGGTGCCTGGAGAAGTTCATTCATCGTTTGTTCTCCTGCCATTTTGACAGGAATTTTTGGCTCAGTACGTATCTCGGGTACGACTGATGGAGCAGAACGTCTACGACTTCTTCGAGGTATGGCTACAAGCTCGCGAAGAGGACTTGATGACCTTGAAGAATGAGTGCGCATGCACTAAGACGTGTCTAAGGATCCTTGAAGAAAAGGAAACTCAGAAGGGGTGCGAAGAGTATTTTTGTGATTATTTATCTTTTATATATATAGAAAGAAAAAGAAAATATTTTTGTTTTTTATATTGTTTAAGGAAGATTAAAATACGATATTATATATAATATATATACAAAGGATAGATAATCAGCCAACAAAAATTGTTCAACGCAGCACAGCCTCCCCGGCAGCGGCGCCAAAAATTGGTTCGCGGTTTTCTAGACAACTTTATTAATCAACCACTTGTGAATGGTCAACAACTAAAGTCAAACTAAAGAAACCTTAAATGCAATAATCCGAGGTAGTACAGTTATATTCCCGGGTCGTTAATTCCCCAACGAGGTTGTGATATCCTGTGATTGAACAAATGTGTTATATAGCTTGGATGATTAGGAATAGGGTTATGAATGATTTGTCACAATACTAAAAGTATGAATAACTCAAATGAGTTATATCAACTAATAAGTACGATCAAAAACCCTAGAAATGTAAAAGGTATAATTAAAGGAAATAAAAAATAAAATGTATTAAATAAATGCTATCACTATTAAAATGATGAACGTTTAAAACCTAAAACGTACGTTTAAATAAAATTACGTAAATGTACAAAATAAAAGTAAAAAGTGATCAATATAAGCCCCACAAATGTGAAATTTATATTTTTAAGATCCTAAGAATAAAATAAAATTATTATAAAAAGAAAATTATTTATTTAACTTATATATTATTATTATTTATTAATTACTATTTAATACTTTTTATTAATACACTATTTAATTAGAAAATGTAAAATAAATCTAGAAAAATAAAATAAAAACTTAGAAAAATCTAAAATATTATAAAACTTATTTTAAAACTAAAAATATATTTATTATACTATTATTCTATTTAATATTAATTATTAACTATTTAAACTAGTATTTAATTCTAAATATTATTAGATGACAAAAGAAAAATCTAGAAAAAATTTATAAAAGTACTTTAATATAAAAGAGATTTAATAAAAATATAAAAATACAGAAGTGCTTATAAGTAAGCTAAAAAGAAAATTAAATAGATAGTTTCTATTAAATAAAAGCTATTACTATAAGTATTTTTGGCTTTTTGTGTTTTTTCTTTTATAAAACTATTAAAATACTTAAAATAAGAAACTAATACAAAAACAACAAACTTGGAAACCCAGAATAAGCACTGTAAGTGCTTATTTGCCCCAACAGTTGACTTTTCTGTTGACTTAAAAGGAAATAAGCTCAAATGAGCTTATGTGGGGTTCACTAGGGTAGATTCTGGTTTCAATAAGTTATGAGAACAATATTAAACAAGTTTCAACCAAATAAGTAGCTTGAATAAGCCACAGAACACAAATAAGCACTTAGCTTATTGGATTCTGAGACAGAAAATGGGACAACCTTGTGAGGTAAAACCAAGTGGGGTCCACTATGATCTAGGCCAAACAAAGGGTCAATGGTTCAAGCCTGGTAGGAGGGGGGTTGGAAGAACCAAGATTTAGGGTATGGGACCCACTGATGAGCTCAGAAAGAGCTTGTGAAGTGAGGGGTCCAAACTGATTCACTCAGTTATATGAGTGAGTGAAATAAACTTGAAAGCTAGGTACAAACTTTAAAACAAGCTTTAATAAAGAAAACAAAAAGATAATTACTATATATATATGGGATATTAACAAATATGAACAAGTGTGTTCACTGAATTTGGCTAATAAGCTTGTAATAAGCTTATAAGCACTTCCAATTAAACTGAGATCCAAACAAAGCTTGTAGTCAAAAGTGATACCAAATTAAGCTCACAGAATAAGCTTAAAAGAGCAAATTTGATGTTGGACTATCAAGAGGGTCTGGTGAGGTTTTCAAAATGCCAAAACTTGATCAGTGGGGACCACTGAGTAGCTTGTGAGGGGCTTATGAAGTTGGGTGGGTTGACTGAGTTCACTCAGTGAACTGAGTGTATGGACAAGCTTCAAGCTATGTGCAGCCCTAGTAAAAGAGCTTGTGAGTGAAAATTAAAACTTGAACTGTGAATATAGGTTGCTTAGCTTCTTAATGAACCAAAGATCACAAGCCAAAGCTCAGTGATAAGCTTATGATGGGCTTGTGAAGTTGCTTGTCTACACTGATGATCAGTGTTTAGTTTATTTTGATAGCACAATTAAAGCAAGAATAAGCAGACCAAATAAGCAATCAAAGGACAAATAAGCACTTACTTAAGTAACTAGCCACATGGGCATCACAAAGATCCAAAATACTCACACTAACACTCACTAATCAAGCTTGTGCAAGCTTGTGAAAGTAGGTGTCAAATCACAAGGGGAGTTTTGTGAAGAACTACTAAAAGATAAGCACAATTTAAGCACTTCAATCAGCTAGATAAAGGTTAATAAAGGTAGCAACAAAGAGATCAGCAACAAGACTATATAAACCTACAAGCTCAAGTCCTAATATTAATTAACAAGTTCACAATTTAGATCCAAAGTTCATACAAAAATCGTATAAGCTGCAAATTTGACTTTTTAAGTTAAACTACTAAGTTGACTTATCTGAGTTTGAATCTAGATTTACTGATTGATTATGTTAAGATAAGCTATAATAAGGCTAAATTAAGCTAGAGTATCAACTTTTAAGCTAGTGTGGTAATTATGGAACTTATTACTCTAACAGTTAAACAGCTAGACTAGATTGAGTTCTATTTTGACTTTTATACTAATAAGACCTAAATATTATGACAGAACTGAGATAGTGTGATCTAAACTAACATGCAGAAACAAGAATAAAGCACAATAACATGCATAAACTCAGATAAGCAGCTTGATCCAAACACACCTTAACAAGGGTGTTTTCTAGATTAGTGTTACAAATCCACAAATTAAACCATGAAACTGATTTCTATCACTTGATACAGATGAACTAAGATCAAATGGACACAATTACACAGATAATAACAACTACAACCTATGAATCACTACTACACTATTTTAACTGTCTAACTTTTAACAACTATTAATTATGATTTCCAACTAACAACCTACTGATTTAACACTAGATTATCACTAATCAATACCAACTAAGCATGAAACAAGAAAGATTATACTAAATTAAGAACTAATACAGAAAATGGCAAAATCAAGAAATTGCTTACAACTTGAATCAAGGCCAAAATCTGAGAACCAAGAACTGAGTACCACACCTAAATGCTCTCCACAGAGCTCTAAACCAAGGCAATCCAAGATAGCACTTGCTCCTTTGCTTCTTCACAGATTCTTTATATCAAATTTCCTAATTTACTTGTTTCTTTTTGGTATTTTCCTTTTTTATTGATTATTGCTGATTTTGAGTATCTAAAAGCTTGCTATGGCTTACTGAGAACCAAGTAGTGTTATTAGAATCCTCTAATTAACAAGTATCAAACAGAAATTAAATGACTTGAATTGAAAATGGGACAAAGTTGAAATACTTGAAAACTTAAAAGATAGATTGAAACTGAGTAACCAAGTATGTTATTACACTTTAGCAAAGGTAATGAACAACTGAGAACAGAAATTTAAAGATTACACTAATGATACAAACTATTTTGATTAACTACGATTGATCATAAACTAAGTTAAAATTATGATGCCTCTCTTCTTCTCCTTTCTTCTGTATTTATCACCTATTCTCTTCCCACTAGCTTCCAGATACTTTCCCACATTGATCCACAGCCATTGATTGAGTCTAACTCATCCCAACCGTTTAAACTCATTTTGGCGCCAAAATTCACCACGTGGAATTGAGGCAGTTTGAGACTAATTAAATCTTTTTGTTGTAATGTGGAGATGTCAGGAAGATATTTGGTAAAGTTTAGGCCAAGTTGGAGTGGTTTTGCTCAAAACCGTGGGTAAGAGTAGTATTGAGGTGAAAATGGGGTGTGAAGGCATTAATTGTGGCGTGTTTAGGTTTTGCAGAGGTGGTGGAGAGTGGGTAGGATTAGGGGTGAGCTGGATTAGGGGTGAGCTGGTAGTTACAGGTGGAGGGGGAAGGTGGAAGACGAAGAGGAAAACGGGGGCTCGTTTGGTCTGTTTTATTTATTTACAAAGGGAAGAGATTGGGCTAGTATATTGGGCCGGGTTTAGTTTGGATTGGATTTGGAATTGGTAATACAAAAGGGTCCGGTTGGTTTTGTGGTATTAAAGCCCAAGGACCAATAATGAAATTCCTACAAAGTGAGGGTCAAACCTGTAAAATATCCAAAGTAATCACAAGGACCAATCATGTCAAATAAGAATAGTATAAGGGTGTAGTTTGATAAATTTCCATTTTAAAACACCCAGGGACTAATTTTGACACTTTTGCAAAGTTGAGGGACTGAAACTGTAAATTATGTATATTTTGCATGTTTTTCATCAGTTTTTATCCTTTTTGTACTTTAATACCTAAAAACATAATTTGGAGATAATTCCAATATTTTGAAGCATATTTGTATGTTTTCAGATATTTTTGTAGCTTAAATGTGAATGAAATGATGAGTATTTAGACACTCATCAAGCTTCCATAAGAAGAAAACATAAAAACGGTTAGTAATAAGCGGATTCCGGCACTTACGAGTTTGAACTTCGAGAGTGTTAACAGCATAGTGTGAAAACACAACTCTAATTCTCACAAAGGCCGTTCCTGAATCGGAGTCCCACAAGTGAGATAACACGATGTACCGAAGTACACCTACGATTCAGATGAGTCGTTGAGGTACACTGAAGCATCACCTCACGACTGTAGACCGTTTGAGACCACTAAGCGCAATCCACGGGGAGTTGCCGAAGCGACCTGCTGTCAAGGTTGTTTGATGTTGACCCTGGCAGGAGTTTCCATTCAATCACTGAGGATCACAAATGTGAACCTCTCATAAATGTTCTCGACAGATTGCTAAGATCTGTGAAGGACTCGATAACGTACCACTGGAATTCTTATTGTTGAATATCAAGTGATGAAATGTCAAGTGTTCCTAAGAGATCTTTTGATGAATCTCGTGGCTCTAGACTCAATAGTGCGTTTTGGTTTTCTGGAGCGGAGACTAGGGAGAGGGTCTCCTTCTTCAATACCGGCAATCTCTAAGAGAAAGCCGATAGTTTACGTAGGGTTCCTTATGAGAATGAAACAAGCTTCTGTTGAGAGAAACTTGAGTGGCTAAGAAGGTTTAGTGCATGCGTCCACCGGGTCCATGACGACTTTTAATCTTCAATACCGGCGTCACTAAGTGACAACTAGTAGCATATGAATTGAACCCGGTGTCTGCCCTAAGTTGAATAATCTGGAGGGCTATTTCTTTTCACCCTTTTCTTTGCATTTCTTTTTAATTCTTCAACTCCTTCTTTCTCCGATTCTCATTTTCTCCTTTTTACAATCATACCTAAGGACTTCTAAATACTAACTATTTGTAGTGTCCTGGGGTAGATCCCTCCGGCTCTGGCGGATCATAGGACGGTTATTCCTAACCTTAGTCACCTTATAACTCCATGACTAACCTATGTTGCCATAAAAACCATTGTTGTGAAAAATCTCTCAAAGTGTTTGTGAATGAAAAACATTTTAGTACCCCTGTTGAGATAAGATTTTGCATAAATACTCCCCCTCCACATGTGCTTAAAAGTTTTAACGGTTAAAATGCACAGTGAGGAAAGAGCGCACATTTTGAATTGATCAACTCAAGATAGACATTCCCCCGCGAGACACGGTTATGTGGCATAGTTAAAGAGTTGCATTGTCAGCTTTTAGGTGACAACTAGCTATAATAACTACCTTGAAGGTGTAGACAATCCTCGAAAGGTTGTCAAACCCGTCCGAGTTCATGTTTACCAAGAGTTTCTCGAATGGTACATTCTACTCAGACAAGTCCTTTGCGAGACACGTTTACATCACTAGCGAACTAGCTTGAAATTATTACCCGTCCCGGACAAGTCTTTTTGAGTTACTAACAGTTAAGATCTCGTCAATTCATGGGTTAAGTCTATAGCAAAAAGATTCATTTGCATTTACACAACATATTTCTTATCACGTATTTTCTCCCCCTCAAAAATGGCATATAAAATGTTATTTTTGAAAAGTTGAGAATAAATATGACCATTTCGAGTGTTGCGGGAAGAATGACCACTGTGAACAATTTTTGAACAAAGTTTTAATTCAAGTACTCCCCCTCAATAAGTGATATAAACGGTTGAGGTTTTGAAAATCATAAGGGAAAGTACTTGTTCTTTTGAGCAAAACCTTGAAAAATGAAAGGTTTGATAGGTTTTACTCAAAAGTAAGAAGCTTTCGCTCCTTTTATAAGGATTGTGGCACTGAAGCGTACCATAGGGTCCTTTATTTACAAGTACGGGTTGTACACTGTAATGTGTGCACAAGCCATTGACATAATAAATCATACATCCAAATATGTAATGAAAGAAGCAATTCAAGGGGTACCGGTAGTCGGAGATGTCGCCAGGAGTGTGAGTCGGGCGTTGAAAGCCGATGATGTTTCTTCTGGGTCGACCACCAACATAGCTTTCCAGTCTTCTAAACTGATCCCTTCTATACAACCGTTCATCAATCATGGTGATGATCCTCTTCACGTCCCTTCGATCCTGAGAATTCCATCGCTTAGGAGACCCGATCTTTTGGTGTATATCCTTCAACCGGTAAGCCAATCCGTCCCTAACCATCTTCAAAGTGTGATCTCCAAACTTATGAAGATCTCTGCACGCCATCAAGCAATTTCTTTGAAGTTCACTGCGGTAAACGACGCCGAAAGGTTTCCTGATGAGCGTATATTGTGGAAGCCGGTTGATGTCGGTAGATCAAGCTGCGGTGGAGTGAGGTTGACACGGGTCTGATAAGATTCAACTGCCAACTGGAGATCTTCTACACGTTCTTGGATAACTATGCGTCTGATGAAGATGAGCGCTGACTTGATGAATTCACGTTGTACTGCAGTGGAGAATTGTCTCATACGACCATGTACTTTGGCAAGGTACATGTCTTCGATGTCGTTGATAGACAAATTCTCAAAGTCAGCTTCAGAGAATGCATAATCCCTTTCATCTTGTCGTTTGACCACGATATTCTTTAGGAAGGTGTAGTCCCACTTCGATGAAAGATCGACGTGTTTGATGGCAACGATACTTTTAGAACTGAATACTGCATGTTGAGACTTGAACCGGTAGCTTCGTAGTAGATTCTTCGGTGTTCCGGCCAATGATGAATCCCGTACAATGCATCTCGGTCGTAGGCTTCCACTTTGTTGGAGAACAAGTGATTGGCACGTTCCTCGATGGCTATGCAGTTGAGTATATAGGCTGCAGGGAATGGAAATGTCAACGATGTAGCGTATTTCCTTGAACCATCGCCACCATGTAGAAGAAAATCCAAGTCTCTGTTGAAGAAATTTCGGAATGGAATCCTTGGTTCATCTGATTGGCCAATTGTTGGTAGAGGTTTTGACCATTCGGTGTAGTATGGAGGGTTGTCCCGTTTGGTGAAGTCGATGTTTGCTTCGGGGTTGAGCCAATCCATGTTATTAGACATAGCTCGAGCAATGTTTTCAAGGTGATATTCGACCTCGATGTCACTTTCGAGCTGTCTTTCCACAATTGAAAAGCTTCATTCTTGATTCGCCTCAACTCGGATTTCGTCATCTTCTTCACATGGAACTTTTCTTGCATAATCTTAGCATGCTCCAATGTATTACCGTCTGTAACCTCTTGACCTTCAGCTGGGTAGGGAGTGGAATTGACAAGTGTAGAAAACCATTCAAATTCTTCTGTGGTGTCTTCATCTAGCCATGATAGGACGTCGCCTTGGGCCTTTTTCTTCTTTTTCTTAGGCCTAGATGAGGATTACGGTTTTTACTTGTTAGGGAGAGGTGGGTTGTAGTAGGGGCTCATGGTGTTCTTCATCGTCACCACCCGTATACTCAAAGTGATCACCGGTTTTCTGAGTCTGGGGTGGTAACTCAGAATCCTGAGGTTTATCAGCAGAAGAGCGAGGAGGAGACCTTTGTTGAGCAGGAGGCCGTTGGGGAGGTGGTGGCATGGAAGATGATTCACCAGACTTCTTCTGTCGTTTAGCTTCATCATTCTTATCCTGATCCTTATCTTCATCGTCTCTAGGACGTTTAGACTTTTCAGCTTTGAATCTGCATGCTTCTTGAAGTTGGTAGTCCAGCAATGCTTGAAACAACTTTCCTTCATCAGAAGTAAATGTCCCAGATCGTGCAGACATTTGTGTGACAAGCTTGGCCACCAATTCATTATCCGAGAAAACTACAGGATCAGATGGATTGATTGTGACGGTTAAGGGTGTTGATCTTATAGTTTGCTTGGCTATCTGCATAAGATTCGGATATAGTTGTCTGGTAAACATCTCCTTTGTGACTTTAGGAACGATATCCAAAAGGTACTTGTGAGTGTAGCCTTCGATCATTATGTCCCTCTTCCCTTGTAGATCATCCTGCATGAGCTTCTGTATGTATTCCCTTTCATTCTGCATCTTGTCATTCTCATCATGTAGATACTGCATTTGGTCGGCAAACCAATTCAGTTTTCTGTAGAGCATGTCCTTCTTTCTGACTTGTTGGACAGCTTTTACAATTCTTTTATGAGTATGAGAAATCCAAGATCGAGGTGGCTTCTTCACTGATCCGGATGATGATTTGGTTGATCTTTTTGATGGTGGTGGTGAAGAGTGAGAAGAAGAATCGGATGATGATGAGATGTGAGGAGACTCCGGGTCCTTTGGTGGTTCAGAAGTTTCTTCCTTTGATCGTGCAGGACTATCTAGAAGAAACGTATCATACTCAACATCTTCTTCATTGCCAGTCTTAGCTTGTTCATCGCTTTGGCTTTGTGCAGCTTCTTCATCGCTTTAACCTTCTCCGCTTCTCGATTCTGGTTCTTCAAAATCAAACTCAAGAGTATCTTCGACACGCGTTCTGTTGTTGTACAAAGTGGTGGCACGGATCCCTTATCGGGTTAATTAACCGCATCAGGATCTGGTGAAGGTTGAGCTGCACCACTTGACCCTCGGGGGCCACCCATTTGTTCTTGAGCAAATTGTTGTGCAACGTGTTGAAGTCGAACGAATTTGAACTTCTTCTGTATGATTTATCCAGTATCTCTTCATCACTTTCTGAGCTTTCATCATATGGCACAAGTACAGGAGTCTTTCCTTTGCCATGTTCAGCTATTGGACTAGGAGGTTTTGGTACTAATGGAGAGTCATCCTTTGCAGGTTTGAGTAGTGGACCTCCTCGTCGATTGTGTATCTTCAGAGCTTTCGTCCAGTAGCTTTCTTTGTGGTTCAGGTGTAGGAATAGGAGCAGCTTCCTTGAAGGGAACTTTCTTCCTTGGAGTAGGTTTCCTCTTTGGGACCTTCCTTTGACTCTCTGTGCTTATTGCACTTCCAGCACTTCCTCTTATGGTTCTCCGAGTAGGAGTTCCAGAAGGCTTTTCATCGAGATGACCAACTTTGCCTTCTCGTCTGCTACTTGATACCTTTTGTATGTTTCAAGCTTTTTGATTTCATTGGTCAGAAGGTGATCAGGCAGACCGCGGCACCTTGTTTCTCTGTTGTCGATTCCTTGATTCTGATAGAAAGGATAGGTTCGGACAACACGTCGTGATTGTCGGGGTCATTGAGCCTCTTGGGAATATCAGGATTAAGCCCAAGTGCTCTCTGGATCAAAAGCTTCGTGTATCGACATAGGGAATCTTTGAGCCAAGCTTCTTGTGAAATGACATCATGTCATCCTATATCAGTGCTTCGATTTCAATGTCCTTCTTATTGATCAATGACCAGAAGACTTGCAGTTCCATGAGCTTGGGATGCTCATAGCCATCCGCGACCGAGACAGACTTAGTGATAATGATGTAGAGTGTTCTCCACGGTTGAGGAATGTTCTTAAGATCCACGTGAGAGTGCTTGTTAATGATTCACGGCTTCATCATATCCAATATTAAGTAGAAATTGCGAGAAGCTGTCTCTTCATAGGTGTAGCAAAGAAGTCGGTTGGCACGATGTCGGAATGATGAGTACAGCCCGTAAGTCTGCAGGAGTGATAGTGACTTGTTTGTGATTAAGTGTCACTGCTTCAACACTTTGACCAGTGATCCTCTGCATAGAATCCCAGAATTGTTGAATGTAGACCTCTGGAACTGTGGCAGAGTGTGAGAGCATGTTACGGTAGGGATGATTCTGAGAATATCCACTGCAATGAGACAAGAAGATCCTGAGCATGTGAGGGTGTCAAAGTCAACCCTAAGGTTGTTCTTTCCAATCTTTCTCGGATAACCCTCGGGAAAGATATCAGCAATTGTAAGAACTTCTGATGCATCCACATTCATTTGTTCACCCATGTCGTGATCTGAAATAACATTAGCCAAAAGAACCAACATATCGAAAGACATAGTGTTAGTCAACGGAAGGTCTTATTGTCTAGTTATTGAATGTACAGTGTCAATGATTGTTACGAGTCCTAAGTCACTTGTTTGTTCAATAGTCCAATGACGTCGTGAAATGTTTCGTGAGTTAGTTAACTTTAAGTTTTAAAGTTTATGTTATCACTTATTGTTCACAACATATTAAACGTTTAAGTTTATTAGTGACATTATTGGATTCGTGATGTTATGATAAGTTTATTAACAAGTTTGTACACGTAACAATTCATAATGAAGGTCAATCAAGGCATAGGCGTAGAATTGGCAAAGTTAAGCGTAAACGGTAATGACATACGCGTAGACGAAAGCTTATGCGTAGGATCTTAACTTACGCGTAAGAAATGTTACAGCGTAAGAAAAGGGGACCATATGCGTAGAGCTTACGCGTAGGCGTATTTATACCTTACGCGTAAGGCTTACTCGTAAGAGTAGACCTTATGCGTAGAGGTCCCTGTTTACGCATATCCTTCACAGGATACGCGTAGTCCCATTGTAGAACCTTCGCATAATAGTTATGCGTAGAATTTATTCTTACGCATAACATGACTACGCGTAGGGTAATCCTTATGCGTAGAGATTCAAATGACCTTGATTCTGAATTTTAAGCGTAGCAAGCCTGAAATAAATTCATCAAATCATCAATATTAACACAAGAATTCATTTTAACAACAAATCATGGCATGAACATTCGTTAAACAGTTATGAGTAGAAAGTCATACGCGTAGGTCAAAACCCTAAGGGTTATGATTTACGCGTATAATTTCTAGCCATGGGATTTGCACCAAACAATTTCTGGTAGTTCTAAGATGTTGTGAGAGTCTATAAACCAAGTTATAACATCTAAATTGTGGAGAATCAAAAATGCCCAAACTTATGAACTTTAAACCCTAATTCCAAATTTTTAACCATTTAGAGTTTCTGGGTGGTTATAGAGCTTGGTAATCATCAATTCATCATCATATAAACATTACACAACAATCTTTTTGACCAAAAACATTCACATTTGAAAATACCCAAAACCACGCATAAACCCTAATTTTTCAAACTCATTCAATTCGTGAATCTGGGTTCGTTTTGAGGATAGAAAAAGTATCATTTATGTTATTAAGACATTTTGACACCATCCTTTTAGCCACAAACACATAAACAAGATTATGTGTTCATACGCATACGCGTAGAACACAAAATCGACCATAGGTTAATATCTAACCGTTAATATTTAAAACGATTTAAAACCATTGTTTGTAATCTTGTTAGGAACACAAAAACACTTACAAATTGAAGATCTGAAACACGGATTTGATGAACGAATTTTAGGCGTAGGATTAGTTTTGATGATAATAAATGTGAGTTGTAAGTTAGGTGGAGGTGTATTTTATTAAAATGACTTTAACATTTTGACAGTTTTGGTCCCTCCACCTTTTCCTTTTTCAAACAAAGCCATTTAACTTCCATTTTGGTTACCAAACAAAGATTTTTAAGAAAGAAATATGACGACACTCCCCCTCGACTTAAGAAAAATGATGAAAGGTTATAAATTTTAGTTTGAGGAGTGTCAGTTTAACCAGAAAAATTTTCCACCATTGATAAAAGAAACAACCGAGATATGACAACATGCAAGTACACGGATGATTTGAAACGGTTAAGTATTTATTTTCTCCCCCTCAACACTGGATCGGAAAAATATTAAATTTAGAAAGATTAGAGTGTTGACGGAAGAAATGTACTTGTCATGTTGAAAGAAAAATAGGTTAGAAGAATATTTTTGTTGTTTTATCAGATTTTTTACTTTTGTATTTTGTTTTTGAAAAATTATTTACAAAAGAGATTTTGGTGTTTGACAGGTTTTTAAGACTGTTTTAGGAGGTCATCCAATTCCTCTTGAGTCAAACACCTCATACCAATCCGGTGGACCAACTCATTAAACCTAGCGGGAGGCAAGGCTTTGGTGAGAAGATCTACCAATTGGTATTCTGTACCCACAAAATATAATTCAACAAAGTACCACTGCTCCACGTGATCCTTGATGAAATGATATCGAAGATCGATGTGCTTTGATTTCGAGTGCTTTGGCGAATCGAGTTGCACGAGATCGCAATGGCACTCCGATTGTCGCATACATCGGGATTACTGTCAAATACGTAATCATAGTCTTTGAGTTGTGTTCTCATCCAAATGACTTGAGCACAACACGCCGACATGGCTACATATTACGCTTCGGTTGAGGACAAAGATGTACAATCCTGCTTCTTCGATTGCCATGACACCAGTTTATCACCAAGAAATTGTAAAGCTCAAGAAGTACTTTTCCGTGAGTCTAAGCATCCTGCGTGGTCAGCGTCTGAAAAAGCGATTAGTTCAAAACCGAATCCTTTGGATACCAGAGCCCCAAATTAATGGTTCCCTTGATGTATCGGAGGATTCTTTTAGCCTCGAAGAGGTGGGTTTCAGTTGGTCGCGACTGATAACGGGAGCAAAGATATACGGCAAAGACAATATCAGTCGCTAGGTTAGATACATGAGAGATCCAATAATACTACGGTATTTTGTAGGGTCCACCAATTTCCCATGTAAATCAGCGTCTTGCTTCTTGGTATGAGCCATTGGTGTGGCATAGGTGTCACAAGTTTTCATTCCAAATTTGTTTAACAATTCAAAGGCATATTTGGACTGACTCAAGAAAATACCACGGGGTGATTGATGAACTTGCAGTCCGAGAAAGAATGTGAGTTCACCCATCATGGACATTTCAAAATTTTTCTTCATTAGTTTTGCAAAAGCGATTGAAAACTTTTTATGTGTAGACCCAAAAATGATGTCATCCACGTAAATTTGAACAATTAAGATATGTGCCCGTGATATTGTATAAAAAGAGTTGGGTCAACCGAACCTTTGGTGAAATTATTAGCAATGAGGAAAGATGATAGCTTATCGTACCATGCCGAGGAGCTTGTTTGAGACCATACTGAGCTTTGTTAGGTTTGTAGACGTGATTCGAAACTTCGGATCAACGAATCCATCTGGTTGGTGACATAAACCGTTTCTTTAAGTTGTCCATTGAGAAGCAGTTTTGACATCCATCGATAGACCGTCATATTCATATGAGCCGCGAACGCGAAATATCCGAACGCCTCAAGACGAGCAACGGAGCAAAAGATTCTTCAAAGTCTATTCCCTCTTCCGACGATAACCCTTAGCCACCGGGCGTGACTTATTTCGATAACATTTCCTTGACAAAGATCCAATTTGTTTTTACAAATCCATTTTAGACCAATGACGTAGACTCCTGTTGGTCTTTCAACCAGTTCCCATACTTCAAGGCGTTTGAATTGGTTGAGTTCTTCTTGCATGGATTCAATCCAGTTGTCTTTTGTCATTCGTCTTTGATGTTTTAGGTTGATTGGCGACGGTGAGTGCATAAATGCAATGTTCACCATCGAGTGAAGGCGTTGTCTTGTAACGGTGGTTGATTCGGGTTGCCAATAATATTTTCGAGAGGATGGTCTTTTGTCCATCTATGTGTGGAGGGTTGATGTTGGTATACATTGTGCATTTCGAGGATTCAAATGGTTTGTTGAAGATTCCGCGACATCGGTGCAGATCTCATTAGCAAGGGTTGAAGAGCATTTGGATCAAAATCTGCAGTGGGGGTATTCATTGAACATCATCACCGATTCATCATTGTTGGAAGCGGTTTGTTCAGCTGTTGTGTTGGAGTCAACTGGTGGTGCTTCTTCAACGAGTTGTTGTAGCAGGTGTATCGGGTATAAGAGTATTATCGAGGTTGAGCGGCGGAAACAGCGGATACACCCGAGCACGTTCATCAATATCGTCACGAACAGAGCAAATAACCTTTCCATTTGTTGGCGAGTAAGTTTGGGGGCTTTGTTCGGTGATGATGGGGTTTGGGGAAGTTTAAGCGGTTGTGTCCGGGTTCTAAGTGTTATACTCGAAGCCATTTCAGTAAGTTCATCAAAATGAGCATGAATCGTTTCCATCACCTATTTTGTACGACGATTCCAGATTCGGAAACCTTTTGAATTATCACAATATCCGATAAAGACTCCAATGTCAGCTTTGGCTTTGAGCTTTCCAAAGTCATCACGATCATTATTAGGATAGCAAAGAGATCCAAATACATGAAAGTGTTTGAGATTCGGTTTTATGTTGTGGACAAGCTCAAAAGGTGTTTTGTTGTGGCGTTTTGTAATCATAGAACGGTTTTGAGTATAGCATGCATGAGATACTTACGCCCATAAGTAATCTGGGAGTTTAGCATTGATTAACATTGTTCTTGCAGCTTCCACTAGCGTTCGGTTTCGTCTTTCAACAACTCCGTTTTGTTCGGTGTATGCGTGCAATAGATGTCGATCTTTGAATTCCCACTTTCTCATAAAATTCACGAAGAGTTTGATTAACAAATTGAGTGCCTCTATCTGTTCTGATTAGTCGAACGGTGTTTTGTAGCTGAACTTGTATTTTCGTGAGAAAGGTGATGATCATCTGTGGAGCTTGATCTTTGCTTGGAAGAAAGTAGACCCAAGTCCAGCGTGAATAGTCATCAACAATTACTAAGATGTAGCGTTTGCCATTGATCGTTTGCAGCGCTCGGGCCACACAAATCCATGTGAAGAAGATGAAGCACATGTGAGAGCTGTGTTCCACCTCTGAAGGAAAATGAGCACGAGTGCTTTTGCCTTGTTCACAAGCTGAGCAAAGGTGATCTTTAGAATACGAAACCGTGGGAGTCCTTCAACTAGTTTGTGTCGAGCAAGGTTGGTGATGGTTTGAAAGTTTAGATGTGAGAGACGAGCGGTGCCATAGCCGGGATTTTGTTGATGTTGCCTTTGAAAGTAAGCAGATGGGAGAAGAAGCAACCATGTCTTGCATAGAGATAGTGTAAAGACTTGAATTACGTGAGCCAGACATAAGGTCATTTCCTTGTAGATCACGAATGAAACAAGTTTTCTCCCGAAAAGCAACCTCCAAATCTCCATCACAAAACCGACCTCGAAAACAGTTGTGACCGAGGCCTTCCACATAATAAACCACGCTATTTCGATGTTCCCATGGATATAGTCTCCGTAGCCCATGATAGCTACGAAGTGATCATTCCCGAACCTCGACAGGCCAATGAACTTTGCAACAAAGTTTGATAACAGTTTAAGATTGCCTGTCATGTGTGGGGAACATCCGCTATCAACAATCCAGAGAATGATCGTATCACCGCATTACACACAGGCGACACGGATGGAATAGAAGTAGATTTGGAACCGAAATGTTAGAGGGTTCCGTAGCAGTTATAGTAGATATACACACATCAATAGCTTTAGGTATCCACTTAAATCCTAGTGTGTTATATATCCATTTCTGCCATCTCCAACTAGTATTTGCTTTAGTCTTAGTGAATGCACTAGGTGGTACTACATTCCTAGGAGGTGAAACCGGAGCTACGAGGGACAAAGAAAGCGTTTCTTAGAATCTAAAGAAGGCGGTCTACCAAGCACGGACTTAGAAAGATTAGTGGGCCTAGAGGTATTCCGGTTCTTAGGATCCTTTAAGCGAGAGATGATAGCTTTAGCAACACATTTATCATGACAATCAGAATTCATACTTTTACGACAAATAACACAAGGTGCATCGGACTGAATATCAAAAGTACTTAACGGTTTAGCATTCGTTACATCACTATTTCTATTACATTTGCGAGACGCAATATCTATAGTGGAGGCAACGTGAGTCTTATTCATAGTCCTAGGGTGTTCTTCTACTTTAGCATTCCTGATTGATCTTTTCTTAGGTCGCAACTTCCTATTCTTCGATGTAGTGCTCCTAGGCGGTGAAGTGCGGACGTTTGGAAAAGACGCAACTATTCATGTTTCAGTAGAAGGAGGCACGTTAGCAACTTGTGATTTGGCAGTAGGGATTCTAGGTTCATGAGTACTAAGTGTTACTGGGGCTAATCTCTTAATGATGGTTGGCGGAAGTTGTTCATACTTTCCTAACATTTCTCTTAACTTGAAGATAGTGTGAATCGATCTTGATTTTCAGACCGAACATTTCCAGCAAAATGCATAACTTCTTTAGTGTGTGCAAGATAATGATCAAGTTCATTTGATGCTTCATCACGAGTCTTTTGAGTAAATCAAATATGACACCATATTCCTTTTTAACTTTTACAAGTTCTTGTTCATATTTTGAGATTTGACACTTAAAAGACACGTTTTGATCATCCAGTTGCTCAATTTTAGGATCAGAATATTTTGCACACAACTTGGCGATTTTGTGTTGAAAAGCAAGTTGTTGATCGTGAATATCTTTTTGACACCAATTAAGACGACGTATTGCATTTGAAAGTTCGTTTGACAATCGTTTGTTTTCAACTTTTAAGGACTCGATCTGAAGCACATTATCGGTTCTCAACATTTACCACATAATCAACGTATCGCAGAGATATGATCAAATGCATATGACAAAGAATTCAATAACACAACATTATGGACATCGGCACAGATGACATCTTCCAAGAGTCGATCAACATCTTTTCTCAACATTTCTTTTTACGTTTAGTGTTAGAAATAGATGTTTCTTTTTCTCAAAACGACCTTCATTATCCAAGTTCCTTATGAAAGTCCCTTTCCCAAGACAATGCACAACTTTTCAAATTTTAACATTTGGTAAAAGATTTTTCTGAAAAATGTCTCTTTGTTCTCGCGCTAGAGGCGATTGAAAGTGTTGAACTTTGATTTCAGAATGA
Source organism: Chrysanthemum makinoi (assembly GCA_910596185.1). NCBI lineage: Eukaryota > Viridiplantae > Streptophyta > Magnoliopsida > Asterales > Asteraceae > Chrysanthemum > Chrysanthemum makinoi. Next base: position 336,639,657 of record OU343224.1, read on the forward strand.
TATTCTATCTCATGTTGTAAAGTTTTGAGGTCAGCCATGAAAATGTCAAAATATCTGAGAATTTTGCGATTTTCAGATTTTGAGTTTACTTCACCGATGGAAGGTAAAAGACCATAAGTTTGTGCATAATCTTGTTGGGGACTAAAGAAGTTGGTGTGACGATAAGCAAAATGCATAACTTCTTTAGTTGGTGCATAATCTTATGATTATCCTTGGTGTGTTAGAAGAATCCGTTGGTGTGACGAAAGTGACCGCTTTTGAATAGTTAAAAGGTTTGTTGTAAACAACTTTTTCTAATTTTGATCGACTCTCGTCTTCTCCATCTAATTCCTCTTGACGATGATATTCAACAACACTCATAATGTAATTATCAATTTATATTCTGCTTTGGAAACTTCGGGATTTGGTTTGAATGCTTTGGTTGAAAGCTTAGGTTTGTAATCAGCAAGATTCGGTCCATATCCATTTGGATTTGGTTTTAAAGTAAACTTTTCAATGGTGTGACCGACTCGCCATGTTTGTAAACAACAGTTTTAAACTCTTTAAGTTTGTTTTGCAAGCCGATGATTTCTTCAAGATGATCATCTATTCGTTTCGTTGAATGCTTTTTGTATGCAGAGAACTGTTTTTGACAAGTTAACAACTCATCCTTAGCTTTTTGATTTTCCAAGGTGAGGCGTTAATTTGCTTTTTATGTTCATGTTTCAGTTGTTCTATTTCAGACAACAAAGCATTCTTGAAGCGGCTAGATCAAACATCTGTCTTTCTAAATATTTTTCGTTTTGATGAGATTTGGCAAAGGCTGCTTAAAAACCGTTTTCACGTTTTTCTTGAGTTTTGAAAAAGTTGAGTTGCTTTTGTAAACATTCAAAATCCTTGGTTAACAGTGCATTTTTGCATTTCAAGTCCTGATTAATGGCATGACATTTTTCCACTATGGTCTGTTGGTCTTGTATTAAACGAGCAAAATCTGGATGAGGCAAAAGTTCGGCGTGTTCAACGTGAGTCTCAACATGATCATTACTGAGATCCTCAAGTATAACCACGGAGTCAATTTGATTATCAAGGGAAACCGTTTGGTCATCTTGATCGTCAAATATAACTACGGGTCTAGTTGAAAATCGTCGGAATGAGATGTGGATGACGATTTTGAACATTCCGAGCCTTGCCGGATTCGATGTTGGCGGAGATATGAGATCGAGATAAATATGGTTTGTTCGGTACTGAGACAAGCCATCGATGTCATACACCTGGGCACTGTGTAACTCATGCACATTAGCCATCAACATAACAACTGCATTGGCCTGCAAGTCCTCCATATCATCATTTGAGTCAGCATTTGCCATAAAGCTCTGTTCTTTGTTTGTGAGAGTTCCACCAGCTTCATCCTTAAGAGCCAAAAGAAGAGCCTCTTTGAAATAAGCACTGCCCTAGTCCTTGGCTTTGGGCATGCATTAGCCAGGTGTCCCTTCTCATTGCGGTTGTAGCATCGAAGACCATTCAACCCATTCCGAGCATTTCCTGTTCCACCACGGAGCTCGATTGTTATTCCTACCCACAGATTAAACCCTTGACCACGCCCATCGGCGACCATAACCACGATTCGGAACTTCAACTCGTCCATTGTTCACAACAGATTGATTCCTTGTATTAGATGAGGAACGAATACGGTTGTTGGATTTGTTGGTATAACGGCTAAAGGCATTAGCAATCATAGCAAATCCTTGTTGCAGTGCTTCGAAAGGATCAGATTCCTCATTAGCGTTAGCTTGAGCATTGTTGTTGTTGTATGGAACCAATTGAGTTTGTTGAGATTGAGGCTGTGAAGGATCATGTGGTGTGATTGTAGCAGTTGGTTGAGTTGCTGGTTGAGGAGAATAACTATTTTGAGCATATAAGGCAAGTTGTTGATTTTCCGGATGTGTCGATGGAGCAATTTGAGCACGGAGAATCCTTTCCCTATCAACTTCCTTTTCATGAGGCTTCAAGTAATCGTACAATAATCCATATGTAGATTGATGCATGTTTTTCGCTTGACGGAGAAAAATGACATACTTCTCCCATTCAGGACCAAGACTACTTAGGAACTTAGTATTCACTGCAATTCTTGGCATGATGATGTTGTGTTTATCCAAATCATTGATGATGTCGGAAAATCGGTGATGATAGGACTCGAGTGTCTCTCCTGGTTCAATCATGAAGTGTTCATAAGCCAAGTAAATTTTGGATTCCAAATCTTCCTAATTGAGTACAGATCCTTCCATAAGAAGACGAATATGATCCCACATTTTCTTTGCATTCTTTTGAGCATCAACACTACGAAGAATTGGGTTTGGTAATCCTAAGAGGATATATTCCATTGCAAGCTCATCAGCTTCATAGTGTAGAAGTTCTTGAGGATTCAAGTCTGCAACAGTAGCAATGTTCGTTTGTTCATCTCTTGGTGGAATGGCATTTGGATCTCCGGTACAATGACGTAGGCATCTCAAATGGACCATCCAAGATAACCTGCTTTAAGAACTTTCCATGTGGCTTCTTTAGATCACAAAACCTAAAGAACCTTATCACCCATTGATCGTAGTTTCCTGGAGTGAGCATTGGAGGTCTATCAAGTGATCCACCCTCATGAATTGATTGTTGGCTGCTTAAAGCTTCAAACATCTTTGCAAACCAAGTGGGTTCCTTCATAGTGTTCCTTGATGGATGTTGATTGAAGTCATTTGTGTACGGTTGAACTTGAAGACTTGGTGGTGGTTGAACCATTTGAGGTTGTGGATTTGCAGCAAGTTGTGGAGTATGTTGTTGATTAAATTGTTGTTGATAAATTGCTTGTTGTTGATTCCATTGTTGATGTTGTGGACTTAATTGTTGTTGGCGTTGAGGATAAGTGTAAGGGAAATAGTTAGAGTATGGTGGTTGTGACATGTTGATAAACTTGTGTTGGTAAAAATGGATCTTTGTAGTCGAATGAACCTTTGTTGATGAAGTATCCTTAGGCGTAGAAATCACAATAGCCAAGTAGCACTTATGCGTAAAACACCAAAGTTACGCGTAACAATCAAGAGTTACGCGTAGATTTAGCTTACGCGTAAGTATGGAAAAGACTCTAAAGTTATGCGTAGACACAAAGTTAGACGTAGAAAGTTAAGCGTAGGATTATCTTATGCGTAAGACGAGGCTTAGGCGTAAGATAAATCTTAAGCGTAGGATTTCTACGCGTAAGCTTTATTCTTATGCGTAATTTTAGGGTTTTATCCCAAGTGATCTTTTACACTTCACAGTGCAAAAGATATCCAAAGTCGACGTATTTTCAGACTTATCCAAGTAGGAAAACACGGAATAAACCACGAAAATGAAGATCAAACCAAGGAAATACTTACGCGTAGTTTTAGGGTTTTACTACGCGTAGGTTTACTCGTAAATTTGATTTTGCTCAAAGTTGTTTCTAAACCAGTTTTTGTGTGATGAAATAGCTTCAATAACACCAAAAGACACAAAAGTGTGAAACTTGATGATCCAAAGCTCTTAAAACAGTTATGCGTAGGACTTAACCCTCGTACAAAAACAAGTAGAAAAACAATGATCCACACATAAAGTTCCAAACTTTTTGCCAAAACAGTATTTTAACACCTTATAATGTTGAAAGGACAAGAATCTTGGATTAAAAGGTGAAAAAATCAAGTTTTTAAGCGAGCCAAAGCTCTCGGTATCTTTACGCGTAAGACCAAAAAAACTTTACTTCAAAAGCAATAACGATTCACCCAACTAGTTGGCGATTGATACCACTGTTAGGTCACAAGGTTTACCACACAAGCTTATAAGAAAGATAGAAAGGCAATTGAACAAGTAATCAAACACACACACACGATAATAGTGAGACGGTTACGCGTAGGAGTATGTGAAAGAAATAACTTGAACAACCAACCCTCAAGTGAGGGTTATTACATGATATTTATAGGCAAGGAGCTAGGGCAACACTCCTACTCCTTCCCTTTCTCCTATGGGCTTGGGCCTAAGCTCATGGGCCTTCTACATAAGCTTAAGGCAAATAACAAACATAAAGGCCATAATAAGCTAACTATTACATATGAGTAACTAACACTTGAATAAGGTTTAGGAGTGATTCCAACACTAAAATACACGGTTGGTCCCTAAACTTGGCAGGACGCATCGCGATGGGACAAAACTCGGCCTTTTCATCGCCAGAGGTCCAAACCTTGGCCTTTAAATGCCAGAATCGTCCCTTGACCAATAACGGCGTTGTCAACGTTCCGTTATCATACAAAAACCCATAATCATGTTACTTTGAGGGTACAATAGTCATTTTATTTTATTTACTATAGCGTCTTGTCCAATTTCCGCCATTATGTACAATATAACAAACTGTACTCATTGCTCATTCCCAAACTTGTTTTGGAAGCCTACCCAGAAAACCCTAATGCAATGTCTATCATCAAATCAAATAATGTAAGTAAGAAAATAACAAACAACCACCTTGGTTTTACCCTGTGGCGAGTAAGGAAATATCCTTTATATGATGATCGTGAAACGGAGGAAAAGTGCAATCGAGGAGATATTGTAAGTCCTTTTTGGTTAGAGCCTATTACAATCATATGTTAGTACGACTGATTAAGTTATTCCCTTTTTAGGTAAGTTTAGCTTAACAATGTTTTTGTACATTTTTTATACAGCGGGTGAACCTGGATCATTTAGCATGATGTTCCATTATGAAGGTACATTCAAATACTTTCCAGGTAGGATATATCAAGGAGGCAAGAAATGCCTTGTTGATCTTGTGGAAATAAAAGAGGTATATGTTGATGAAATGGATGCTCTCATGACCCAAATCGGTTATGAGTCTGGACAAACCAATTATTTCTACTTTCTTAAGCCTGGTTGTATATTAGACGACGGTTTGTTTTCTTTACGTAAAGCTGCTAATGTAGACTTGTTGAAAGATGTTGTCATACAGCATAAGCTGATAGACGTCTATGTTGAAATTGGGAAGACTAGATTAGAACTTTCTGAAATGTCCCCACAATCAATTAAGACTAAGACTGTGTTTTGGGAGATGGATGAAGATAGGAGAAAAGTTGCTACTGCGGCTATTCAATCCTGTTGTAGACGGTTGGTGTTAGATGATATAGATAATGAACCTGCCCTAGATCCTTTTATCCAACTTACACAATTTCCTGTGGACGTCAATGATATTGGTGAATCTATGCCAAACATTGAGCCACTATTTTCCACCTTAGACTGCTCATTTGCTAGCCAACCTGTTCATAACAGTGAGCGTGCTTTAGTAGTTATTGATGAGGACAATGCTATAAAGGAGCCTGATAATGTTGAGGTTAATCTATTTCGAGTGAGTCAGGGGAAGCACTTAGACAAAGTTGGAACAACACTAGTTGATGTCAATAACAGCTTTGAGGAGCCTGAAAATTTTGAGGTTAATATGTTTCAATTGACTCAGGAGAAGCATTTACACAAAGCGGTGAGCACTAGTTGATGCCAATAACAGGTTTGAGGAGCCTGATGTGGATGTAACTCTGTTTCAATTGACTCAGGATAACATGGAAGATGATCCTGTTGTTGATGTTACTCTGTTACAAGCAAGTGACACTAGTGACTTAGGCAATGCAGTTGATGATTCAATTGAACCAAATGAAGAGAACACTTGTCAAGAGAATGATACACAACTTGGTATGGTACAAGTAGGTCAGAGTAATGATTTAGGTGAATAAGGAACAACCAGTAATATAAGTGATGACAGGCAGTTGGTAAATGATTTACCTGTGATGGTTGATGATGTATTTTTCAGTGACCATCTTAGTTTCCAACACGCAGACTTTGCTAATGGCGTCTATACCACTTTTTTCTATGCTGGTCAGGAGTTTGGTACTGCAGGGGAAGTAAAAAACCTAGTAAGAGAGCATTCAATAGAAACTAGGAGGGAGTTGTTTTTTGTGAAGAATGACAAAACAAGAATAAGGGTCAGGTGTAGGGGTTGTGTTCCACTTTCAGGCCCAACTGAAGGTCCTGGACTGGATATAGGCCCATCTAGAAGTCCATTAAGCAGAAGGGGTATAAATGCATTGCTTTCTGGCAAAAAGGACCCTTCAAAAATACTCTGCCCATGGCTATTGTTTGTCGGCAGGAATGGTGAGACAGGTATCTGGTCAGTCAGAACATATAATGAGCAACACACTTGTTTGCAATCAAGGGCAGTCAGAGCTTTTGACCTTCGCTATATCTCACAGAAAATTACAGCACAAGTTGAAACAAATCCACAGCTTCCTGTTAGGTTCTGTGCATAATCAACGACCAACCAATACGACCTTCAAGTGTCCTGCAGAAGGTTTTAAGGGCCAAAACCTAGCAATAGGTCATCGGGGTCAATTCAAGCTACAATTTACCTTGTTGAGAGATTATGTTCAAGAGTTGCAGAAGACAAACCCTAATAAAACAGTGGTGATGAATGTGGAACGACCTCCAGATGAGTCTCTTCCAACCAGAGAATTCAAGAGACTGTATGTTTGTTTAGGTGCACTGAAGCAAGGATTTAAAGATTGTGGGAGATCGTTGTTGGGGGGTTTGCTTTTCCAATTCGTGGTCCTTTGAATGGTCAACTGATGACAGCTGTGGGAATTGATAGCAAAAATGGTATATACCCTTTCGCTTATGCTTTTGTTTATTCAGATAACATAGGATCATGGACTTGGTTTCTTCATTGTTTATCCGATGATATAGCACTTGGACCAATTTCAAGCATCACTTTTATTACTGACATGAATAAGGTACTCTCTTACTCTGTTCATGAATTTAAGTCTCAATGTTTTGAAACAGACATGAAACATATTTGATTTTGTGCGGGATATAAGTAGAGCTTTAGCAGAAGTTTTTCAAAGTGCAGAACACATATTCTGTATTAGAAGCATTCATGAGAAAATGAAACTGCAATGGAAAGGTAGGGCCTACAAAGACTATCTGTGGAAATGTGCAACAACCTCAACTGTTGTACAGTTTCTGAAAGCTATGGCTTATTGTGACAACTCGTACTTTCAAGTCATTTCTCAAAACAATTCACGTTTCACTATTTCATCATTTATCGTAAACTAGGTTTACGTGTTCCAAATTCGCGTAACCTTAATGATTTAGCTGCGAATTCATGATCATATCATCACGAACATTTCATATAGACTAAGTTTAGTCTACATATCATTAACATCATTTCCATCATGTTAGTTCATTCATTATTTTGCATTTCACATTAAACGCGTAAATTTTATATTAAATAAACGTTATCGCGTAAGTTATTATTTTGAACATTTAATCCGATACTTCCAAAAATGATCCCGACATATTTTTATACTTACATTTAGTTTATAAAAACTATATTTTGAGTTTACCTAGTGTTTTAAATTTATTTTGTATATAAATCGTTAAATTTATATTATTACGACACTTTTCTTAAAAATTACACGATAATTATTATATCACTCAAATTTTATAAGAAATGTATTTTTACAATTTAGATGACCTCAATATATTTTATTTTGATCCATTAAAAATTTCTTTTAGCCACTACTACCCTAATTTCTCAAGTGTATATAAAAGTTACAAGTTACCACTTATCTTAAACTACTTTAACTTATACATTTCCTACACATTTGTATATACAATAAATATATAAAAAAAAAATGTATTTTGAGATACATCCCCCCCCCCCCCCAAAACCGGCCATGTGGGGAGGGTATGCATTAATTAAGTTGGTAGCTATTTTCTTACATGTATAGATATATACTCAATCTCCCATTCACTTCATTCATTCACTACAATAATTCAAGAAGTTAATAAAGTTCTTCTCTCTTGGTTCTTCCTCTCCAAAACCGGTCACACCTTGGTGTTAGAAGAAATCATCAAGTTTTTCCATTATCAAGTTTAAAACAATCTAGTTACACTCTTAGTCAAGGTTTTGAAATAAAAACCTAGGGTGTTTAGGTTTAATCCTTTGTTCTAATCACCTCATCAAGTAACTAGTAAGCATATCACTTTCATTTTACATCTTTCATTTTCATTTCATATTTATTTCTTCATTTTTGAGCAAGCATGCAAGACTTATGGTTAGTTATACCATTTTTAACATTGTTTTTAGAGTTTTATATATATAAGTCATCCTATAATTTATCCCTTGTTATATATTGGTCTTGATGATGTTTAGGAACCCATGACACCCTAAGAAGGTGTATGGTAGGATTAGAATAGCTTTGGAGTTGTTTTGAAGGGATTGGAATAGGTTTAGTAAGAGAAAAACTATTTTCGACAAGTATATAAAGTGGTCTGATCTTATTTTGTTTTTCTGGAAAATCCGACAGTAGACATGAGTTTTTGGCCTAGATAATTAGAAAATATACTTTAAAACGAATCCGTGGCTGCTTGAACGGATTAAAACGGAGTTATAACGAAGAAGTTATGAATTTTTCAAGTTTGGCGACGAAATATATATTTCCTGAAATTTCAGCAAGTTGTTTTTGTTTTGTACGAGTCAAAAACGAGTCCTAAGCTTTACAAATTATTTCGACTTATCAAAAATATATTAGTATACTTTGATACGAGCTAAGGACTATAATACGTAGAAAACGGTTTGTAACGACTAAAATATACACGTTTTCATAAATTGCCGTAACTTTATTATTTAAGAAAACTATATTATTTTTACGAGACAAGTGTTACGGTAAACAAAACGACCATATTGAAGGCTATTTTTAACGATGACGTAGAACTTTTTGTAACAAGATGTCTTCTAATAAAATCGAGATCACCAAGCATATTTTCTAAAATGACCAACCGTTTGAATAGCGGAGTTGTAATAAATTATTTACGGGTGCTTAAACTTTGCCGAAACTCACTTTTTAAACCACATTTGGACAAAATCACCATATTTAACCTCTATTATCTTTATGTTCGAGACCTTTATGATGAAAACTCATGTACTGAAACTTCTAGATTTTGATACAAGCTTTCCAAAACCGTTGAGTTCGTTTCCTAACGATCGACGTACACCATTTTACGACTAGTTTTTCGAGGCCATTTTTGTCACTTTCATGAAATTTCCACGTGACATTATTTTACGATGAAAAGTTAAAATTTCACAATAAATCATTAAGAAACTATTGTAGGATGACATTTTGACGTAAATACTTGTAAAGTAATTTAAGAATGGTCAAGACGTCAAAAGAGTATTTTTTACGATATGTATTATTTTCAAAACTCACAAATGGTATAAATAACATACGAAATGCATGCATAACATTACATCATAACTCATTACGTATCATAACATTCATAATAGGTCAAGGTTAAAGTATCACACTACATCTCGGTGTACTCACTTTTGTCTTCGCATCATTTCATCAAGTGAGTCATAGCCCCTACTCTTTTAACTGTTATGAATTACTTTTGGGGGAGATACATGCTCAACTAATTTTATGACTATCATGATTACTTGAAACTACCCTTACTGACTGAATGTTTAGTCATATCCTATATCATAAATCATGGAAGGAATGTCTTGGGATTATCATTGAGCTGAATGTCTTGGGATTATCATTGAGTTGAATGTCTTGGGATTATCATTGAAATGAATGTCTTGGGATTATCATTGAAATGAATGTCTTGGGATTATCATTGAGATGAATGTCTTGGGATTATTATTGAGCTAAATGTCTTGGGAACATCATTGAGCTGAATGTCTTGGGATTTTCATTGAACTATTGATACATTAAGTCATGCACTATAATGTGAATTCATTTGGCATCATGCACTTGAACATAAACTATACATATTTTGGCAGTGGGTTGTGAACACACAGGTTGCAAGTTTTGTATGGGCGGGACTTGGAACTGAGGGGATTTACAATGCCTTTGCTGCATAAACGATTTTGAAAGTCTTTACATTTCAACACAAACTCTATGAACTCACTCAACCTTTGTGTTGACACTTTTAGCATGTTTTATCTCAGGTATCTAAGGCATACACTTCATGGCATGCATGTGGACTTATCATAGAGTCGTGGTGACGACGCGTCTCTCATGGGATTTATGCACTTTAAAACATCGTTTGATTTGTAACAAACTTATTTCCGCACAAGTTGATTTTCATTTGGGACCTATACTTTGTAAACTCTGATTGTTTTATTAAATCAAACGATGTATTTTCCAAACGACACTTTAGGTCGTTCAATATAACTGTGATTGTGATGCTATGATAGTCAATCCCCAGGAATTCCATTCCGCTGTAAAACAGGTAATTTGGGGGTGTGACACTTATCTCAAGAAACTTAATCAACCAGCCCATGATTGGTTAAGGAAGATACCACCGATCCATTGGTCAAGGTCACATTTTTCATGTAAGTGATTTATCTGTTTCACTTACTTTGTATTTGTAAATGCAGATATAACAGTTATAATTAATATATGTTTATTACTTGTCATCTTTAGGGAGAGCTACTTCTGATGTGTTACTTAATAACATGTGTTAAGTGTTTCATGAGAAAATAAGTGAGGGGTTAAGTAAACCAATTATTACAGCCTTAGAATACATCAGGGAATACTGTATGAAGAGGATAATGCATGGTCTTATGGTGATTGAGAAGAGTGATGGACCACTAACACCAACTGCACAACACATGCTAGAGGCTATTAAGAAAGAGGCTGTTAAGTATAATGTTTTATGGAATGAGGGATCTAAGTTTCAGGTTAGTGGACTATGGGGTGACCAATGTGTAGTTAATGTTATACACAAGTCTTGTACTTGCAGAAGGTGGGAGATAACAGGTTTACCATGTAAACATGCTGTAGCTACCAATTGGAATATGGCTTTAAATGGCCAACAAGTAGGAGCTGTAGAAACATGGGCTCATCCTTGTTACTATCTTCTCACTTGGGAGGCTACCTACAAACACCATGTCCAGCCTATAACTAGCAGTGTACATTGGGAAAAATCAACTATGCCAACAACAATTGTTCCACCGAAATCCGAAACAAACCCGCCTACCGCAAGAGGTAGAAAAAGAGTTAGATAGCTCCTGAAGCTGAAGAGATTGTGAAGGATGGTAAGCTATCAAGGGCTTGGAAGAGTGTTAAGTGTAGTATTTGTGGCATTGCTTGGACACAACAAGGTAACATGCCTAGGGTATGCCTGGAGCTGAAAGTAGTTGGAACCGCCAATAAGGGAAATGTCAAACAGGTGCCTACTAAAGCTGCAAGAAAAAGAAACATCCTAAAGGTAAAAAGGTAGCAGCAGAGCAAAGAAGTTGAAGGTACAGTGTTGTTGTTGAAAGCCAAGTTAGTGCGCTTCAAAGTGGTGTTCAATCAGAAAATCAAGAGCCAAGAATGCGAAGATCTCATCATACATGATGCATCCTGTCACAATCCCAACAACATCAAGATGAAGCAATTTTGAGATCCCATGATGCATGAGCAAGCCGAGTGTCAATCCGGCAACATGATCAATCCTAGTCTGATTCTCGATGCAGTCAACGATGTTCAAGTAGTTTCGCTTCAACCCACCTGCTACGAAGAATGACTAGGCGGCAGGTACGCAATGGAAAGAATGATGGCGTCACCATAGGTCAAATCTGTTATGCTAATTATCTAGACGATGTTTCATCTAGGTTATTTCCTATGAACAAGTTATGTACTCTAAAAACATATGTGTGTGTGTGTGTCTAACTGTAGTTCTCATGCTTTGAAAAGTATGCAATTTTATGCAGTTGAAATTATATCCATTTGCATTAACTATGGAACCATGTCATTATTGTATATTTTTTTAGATTGACTAAGCTTGATGTGTGAATAATTTGCATCAAAAGTAACCAAAGCTAAATAGAACCTCATAAGAATGTTGACATTTAAAAGTCAACCCTAAACAAATTGCTAACCATCTGCATACCCATAAGGCATTGAAAATCATAAACAAACCAAACTGAATACCTCATAACAAGGTTACTACAATTCAAGATACAAAACATTAACCAACTAGCCTCATTACATAAAAGGTTAAAAAGTTATCCCAATGCATAAACAATGAAGAACAACATCTAACTTAGGACCAGGTAAATCTTCCACTTCCACACATCACCTTGAGCAGCTACTAATCTTGCCTCAAGCTCATTTCTCCCCCTCAAAAGGCCTGGTATGATCATTCTTGAACAAGCCTCAGATTTTAGGATGATACCATCTTATCCACCGATAAGAAGACCCCTATTGATGATTATGACAAGTCATTAAACAATCACCATTGTTACAAACTTACACAAGAAAATGAAATATTAAGACGCACTTACTTGAACAGGACAACCAAAAATGCGGCACAGGTTGGCAGGAGGTCCACCGAAGTCTTGAATAATAACTGCTTACCACACCAATAGCGTACCATCACGAAGCGATTATGCGTTTTGTAGAAGCCGGTTTTGAAGGATAGTTTAGGGATGGGTGATAAATGTAGACCAAACCATGTTACACACATATACTAGCTACAGACACTGTACAACGGTTTTTATTTAGTACGCTACAGTGAAAGATGGTTTTGCCCTCACCAACATAACGTTTACAACGGCATTATTGGTCAAGGGACGATTCTGGCATTTAAAGGCCAAGGTTTGGACCTCTGGCGATGAAAAGACCGAGTTTTGTCCCATCGCGATGCGTCCTGCCAAGTTTAGGGACCAACCGTGTATTTTAGTCTTTTTTTAATATATTTTTTTTTTTCAAATTTTACTCAAAATAAAAATCTTTTCAACCGGACTAAACCTATTTAGACCCGGAGCCAACCCATTTAAACTGAAACTATTTAAACATGTGTTTTTAGAAAGCCAATTTATACCCGAACTAATCTAGACTCGTAATCCAAACTAGACCCGACCAACCTATTTTGCCACCTTAACTAGTAGTTAACATTTTTAATATTATTTACATAACTCATTCTAACACACCATCTCACAACATGCTCACACATAGCTACAAACTTTTATTTCCGTTGTGAACAACCGAACCACCATAATCAATTTTGATCGAGAGCCGATCATAATATCTTACTCTTATATAAAACTAGTTATAATACCCGTGCACGCACGGGGTACGGGGTTTTGACAAAAAAAATTATTTTGTATTAATATTGAATATTGTGTCTTTAAAGTTAATTGCATATAATTATATAGTTATAAGTTTCCTGCATGCACGAAGTTTACACATAAATCAAATTTATTTTAACATTTTAGTTTAGTATATACACATATAAGTATTTGCCTTTGAAAATTGTGATATATGTACCACTAATACTTATGCACGAGTTTTTCATTATGCATTAATATTCATTCGAATTTTGTAAAATATTTGTAAAAATTTCTGTTAGGTAACTCAATATTTAATTTTATTTAGCTGACAAAGATGTTGATGTTATTTAAATTTCAATACTGATATTATGTTGTACATATGATGAAAGTTTAATAGCACATAATGAGCGTTGATAAAGTTAAAGTATACTCCTTAAAGTTTTTTAAAAATGTTTTTCTAGATATTCTTATATAAATAAATAAGAATTACATGAGTCATTGTTATAAGTACAATCGCGTATATTTATTTTATATTAAAGTAACCTGTGCTTACAATTTGATAGTTATATTCATGTTTTCAGTAATTTAGCCGTATTTAAAATGTAAACTCGTGTCCACATAGGTTAAACTTTTAAAATGAAATAAATGAGTTATTATTGAACGTATATAGTAAAAATAATTGATGCTTATAATCTTATGCAAATTTATATGTTGTTATTTTAAAACAACATATATATTATATTTTTTAAGATATAAAGTATAATTGGTATAAAGTAGGGTATTTGTTTATAATCCAAAGTTATTAAAAAACATGGAGGCTTATAATATTACATTTATCTCTATATAATTTTTAAAAATTCAATCACTAAACTTTTATTAATTACCTCCTCTTTTTCTAAGTTGTGTTTTCACAAATTTAACACCTATATTTTTTTGTGTTTTTTTTATCAACCAAATTTCTTCACCAAATTTATTAAAGTTTGACAAAAATCAATTTAATTTTGATTTTTATTACCCAATCACATCACACGATTTTGCTTACGTAGTGAAATCGAGCTCTCCTATTGGCCCAATTGTTTTTTCAATAAGAATGAATTGACAAAATCACCCCGAAATGATGTAATTCCTTTATTATATAAAAATATTGATTTTGTTTTAATTACTTCTCCGTATTCAGTAAGCAAAATTTTGACAACACTTTAAAAGCATGTATTACTAGACATATTGAGCAGTACAAATTTGTTGGAATCGCTCCTAATTCGTAAATGGAACGACATTGACGGGATTACATTATCTATCTTTGTTACCTTAAACACAAGGGCTTGTTATGTCATTTAGTCATAGTAGTATGTGTTTAGGTATAAATACCCTCCTAGACTTTCCTAGGAGGGTGAGTCTCATTAGTGTAAGCTTTCATCTTTCATAAATAAAACACCCTAGTTTCTCCCTTCTCTCTCTAGTTTCTCTCACTAACTTGAAGATGGCTTTCTTCCATCTTCCAAGACCTCCCGATTCACCAAATCAACCATTTATACGATCCTAAAATTGGTATCAAGAGCAAGGTCGGTTTATTTTTTGGTTGATTTTTTGGTGATTTATCTTGTCAAAATCCATTTTGTAAAATCTGTTTTTAACAGAGTTTCAACCTTTCCAACATACTTTTATATTTAACAGATTTTTACAAGTTTTTGAATGTATCATTTATGGTCAAAAGTTGTATTGGTTAAGAATAGTCATAAACCTGTTTGTTTGGTCTCAACAGTTTTTTATGCATTTTTTTTACTCGTATAGTTTTGTTGGTACCATATACTGTGAATCTATTTTGTGGTCAAAATGGTCCCGGTCAAAATGGTTCATATCTATGGTCAAACTGGGTCAAAAAGTGGTCATTTGTGTCATAGTTTCTGGGTTACAATGAATCTGGACGGAACTTTTGGTCGGAAAACTCGCCGGAAAAAGTCAACAAAGGGTCAAAACCCTATTTTTACGCCTAAGGAGCCATCTTCAGAGATATTTATGCATAACTGTGAAGTTATGCGTAAGAACAGTTACGCGTAAGGTTTTTACGCATAAGCCTATGCTTACGCATAAGCTTTATGCGTAAGACCATGTTTACGCATAAGACCATGTTTACGCGTAAGGATTGTTTACGCATAAGATCTTTATGCCTAAGGTTCATTGTTTACGCATAAGGTTTTAGACCAAGAAAGTTTTTACGCTTAAGGTTAAGAAGAAGAAGATATGTTTCGAATACATAATACGCTTTACGCGTAAGAAAGACATAATCTTATGCGTAAACTTCTAAACGACCACAATACCATAACTCATACTCATTACTTCATGCAATATCTAACCATCATGAGTAGAAGTCAAGATCCAAATGCAAATAATATCATTCGTGACTGTTGAAAAAATTAAAACATTCATAGCCACGGCAAATCTCTAACCTACAACTATCCTATAATCAACACAATCAAATCACACCCAACTCTCATAACTAGAGTCGAACTGAAACTTTAAGAATCATTTTGTCTCAGTTTCTTTCTTTCTTTTCGTAAGCAACATCAAACCTTCAAAACTCTTCGCAAGAAAGAAAGTATCATCATTGACCCAATTCACTATCAATCACTATCCTAATCTTATTAACACTCTAAACTTTGATCTCTGTAATATCATCATCGATCATTATCGAAGCTTTGCTTCTTTTATATATCCGAAATGAAAGAAAAGATTAATAACAATTGTGTTACATCTTTTCTTTAATTCGTTCAAAACAAAATACAACACGAAAACCAGATGTTGATCGATCTTACCGTGACCCTCCAAAGGTTCCTTAAGCCATTCTCGTGCTCTCTTGCCTCGGATTGAACTGCAAAAGTAACTAAGGTCTCGGTACAGGGGTTTGATTGTTCTTTAGGGAATTCAATTTATTTGGTCGAGTTTGTATTTTTAATTGAAGATGATGATGGATATGTAAGTCATTTGGTGTGAGTATGACAAGATTAGATGATGGAGATTCAGTTGTGATTTCTGGGTTTGGTGGTGCGAATGAGATGGGGGCTGCGTATAAGGTAGGTGTAGTTTTAGGGTTTGACAAATGATTTATTAGGGTAAAGGTTGTGTGAGAGAATCAGTGTTATATACCCGTTACTTAGGGTATCCATAATGGACTCTTAAGCCTAAACCTTTTTACCTCTAAACATAAGGATTGGACTTCCGTGGGCTCGTGATTTATGAGCTATCACTCATAATTGGGCCAAGTATTGGTTTTTATGTTACATGGGCTGGTGCTTGGGATTTGCTTGGGCCGAAAATGTATTTCCAATCAGTTTTAGTTTTACATACAATTTTTGTCAAAACTAAATTTTTTGGTATATTTTTTGGCTACAAAGGAGTGGTAGTTTGGTTATGGTAAATTTTCATGGGGATACAAATTTTTGACAAGATCGGGAAACCATTATCAAATTCACTTAAACCGTTAATAAAGGCTAGTTTTGAGCATGTAACCGCAAGATGTGATTACGAAGTTAATTCTTTATTATTTATTTGAGGTTGAAGTGGGATATCACGGGTACGTGTACTTAGTATCTGAAGATATCGGGGTTGGTTGGATGCATGTTTCTTCGAGATCCTTGTTCGAGCTTTAACCGTTACGAATGACAAAGACTTGAGTTGTCTAGTTGTACCTGATGTAAGGAGTTACGTTGTTGTGCTCACAGCGTATAACTATCACTTTTAAGGAGTTACATTGTTGTGCTCAAGTGTCACACTAAGGTGTGGATAATTTGAGAAACTTTAAGTTTACCTTTTTTCGATGGGGTTAAGAAAAAGGGTTCTTCGTCTGACAATAGTGCAAGTTTAAGTCACAAGTTCGGGTTATACTACTTCAGTATCAAGTTCGTCATATTGCGTTTTCTCCATCAATAGTCACTACAAAAAGCCGTCTGAATGATAATGGGGTCGGTAAAGAGTTAGATGAGAAGAGTATACACAAGTAGAGAAGTCTTACCAGCAATTGATTCTCACATGATATTTATGGTACTTCACAATTGTTCGATTACTTGGACATACATGGTTTCGTTGTCTCCATTCATCATCAACATCGTGGTGTATGATTTCGATTCATTGAAAACATAGAGGGGAAGAGAGTATAGGTGGTCATTGCTTCTTTGATGTTTTTGGATTTCTTTTCGAAAACGCGTTTCCCTTCATGAATTTCTTCAATCAAGGGGAAGAAATGAGACGATCTGTGGTGCAAATTTCTCATGTTGGTGTAATCGTCTCACTTTCACAGAGTTATCGTGTGTGAAGTTACCTAAATATGATGTTGTGATGCCTCACACACGGTCATTTTATCGAGTAATTGCAGATTCATAGGTAACTATTATTCGATGAGACCGCAACATTCAGTCGTTTCATTTCGTCTTTCGTGGTTTGTTTGGTGTGAAGCATCTACATACGTGACAAGATCTTGTTGATTTCTTGCATGTTACCCCCGAACGAATTTTCCGAAATAAGTCAGATTTACCTTGTGTGGTTTACCGCTCATCTACAAATTCCGTTGCGTACTGAAAACTTCAAAAGTTAGAGGAAATGTCTACTACATCAAAGTTTCGAATCTGCTAAAGACGGTTGTCAGTTTGGGGGGAAGCTGATTCAGAAACCTCGCCAAAAGAGTGTCGGGTACTAAAGACATGCGGCATGAGTTGGGGGAAGTTAATCCAATTTATGCATATTACATCATTTGCCTACAAGTGAAGAAAACGGTTTTCAAGTCGAGGTACAAGAAGAAGGAAAAGAGCGTAAACTTTCATCATCCTCAGCACTTGAAGAGCTTATGAAGACCTTTCTTTATTTGTTTTCTATATTTGTAGTAAATGTTGTAAGTAATCCCTTATGTCGTCCCATTGGGGGAAGATTGTTGGAATCGCTTCTAACTCGTAAATGGAGACATTGACGGGATTACATTATCTATCTTTGTTACCTTAAACACAAGTACTTGTTATGTCATTTAGTCATAATAGTATGTGTTTAGGTATAAATACCCTCTTAGACTTTCCTAGGAGGGTGAGTCTCATTAGTGTAAGCTTTCATCTTTCATAAATAAAACACACTAGTTTCTCTCTTCTCTCTCTAGTTTTTTCACTAACTTGAAGATGACTTTCTTCTATCTTTTAAGATTTCCCGATTCACCAAATCAACCATTTATACGATCCTAACAAAATTAATATAAAAATGATGTAAACACTTGAAACACATTTTTTAAAATATTAAATTTGAGTTAATGCTTTTGGAGTAATATTGTTCATTAAGGTTAGTTTAATGAATGTAATAAATATCATGAGTTTATGAAAATTTGAATATTAGTATTGTTTAAATTATTTTATTTATTTTGAACTTATATCATTTTACTTGATGTCCGCTAAGACAAAAAGTTAATGATCATGAAATTTGGAAGTATTGCACAATCTTAACAATCATCAAATATTTTTTGAAGTAGCTTTAAGATCCGACAACAACCACAACAACTCCTTGATGTTTTCGTTTATAGCCAATAACGATAAAAAGTCTTTCCTCTCTTTTGATGTCGCATAGCGCGAAAATTCGACTATAACAAATAATGCATTGAAGGATGAAAAATGAGGGAAGAGCACATGTAAGGCATCCCCTTATTATGCTCAGTCGGTTTAAATTTTCTAAAGGGTTACTTACTATTATGCGAATTCCTTATGTTGATTGTGACCTAGTGAAAATATGATGGTCGATTAGTTGATGAATTGGACTTGAATATGTAGTTATTACTTGACATCTTTTATACTTAGTGATAGTCTGACATTGTATAAGAGCTTGCTATCTAGTGTGATGCTACGTTTTTCGTATTCTGGTTTTCTAGTTGCGATGAAAATATAGCTTAGCTTCTTAGCCCGACGTTAAGTTTAACCCACATTTCCATCTAAGACGATACTAGTTTTAGAATGGTAACTTAGTAAAAGTATATGGATGATGGATGATCAATTTAACTTACTCTAGGGGCGGATGCAGGCTTTGACTAGAAGTGAGCACATAATTGAAACAAGAAACCCAAATCAAAACCTCAAAAAAAAGAAAAATAAAACCACACTGAAAAGCGGCCAACTGAAAAACCGACAGTTGTGGTTTTCATTTAAAAAAAAGCCGAATGTTTGTGGCGGTTTTTGGTTTCATAAAAAAAACCAGACAGCAAAAACTGCCCCGCCCCACATTTATCAATCTTTCAAATTTTATATATTTTGTCTATGTAAAAAATCTTGAACGAACTTACTTGAATATAAGACATTTATTTTTATATTTATTTTAGGCTATTTCATATATCTTTTTTGGCGTCAACTTTTAGTGGTTCCTATGTTTCTTTGTTTTAATTCCTTATAAATACCCTATGAAAAGTCAAACAATTAACAAATTTCATAAAAATTAGAAAAAATCTTGCGTTTCGACTCCTCATACTTTTATTAATCTTATTTGACTTATGTTAGTAGAAAATTATCTCTGCATTTTATATGAAAACTTGCTAGTTGTTTGTTTTATATTTTTGTCTGTTGACAAAAGAAGTTAAAGTTGTGATAGTTCATAACTTTCAAGTTAACAAAGTGGATAATTTAAAAGCTAGAAAACCCCGAAAATAAAAAACAAACCAAACCAATTCAAAGAAAAATAAAGGAAAATCCAAAACCGAATGATTTGCAATTTTAAAAACCGAAGTTTTTGGTTCCCGGTTTGGTTTTATTAAAAAACCGCATCAAACGCCCCATAAGTTTTTGATTTTGGTTATACGGAGGTTGAAACTGACAATTTTGTTGTTTTTGGTTATACGGAGGAGCAAACATATTATTTACTTACATAAGTTGTTAATGTTGTGATTGGTATGCGAAACTAGCGGGTTGAAATTTAAAAGGTGGTCAACACCCAGTTAGTTGAAAATTGAGGCCGGTTGTTGTTGGGACGTTTTGTTGTTATCGGACTTATGGTGTTTTTACTTTGTGAGTTTTGTGAGAAAAATATTTGAGTTAGAGAATAGTTGAAGAATAAAGAAGATAGTTGTAAAAAAAAAGTGAAAAAAATAAAGAATAAAAGGTTGTATTTTCAAAAGAAAACTTTATTATTATTATTATTATTTTTAATACAAACACCTTCAACCATATAATACTAGCCAACAACTAGTTTTTTTTTTTGGGTCGCTTTGTCAACCTAATAACGCAAAATAGGGTTGACACGCTTTCATATACGACTCATGTAAGGGGAGGAGGCGTTCACATGCAAGGAACGACCTTGGTCGACCCAACCATTACGACTGGTCTGATGGTTTACATTTTGAATGACGGTTAACTATTTAGATACGAAAGTCGGTATTTCCTTCAATTGTCGCGATTCGAAGTTTGTTGTTGCTTACACACTAGGAGCATAGACAAAACAATGGTCCCAATGACCCAATTCGACATATTATAAATGACAACACGTGTCAAGTTTTGGATGGTGACATGTGTACGCAAGTTGGTTTTGTACATTAAGAAGCCACGTGAAGTTGGGCCCATTGGATCTAGCATTTTGTGGCTCTGACAGCTGGCATTGTCTTCTCAAATGGGACACAACAATGGCAAAATATCGTGTGGTGAGATTTTGGATGGGTTTGAAAATATCGCATAAAGATAGGATATTACTGTATTACCTTGGGGAAGGGTACCTTTTTTTCTTTTTCTTTTTTTTTAATGTATGATGAAATACCATGCTTTACTTGTGGTTCATTTTGAAACATCTTTTATACTCCGTAATAATCTTTTTGAACAACGGAATTTTATTAAAGAATTAGCAAGGAGTTAAAAACTTACAAGATTACTAAATAACAGTTTTTAAGGCAATTGATTCAACTAAAAAAAGCCTTATATTTATATGTACACCAATAAAAAAAACGTGACACAATATCCTCAAAAAGAGACGCTTTCGTAAAAAGATCCAAACTAAAATATTCTTGTTGTGAAAATTCCAAATAATCCACCACATATTATTAAATTATGAACTTGTTTTCACATAAAATGGAAATAAATCGAGCTCGACCATGAGATTGAGCTTAAGTCTAAGCTTGAGAGTGTTAAAATTTGGTCGAATTAAAAT
>OU343224.1:336661015-336707021 GCA_910596185.1 Chrysanthemum makinoi
GGTTTGATTGAGTTTTGACCAAGTGACTGTAATTAAATTAGGAATGGGTGTTAACTTGATGCTCAAGTTTGAGCCCAAGGACACTAGGTTTTGGAGATTATAAATACTCCACACCTAGCCATTCATTCACACGACTTTTATTCCTTATCCTAGCTACACAATCAATCAAATATTATCACCATAACATCATAACCGATCGGGTTTATATCCGATCAAGGGTTTGACATTCGAAACCCTAATTTCATCATGAAGTTCCAATCGTTCAAGGGTTTTGTGTTAAGGTTTTTCTGAGTTAATTCCAAGGCGAATAGAATCCAGAAAGTGGTACTTTGTTACTGAGTTTCTCGGGCAGAAAAGGTGCAAAAAGTTATCGGATAGTGTTGTCCGATATCGGACAGAACTGATAAGGTTTTAAAATATACCTTTTTAAGGGGTCGTTTAAGCCCCTATTTGATCACTTTTGTATCCGTTATTACTTAATATCGTTCATTTTCACTTTTTAGGTATCTTGAAGGCAAAATGCTGGAATGACACTTATTCGTACGAAAAGGCGCGAATATACGAAGAAAATGGCCAAAGTCAAGAATCGAGACACTCAGTCTGCTGAACTGAAGGGGACGGCGCCAGGCACAAATTAGTGACACCGTCGGACAACTTTTGTGACGGCTCAGTAGCCAAATTGCTTATTTACAAGTGACGGCTTCAGTTTTTAAAAGAGTAGGTCGTCGCAACTCAAACGGCCTAGATTTGATCCAGACGACGTTAGAGACTGAAGGGGACGGCGTCACAAGCATAAGGTGACGCCGTCGCAAGACTAACGTGGCCCAGACGAAACCCTAATGACGGCGACCCGACGCGCCACAAATCAAAGGGTGACGTCCGCATTTGTAATCTTATATATAGAATCCGAATTTTTAGTTTTCGCAGTGTAGTCTTTTGGAGTAAAAACCTAAACCGAACCAAGGTCGCTCTACAGTATTTTAGGGTTCCATACCCTATCTTACATCAAGATAAGTGTTTTAATTCATTAATTTAATTATGTCTTCAATTACTTGTGTGTATGCTTGCATGTTTCCCATGTCCGCCTAATTTACTTGTGTGTTTGCTTAGGAATATGAAACTTAATTATTGAATATTGATTGGTTGTCTCTTATCTTAATTGTTAATGATCTAGTATTGCGATAGGTCATCCGTTGTGTAGTTAATGCTTGATTAATCTTTGTGAACCTTAGCTTATAGTACCTAGAGTCATTGTAGGCTAAACCATCCAAAGAGTACCTTAGAGTTAAAGTTTATAAATCCTAGAGATTTTGTAGTCATTAACCTTTGGTAGTTTCAAAGAGATAGGGATAAACGCATACCCTACGACCTTAGAAACACAACGCGATTAAGAATAAGGACGTGACAAGTCAACCATCAATAGGAGATAATTAAGGAGTAATAAAACCTAAGTAAACACATCTTTAAATCATCATACGAGCACACAATAATTAGACATAGACTACATACACCTTAGTTTAGATAATTAGATAAGTAGAAGTAATCGGTAGAAATACCAACCCCCCAAATCCAAACCCCGAGATTCGTACCTTTCCATTTCCTAAAAAATATAAAAAGATAAAAAATAATCTTCCTCAACCCCAACCTTAGCGTAGTAACTTCTCACTAGCATTCCTATTCCCCTAGAGAACGATATCAATTCCCGTGGCTTACCCTAATACTACACTACAACGATTAGGTTCACTGCCTAGGGTCTTGAAAAACTTGCTCGACGAAAAGGAAGTTCCTTTGACCCCGAACGACGCGTGTAGCGTTATCAAGAATATAATTGTTCTCGGGTTGTTGATGTTGATCTCGGACAAAGAAGGAAAAGGTTTTTCTTGGTTTTCTTGGTTCGTGTGTTTGTTCAAGTATTCAAGGGTTGATTGGGTAAACGTTCGCGACTAGCTTTATCGGGCGTATTCGTGGTTAAGTGTTTGTGTGTGGACTCATAGAGGTATTCATTTTGAATACTTGGTTTCTTGTTCGTTTAATACTTGCGGGTGACTACGAGGGTTAGTTTTCTTGATTCATTTTATTTACTATTGTTTATTTATTATGTGTTAACCTAATTGCATAAACTAGATCCAAAATTCCGCTGCGTACTCGTAGTGTTAATTGGTTAACTAGATCTAAAATCCCAACAGTGGCACTACAAGTCAACTGTTTTTGTGATTATGGGTTACACGTTTTAATAAACACGTAAAAGGATGCATGAAACCTAATTAGTTATTCGATTTATTTTTGTTTTGACAACTATAATGCAATACTTGTCAATTATTAATAAAAAATACCTAGACACAAGCTAATAAAATTAATTTGTTAATTAGAATTAAATTGTTAATTAAATACATAAAATAGCATAATTAAAAGTTAGTTAAGTTTGCCATGATATTTTGTGTGTTTTTCGGGCTATAAGACCCACTCAATTGCTTTTTGTGATGTATGGGGCGATCTAAGTTTCGTACCTAGTGACGGTCTTATGGTTCTCCTTTTGCGGAAGACTCGTGAAAGAAATGATAAGGATTTAAAATGTACGCTTTTAGGGGGTCATTTAAGCCCTATTTCGACACATTTTATATCCGTTATTCCTTAATTTCGTTCCTTTTCACTTTTTAGGTCTTTTGGAAGCAAAATGCTGGAATGAAGCACATTTGGACGAAAAGGAGCAAAAACATGAAGAAAATGGCAAAGTCAAGATCGAAGCCACTCAAGACTGACCAGCAGAACCTGACGGCGTCCCATCCAAAGGGCGACGCCTTCCCTCTATTAAGACTTGATCAAAACATGCACGCGACGGCTCAGTGAAATTTCTGGTCATATAACCTGATGGCGTCACACTTTAAATATAGAGGGCGTCACTCACAGTTTTCATTCAAGATGGCCCAGATCTAGAATCAAGACGACATCTCAACTAAAGACTGACGGTGTCACATCTCTAACGTGATGTCGTCCCATCGATGACTTGGCCCAGACGAAACCCTAATGACGGCTACCTAACAGCGTCCCATGCAAAAGGTGACGCCGTCGCGATTGTAAATCTATATATAGAATTCGATTTTTCTGATTTTGAGAGGAAGATTTTTAGAGAGCAAACCCTAACTCAGTTGTAGTCCGACTTGGACAGTTTTCTATGGTCCCATACCCTATTTTACACATCAAGATAAGTTTGTTAATCCAATTTATCATTATGTCTACCCCATATTCGATTGATTGTATGTATGCTTGCTTGTCTATCATGTCTAGCTAAATTACTTGTGTGTTTGCTTAGATCTATGAAACATAGTTATTGATTGTTGTTAGGTTGTTTCTTTTCTTAATTGAAATTGGCTTAGGAGTGCAACTAGGCTTTCGTAGTGTTTAAGGCTTGAGTATGCTTAATGATGATATGGTTCATGGATGAAATAACTTAGGCTTGCCGATTCCGTGAGTCATATACGAGAGATAACCTCAAAGAATTAGGGATTACGCACGCCCTACGACTTTTAGGAATACAACGCGTTAATATAAAGGACGTGACAACTCAACCAACCAATAAAAGATAATTAGGAAGTAATAGCATCTAAGTGAACACATCTTTTATCATCATACGAGCACACCTCAATTAGACATAACTATCCGTAGTAATTAGATAATTAGACAATTAGTTAAAGTAGAGTAATCGGTAAAAGTACCACCCCCCAACCGATTGCCCGAGATATTTACCTTAACTTTCTAAAAAACCATAAAAGAGAAAAAAAGAATAATCCTCAACCCCACCTTCTCATCATATATTTCTTACTAGAATTCCTATTCCCCTTGAGAACGATATCAATCCCCGAGGATTACCCCATACTACACTACAACGATTAAGTTCACTGCCTAGGAGGTTAAAAACTTGCTTGTCAGGAAGTTTTGAACTCGCTTCGCCACCAAGTTTTTACGCTGCCGAGGAATAGAATAGCTAGTTAGATCTCTATCTCATTTAGGTTCCCTTGCTTGATTCCTATCAAGTAAGATTTTTTCTCATCTCATTAGCTTCCTTGTAGTCTATCCCCCTTCTTCGTGTGTTTCTTCGTAACCTTGTCACTTTTCATCATGGAAGGCGACAATCCACCACCAAATCAACCACTTCTCTCAACCCACCACCAATTGACCCGCCAAGAGGCCTTACTCTTGGTGAATACTCTAGACCGAGCCATCAAGGATATAGGAACACCATCGAGCTCCCCGTTCAAGCTCAAACTACGACCCTGCGATCCGACACCATCCGGTTGGTGCAAAATGGATGTGCATTCTATGGACTTCATTCCGAAGATCCTAATCAGCATCTCAAGGACTTCCTTAAAATCGTTGACTCTATCGACCTTGATGCTACCACACAGGAGACCACACGCGCTTACGCTTTCTTCCAATCTCTCTACGGACCAAGCTAGTAATTGGCTTCGAACTCCCGCGGATCCATCTCAAGTTGGGATGATCTCACCACTCATTTACTCGGACAATTTTTCCCACCGGGGAGAACTACTAAACTAAGAAACGACATCTTGATGTTCCAACAACGTCAAGGCGAAACTCTCTACGGGGCATGGACTTGATTCAAGAAGTTGCTCCATAAAGTCCCTCATCACGGCA
The DNA here is from genome assembly GCA_910596185.1 of Chrysanthemum makinoi. Classification (NCBI taxonomy): domain Eukaryota; kingdom Viridiplantae; phylum Streptophyta; class Magnoliopsida; order Asterales; family Asteraceae; genus Chrysanthemum; species Chrysanthemum makinoi. The sequence goes on from OU343224.1 coordinate 336,665,669, forward strand.
TCGATCTTTGGCTTCAAGTCCAAATCTTTTACGATCATGCCAACTTCCTCACCAAGCGATCCATTGACCGAGCGGTCGGTGGAAGGCTCAACGATCTCAACGTGGAAGAACCATGGGATATCATAGAAGAGCTCGCCAGCATAGAAGAGCTCGCCAGTCAGAGCTACGAAGATTGGAGTGAGTCTCATGAAACCCCCAAAAGAACGGTGAAGGCCATATCAATACCTCATGGGCCTTCATCACGAAGAGCAAGTTGTTGCTCTTGAGAAAAGGATCGACTATCTAGTTGAGAGGCAAAAGAAAGCACCTGGACCAATCCATCGAGCAACGGTTAATTTCACTGACTCTGCCAACAGCCCAACACCCCTCTCTAAATCACCTAGCTGTGAACAAAATCCTAATTCCCTACGAAGCTTCCGTTCTACCTCTCCAATCCCACTCTCACCAAGCTTCAAAACACAAATGGGAGAATACATGGAAGCCCATTCGGAAAGATTAGCAAAATTTGAGGAACAGGTTTATAGGCAAAGGGAAGAAATACAGGCAAAAATGGCAGAGATGTTGAAGTTAGTGAAAGAGTACACTAAGACGAAGGTTCCCGAGAAGGTGTTAGTGAGAAATGATGACCGCGCTACCCCCACTTTGTTTGTTAACGCCATTTCTATTGCTCCTGATAAGGGTGGGGTAGTTGAGAAAAAGAACATTGAGACTACCGAGAACAACAAGAATAATAAGGATGAAGATAAGGCTCAGAATGATAAACCCAAAACACATGCCATTAATCCTTGGAACACCTTTCCTGGCCACCGCCAAGGCAACAATCAAATGCGGTGAGGGTGTCATGATACTCAAAAGTGTCAAAGAAAAAGTTAGGATACCTATTGCTCCGAGATATCCTTTGAAGATTAAGGAGAAGATAAAGAATAAGAATTCGTGAGTCTCCAATAATGCAGTTAAGAGGAAAATTGTTGAATGGGAAAAAAGGATTAGGGATTTCGTAAGTGAGGGGATGGATTCGAAATTGTGGAAACATGATAAAAACATAGGGTACAACTACACCACGGAAACACTCCCTAAAAAAGAATTTTTGGAAGGAGACAAGGTGCTTTTGTATAGATCAAAATTAAAAGAATTAAGAGGAAAGAATAGGCTAAAATGGTTTGGTCCCTATACGGTGAAAGAGACTAATATAAGAAGTGAAACCATTATCATATTAGACGAAGATGAGAGGGAGTTCACAGTAAGCATACAACGTGTACAACCCTATGATGAACGCTTAGTGAATGAAAATGATGACGGTAAGGAAGTCACGTAGGAGCACGACTTCGAGTCTAGCTACAAGACTCATAAATAAAGAAAAGCGCTTCGTGGGAGGAAACCCATGCTTAATTGTTTGCTTGTTTTGTTTTTCAATTTTTGTGTGTCTTATATCTTTTTCATTGTTATTTATTATCATGTTAGATTATGTGAAAATGCTTTATTTTGTCTTTAACCTCGTCTTAATTACATATAAAAGTGTTTTTCAAAAAGATAAGTGTAGGGAAGATCATATACGTTTTTGAAGAACATGAACATGAGAATTACAATTAGTGAAATTAATATATTTGTGTGCTTGTTAGAGTCAAATGCTTGTATCGAGTAATAATGGATGTTTTACATGAATTTTCCAGGTTTTAATGATGTAGTTTTTCCAGAAAAACGCAGCAGACCACTTTTTGTCAGGACAACCTGACGGTGTCAGGATTAAAGACTGACGACGTCAGGCTATGTAGAAACAGATTACTCAGTTTTTCGTTTTCTGTGCACTATAAATTTTTGGAAATTCCCAGGTCTTAATTTTCTAGAAAAACTGCAAACATCCATTTCACAAGCATTTTATCTTACTTGGTTTCTAATGTAGTTGTGTATCATATATAGTTTTACCGCCGATTTTACGCGAAGGTTTCGTTTGTTTTCTTATAAGTGTGCTGGTTATATTTGGCAAGAAGAAGAAACAAAAATTGGATGAAGCTTATTACTCATGCGTTCTTCTTGAAAAAGAATTCAACCGCAACTTCACACATATCCTACCGAGCTAATCAGGGGAGTACTAGTTTCTTTTCCTTACTTACCTTCCTTTATCATTACTTTGATGCTTTCGGAGAACATTGGGGACAATGTTCAGTTTAAGTGTAGGGAGGGAGAATAAAACGGGAACTTAGAAACTATTCACTCACTTTATCATTTGTCTTGTCCTTGGTAATTTGTGTAATAAACTATTAGAAATATTCGTTAGAGCAATTTTAGCGCCAAATTTAAATTTGTTTACGACATTTAATACCTAAACTTTTATCTTAATAAAGCGTCTCATGGATAGGAATTATATGACTAGCACAAAAACCGTTTACCACTTAAATTCCACCCAAAAAATGCGAGGTTCGCCCCTAGATCTTTAGGAATAAAAGCATTCACCTTTAATGCTTAGAGAGTGTACCGGTAGTATAATAGATTCTAGAACTTGTTTTGTGATGCATTCCGAGATCGCTAGTGAGACTACACTTGTTTAGTTAGGAGTAACTAAGTGATAAGAGGCATTATGATAACCCTTGTTTGAAACCTGTATTATAATTACATCTTCCACATTGGTTGAGTAATTACCTCACACCCTTGAGATGTACTCATTTTTAGTACACGATACCGCTAGTTAACCCCCCAGAGCCTATCCTTTTCGCGGTTCTCGTGATGTTTCGGTTTTTCGGAATATCAATGAAGAACATTATTTACAATCCACCCCCAAATGTACACCCAAATCGCCTTAGCCTACCTTGTATGCACTCATCTTTAGTGCATTATTGTTATCATTACTAAACACTTAGTTCAAATATCTAGTTACTTGCATGGTTGCTAAGTCGAGTCATATCTTTTGTACACAGTTTTGGGACGATTGGGACTCATGGGTAAAAAGTAATATTTTATGGAGTAACGGGAAAGAACGATAAATTCAAATTCCCTTTGTCTACGTAATTAAATACTCCAAGTGTTTTGATCTTTTCAAATCGGGTCAATTAGTGTTAGAGAAATAAAAAGTCAAGTGTATGGATACTCCTATAAATCCCTTATATTTTGATGTTATCGTAGAGGATGGTAGAGTAAAAAGGTATGAAAAAAATGAAAAAATGAAGAAAAACATACGGGCAACCATCCTACATCTATCTTTATGTTTATGTTTTTAAATTTATGTTTGTTTTGTTTCAAGCTATCTAGTGTTAGTGAGTCAAGTCTTGGCTTAGCAACGCTACGCTTTACATGCTTGTAACATAAGATTTTTGACTTGCCACCACTAAATATCCCCTATCCAACAAAACCCTTTGTTTCCATACCCTAAGCCTAACGTTACAAACCTTATAAAGACCTTTTAGATAGCTGTTCCTAGGTGCTTACGCCAAAGCGGTGAAGGTTTGATCTATTCTCAAGCTTATGGTAATCTATGTACTATGCCAGGTAATGAGTGTTTATCTTCCATTTCCATTCATATTATATTTCATATAAACCCGAGAGATGAGAGAATCCAAACACCACTTGTGAGGTGTTAGTATATAATTTCCGTGCTTGTTATGACTATTGTGGCGCTTTTACTTGTTATGAACTATTTTAAACCAACGCTTCATGCCCCCTAACTTATAAATTGACTTGTCAAAAGCACATTTTCTTGAGGACAAGCAAATACCAAGTGTAGGGATATTTGATAAGGATTTAAAACGTACGCTTTTATGGGGTCATTTAAGCCCTATTTCGACACATTTTATATCCGTTACTAATTAATTTCATTCCTTTTCACTTTTTAGGTCTTTTGGAAGCAAAATGTTGGAATGAAGCACATTTGGACGAAAAGGAGCAAAAACATGAAGAAAATGGCAAAGTCAAGATCAAAGCCACTCAAGACTGATCTGCAAAACTTGACGGCGTCCCATCCAAAGGGCGACGCCATCCCTTTATGAAGAAATGATCAAAACATGCACGCGACGGCTTAGTGAAATTTCTGGTCATATAACCCGACGACGTCACGCTTTAAATATGGAGGGCGTCACTCACAGGTTTCACTACAGACGGCCCATATCTATAATTAAGACGACGTCTCAACTAAAGACTGACGGTGTCACATCTCGAAAGTGACGCCATCCCATCGATGACTGACCTAAGCGAAACCCTAATGATGGGCGCACTGACCGTATCCCATGCAAAAGGTGGCGCCGTCGCGATTGTAAATCTATATATAGAATTCGATTTTTCTGTATTTTGAGAGGTAGATTTTCGGAGAGCAAACCCTAACTCAGTTGTAGTCCGACTTGGATAGTATTCTAGGGTCCCATACCATATTTTACACATCAAGATAAGTTTGTTAATCCAATTTATCATTATGTTTACCCCATATTCGATTGATTGTATGTATGCTTGCTTGTCTATCATGTCTAGCTAAATTACTTGTGTGTTTGCTTAGATCTATGAAACCTAGTTATTGATCGTTGTTAGGTTGTTTCTTGTCTTAATTGAAATTAGCTTAGGAGTGCAACTAGGCTTTCGTTGTGTTTAATGCTTGAGTATGCTTAATGATGATATGGTTCATGGATGAAATAGCTTTGGCTTGCCGATTCCGTGAGTCATACACGAGAGATAACCTCAAAGAACTAGGGATTACGCACGCCCTACGACTTTTAGGAATACAACGCGTTAAGATAAAGGACGTGACAACTCAACCAACCAATAAAAGATAACTAGGGAGTAATAACATCTAAGTGAACACATCTTTAATCATCATACGAGCACACCTCAATTAGACATAGCTATCTGTAGTAATTAGATAATTAGATAATTAGTTAAAGTAGAGTAATCGGTAAAAGTACCACCCCCAACCAATTGCCCGAGATATTTACCTTAGCTTTCTAAAAAACCATAAAAAAGATAAAAAAAGAATAATCGTCAACCCCACCTTCTCGTCATATATTTCTTACTAGCATTCCTATTCCCCTAGATAACGATATCAATCACCGAGGCTTACCCCATACTGCACTACAACGATTAGGTTCACTGCCTATGAGGTTGAAAAACTTGCTCATAGAAAAGGAAGTTTCCTTGACCCCGAACGCGCCTTCCGCGCGCATCAAGAACTCGGAATCATATGTGTTTATTAATGTTTTATGTTTATATGTTTGTGATTCCCTATGTGCATAATTGTTACTTGTATTTGACACCTAATTGCATGCAATATGGAATAATACATATCGTGATCATAACATTAATAATGGTCTTTATTTACGCTCCTAAATATCATACTCATTGTGACCTACTATTTGTTTCGTGGAAAATTGTTTTTGTTAAATAAAGTGACCTAAACTATTGAAACAGGTTTTTCAAGAATTTAAAAACTAGACGCTATGAACACTTGTGATGCACGGCTCACCCACTAGAACAGACTATTAAGGGGGTTTAAGGAGGTGCGCACAGTCACACCTAAAGGATTTTCGGTTATTGCCTCGCGCTGACCTGGTCCTCCTCCCTCGCCAGTTTGATTGGACTTATCGTGAACCATGATGATCACTACGGTCATTACCAAAAGTTTATAAAATAAGTGTTACAAAGTTGTTTTGCATGCTTCTTTGTACACGATTTTACCATATTGAATACCCTATGTGAAAACTTTAAGTCTATGCCAACCAACTATGAACACGTGCATTTGGCTTGACCTCTTTGGTCAGACCAGCTATTCCAACCAATGGTGATTATTACTCATTGGTCATACCTTTGGTGATTTTTGCAAGTTCTTACTTGGTCGACTTATTTCGAGTATGCTGGTCAGACCTTGGATCCGAGGCATAAGATGAGAACTAAACATGCTTTTGACATTATTACTTGTTTACTAATGCCTTAATCAGTCTCATAAAGTCTAAAAGTTGCATTATGCAATTAACGCTCGTCGCTTACCTCTTGCCCTACTTAGTTACTCATTGGTCAGACCTTTGGTAAATAAGTGGGAGGTCAAGATGGATCTTAGTCTTATTAGTAATTAATTAGGTAGTTAATTCTTTTAACAAGTTAATTATCAAAAATACTAATTATTTGAACTTTTCTAAATTGTAGATGACTACCTCAGTCGGAAACAATTCGGTACTCAGGAGTTTCTTTGAGAAACAAAAACTCATTGGACCTAACTTCATTGACTGGTATCGCCAGCTTCGCATAATAATCGCTACCGAAGATAATAAAACTTATTTGGAGCATCCCATCCCTGCTGCACCTGCGCAACCCCGCCACCCTATCCCTCCCGAGGATCTTGCGTACTCACACTGCTTGGGTTAAGGGGTCAAAGGATATAGCTGCCTTCATGCTCATGACCATGGAGTTAGAGATCCAACAAAATCTAAATCATCTTTGTGCTTATGAAATGTTTCAGGAGTTGAAGTCCATGTTTGCCCAACAGGCAGAACAGGAGCTTCTACAAACTGCACGTAAATTTCATGCGTGCAAGCAGGAAGAAGGTCAATCTGTTAGCTCGTACGTTCTAAAGATGAAGAGCTATATTGATAATTTGGAACGTCTTGGTCACCCAGTTACACTGAACTATAGAGTTAGTTTGATCTTAATTGGTCTCTCTAAAGAGTATGTCTCGTTTGTGCAGAACTTTAATATGCAAAGCATGGGGAAGACTGTAAATGAATTACCTGCTATGCTTAAGCCAGGGACGGACCCAGGATTTTTGTGAGGGTGTTGCACAAACTCTTTTCTTTATTAAGTGCTAAAATTTGCATCATAAAGGAATCTTGAGCTAAGGTAAAGTTGCACTAAAAAAAATAACACGAATATCAAGGGTTGCACATACTAAAAAACAACCTTTTTTGAAAAATATTACATCTCGTAACCCAAAATCGGGTGTGGCCCGTGCCACACCCGGCATAGATTTAGATCCGTCCCTGGCTTAAGCAACATGAGTAAACGTTGTCAAAGAAAGATGTTGCACCTGCACTACGTAACATACGTTCAGGAAAGGTCCAAAAAAACCATAAGAAGAATAAATCATTTAAGGCTGCTAAGGGGAATCAAGGAAAAAGAAAGTACAAGTTGGCATCTTATGCTTCCAAGCCTAAGATTCCTTCACCACCTAAGAAGGATAATCATGCTAAGGACGCGATCTGCCACCAATGTGGTGAAGTGGGTCATTGGAGAAGGAATTATCCCCAGTATCTCGCCGAGTTGATGAAAAAGAAGAAACAGTCTCTTGCAGCTAGTTCTTCAAGTATTTTAACTATAGAACTCTACTCTTTTCCTAATACATCCTTAGTATATGACACGGGGTTGTGGTACTCACATCTGTAATGCTACTCAGGGTCTCAGGGGAAGTAGGAAGCTGAAGCCATGAGCTTTAAGTTTGTGCGTGGGCAATGGTCAACATGCAGGAGTTGAAGTTATTGGTGTTTTTCATTTATGTCTCCCTAGTGGATTAGTAATTGTTTTGAATGATTGTCATTATGCTCCCTCTATTACTAGAGAAATTATTTCAGTTTCACGTTTGTATGACGATGGTTTTGTTAATCGTTTTGAATCGAATAATGCAATTTCAGTTTCTAGAAATAACGTTGTTTATTTTACTGCAATTCCACAGAATGGTTATTATGAAATTGATATGTATTGTTCAAATATAAATGATAGTTCTATGTTTGCTATTAGCAATAAAAGAGCCAAGTCTAACTTGGACTCTAGTCTCTTGTGGCATGGTCGTCTTGGACACATTAGCAAGAAATGCATGGAGAAGTTACAACATGATGAACTTCTCAACTCAACTGACATTAAGTCACTTGAAAAGTGTGTTTCATGCATGTCTGGTAAGATGGCAAGAAACCCTATACACATCAAGTGGAAAGGGCTAAAGATCTACTTGGACTAATACACATAGATGTATGTGGCCCATTTATAATTATGGCAAGACAAGGAGCTAGTTACTTCGTCACTTTTACTGACGACTATAGTCGGTATGGTTATGATTACTTGTTGAAACATAAACATGAAATGTTTGAAACATTTAAGGTATTTCAAAAGGAAGTAGAAAACCAAATCGGAAAGACCATTAAGTCACTACATTCTGATCGTGGGGGTGAATATATGAGTCAAGAGTTTTTGGATCATCTTAAGGAGCATGGGATTATTGACCATCGAACTCCTCCTTACACTCCATAACATAATGTGTGTCCGGAGAGGGAGAAATCGAACACGTACGGTTTCGCCATGATGAGTCAAACTACTCTTCCAAAGTCCTTTTGGCATTATGCCCTGAGTCCGCTGCACATTCTCAATATTGTTCCAACTAAGAAGGTTGATAAGACACCATAAAGTATGGTACGGTAAGCCCCTAAGTCGCTTACTTAAAATTTTGGGGTTGTGAGGCACTTGTTAACCGTGATACACTTACCGAACCTGACAAAATTGAACCCAGATCTATTAAGTGTATCTTTGTAGGATACCCAAAGGAAACAATGAGATATTCTTTCTACCTTCCATCAGAGAACAAAGTTATTGTTGCTCGAAATGCTGAGTTCTTTAAGAGTAATCTTATGGATCAAGAAGCAAGTGGGAGTCTAGAAGATCTTGAAATAATTCAAGATGAAGATACAAATCCTTCTGTAGACACTAGCTTACATCATGATGAGGATGATCAAGAAATTGATGAACCTCAAAGTGATATTATTCCAATTTTAAAGTCCGCTAGGACACGCGGTTCTCGATCATATGTGCTTATACATAGATGCTGAGGAACATGAGTTAGGGGATCTTGGTAAATCCAATAACTATAAAGTGCATTGCGGATCCCGAATCCAAGAAATGGCTTGATGCGATGAATGTGGAAATGCAATTTATGAAAGACAATGGTTTACGGGTTTTAGCTTCCTCCTAACCGGAAGACAGCAGGTAAGTGGCTTTTCAAGAAGAAAACCGACATGGATGGTAAGGTATGCACCTTTAAAGCTCGTCTCGTAGCAAAGGGCTTCACTCAAACCTACGAGATTGATTATGAAGGGACCTTTTCTCATGTTGCAGACATTAGATCTATAAGGATTCTCATAGCCATAGCTACGTTCTATGATTATGAGATATGGAAAATGGATGTCAAAACCGCCTTCCTCAATGGACATCTTTACGAAGAGGTCTATATGGAGCAACCTGAGGGTTTTGTTGATCCTAAATATCCTAACCGTATATGCAAGCTCAAGTGTTCCATTTATGGAATTAAGCAAGCATCTAGGCAATGGAATAAGCGTTTTGATGATGAGATTAAGAAATTTGGATTTTCTCAAAATCAAGATGAGCCATGGGTATATCAGAAAGCTAGTGGGAGTTATGTCACTTTCCTAATTCTATATGTTGATGACATATTGCTCATGGGAAACAACATTCCAATGTTCCAAGATGTAAAATCCTATTTTGGAAGATGTTTTGCCATGAAAGATTTAGGAGAAGCTGCATATATTCCTGGAATCAAGATTTATAGAGACATATTTAAATGATTGATTGGTTTATGTCAAAGTGCTTACATTAAGAAAATCTTGAAGAGATTTTATATGGAGTGTAGAAAACTATAAAAGGGGGGGGGGGTTGAATAGTTTTACCAATTATAACTATGTTTTAAAATATTTAGATCGACTTATGTCAATCTATTTAGATGTGTATGTTGGATGTTGATAGATAGATATATAAAAGTGTAATGAAAGATAAAGAGTAAGAAGCACATAACAACGACACGAGTATTTATAGTGGTTCGGCTACAAGGACACCTTCCTTGCCCTACTCCACTCCCCGAGTCACCTACTCGAGAGTTCGTAATCACTACACGACACCAACTCCTTATGGCGGAGAAGCCTTCACAACGTCGCCTACTCTTTTTACGGTACTAGGCTAACCACCGGGTTCTTTCACCAAGGTGAACCACACCTACCACAATGTCGCCTACCCTTTATCCGGTACTAGGCTAAGTACCGAGTTCCATTACAAAGGAGGAACTACTACCCAACACTACACAACACCTAATCCCAAAGGAGACCCACTCCTTATTACAACACCATCAAGGATATCAACATCCTTGGAAACAAACTATCACTATTTGTATAACGATGCACCTCATCGATTATACGACCATGGCATCCTTAACTAATGCCACTTGATTTGACTACTAGGCATATTTCACTAATGCCTTCGTCTTGACTCCTTTAGCATTCTTCACTAATGCTTTTGACAAGGACGTTTAAGCACCTTTCACTAATGCTTTCGTCTTGACTCTTTCGGCATCCTTCACTAATGTCTTCGACACAACACTTCTATGGAAGAAGAAAGAAGTATCAAAAAGAGAACCTCCGTAGTCTTGATGATGACGAAGCATGGCAACTCATGGACTTGAGCTTGCTCGACTTCAAGAAGTGGTGATCTCACCTTTAAGAGGAACCTAGATAATCACACAAAAACAAAAGACAAACTACATAGAAAGATCCCTTAGGATCAGTGGTTAGAGAGTCACAATACTTGGGGAAAGTATGTGTGGGAGTGGCAACCCAAAAGGAAGAAATGACTCACTATTTATAGAAGAAAACTAGTTATCTGTTCTGGATCCCACGGATCCCTCCCCTTAAGGGATCCGGCCCCAGTACTAATGGGATCCGTGGGACGCTCCCTTTTTCCCGTTTTAGGTCATGAGTCTTGGGTTATGGTCATGGATCAAGTAGGTTCAATATACCTTCAAGATGCAATGCATCTAGTCCATGGTTCATGGATTAAAACTATGGGCCATGGGCATGGGGATATTTATCTCCATATATGACATAAGCATGATATCATGCAATGGGTTATGGGTATGGGTCATGGACTTTGGGTTGTACCCAACTATATTCAATGTATTTGGTCAATGGGTCAAATACTTATGTTTCTACCCAATTGTATTACCCATTATAATACATACTAGTTATGTATATATTTGCCCAATATGTAAACACTAGTTGTTGTACATATGTATTACAAAATCATAAAATCACTTATACTTGTTTTAGTGTTTTATGTGAAAACGTAAGTGTGTTAGAAAACTATTGGCTCAAACCATTTACGTATTTTATTTATTTCGTAAAAATGATTTTACGTTTGTTATCGACAAAACATTAGAAGATTGTAAAATATAAATAAATTTTTTTACGGCTTATTTGTATTAACAATCTCCCCCTTTTTGTTGATGAAAAAACATAAAATTATTTTAAGGAAAAACTAAAATTCGAAAAGTTCGAATTGAGTTTTGTTTTACTCTCTTCTCCCCCTTTTTGTCCAAACAAAAAGAGCGTCGAAAAGAAAGTAACACAATGTTTTAAGAAAAACATGTAAAAGAGAAAAAAGATGTAGAGAGCAAGTGACGGGAAGAGTTCTCGTCTTAACTCCCCCTTGACGAGTCCATTCCTTTAGGAGGGCGTCAAGTAAATAAAACCTACTAAGCTAATTTATTGCACCTATGGTTGCAAGTGGTTTCGTCGTAGTGACGATAACGCTCCACCTTAATGATTGCAACTTTGCAAGGGGACGTAACGAAATGTAATCCATATGAAGATTATATTGCAAATGGTTTTGCAATGTATGGTTTGACACAAAGCTCCCCCTAGCTTACGGTGTCAAAGTCTTCATGTGTATTTTTAAAATCTACAAAATAAAGGTTAGAAAACAAGTATATAGTGCATAATTTCCTGCAAATAAGAGTCAAGTTAGTAGAAAATTGGTCTTCTGTTGCACGGATCCCACGGTTCCCTCCTTGGAGGGATCCCTCTAGGCAATTTCCAGGAAGGCGTCTGTCTGATGACAGATTTCAGCAATGGTGATGTACCAAGTAATATTAACATCAAAGAAAGATATGTATTCAAGCAACAAACATATGCTCAAAGCAATATGGCAAATAAGCTATCATTCAATAAAAAATATGAGATAATCAACAAATCTCTAAAACTAAGAGAATGATTTAGCCATGTAATACATATTCTTCTAATACTAATGAGTGACCTAAATTTAAGAAGCAACCACGTGCTTAAGGATGATCAAACATGAAATGGGATTCCTAAATGCTCTAAGTTAAATTTGAAACTAGGACACCGTTTTAATCCTTAGGCTCATGGTTGTTTAGGTTTATTGACCTCAACGAAACGTTCGAGAAGGTGATAAAACATGAAACGTTGCTCTTCACGTAGTTCATATATCAACCTTTCAACATGTTGACAATGATAGCAATCCTTGTCATGGTTTTGAAAGGATGGTGGTAAAGGTTGAGCGTCTTGAAGCGGAGGTTCAAGTGAAGTGGGTTGAAGATCCTCAAATGAAGGAGGAATTGGTGGAGGCACATTAAGTGGTAGCTCAACAAGGGTTGATGGTGGAGGTAGGGAAGTGTCAACTTCCATGTGGTCGGGTGGTTGACTTTGATGTCTTCTCATAATCCAAAATGGACCATTAGATGGAAATGGAGAAATTGACATTGGCGCAAGTGTTGATTCAACACCTTGGTTTTGTTGTACAATCTTCTCTAGTGAAGAGTGTGCGGGTAATGGTGGAGGATGAGATGGCCTAGGTGGTAAGTCCTCTAAGTTGTAGGAATGTGGACATGATTGTGAGGTGGTAAATGATATTGCTCAAGGCACCAACGATGTTGATTGAGTTGAAAAGGGTGTGTTTGGTTTAGTAGGAATTGTAGAGTTTGGTGATGATATTTTTGTGGGAACAATTCTCTTAGGTATTGGTTTGATTGGTTGAGTTGGTGGAGGAGAAATACTTGTATTTGCGGATTTGACCGGAGATGATTCGGTTGAGGAAATTTTGTGTACAACACGAGCAAGTTTCTTGGGTTGTTCTTGGGTGGATGAGTTAGCACTAGGAGCTTTCCTCATGATGAAATGACTAAAGAAGATGTTTCTAATTGCTGAGAATTATGTTGTGTTTGATAACTAAGGGATTCTAGCAAGATGACTTATAAAGGGAAGAATTTGGCAAGTGCATTCAAGACTTAAGCCACTAAAATTCTTAGGAATGTGATGATTAACATGCACAAGAGTCAACTTCAGAGTTGTACTGATCTAGGGACTCAATTAAGATGAGGTGGAGTGTTCAAGTTAGCAAGATGGGCTTGAAATTATTGTTTAAGCTAGACTTGACATGAATCAGTCACCCGGATCCCACAGTTCCCTCCTTTGAGGGATCCGTCTAGGCTAATCCTAGGGATCCGGCTCTTAGCAGCTAGGAAAAGGTAAAAATGATGTTTCTAAGGTCTAAAGCCTATATCATTTTGAGTGTTTCAGTTCTCCTAAGTATCTTAAATGAAGGTGTACTTGAATGATCAAGGGCAATGAGTGATATAGCTAATGATTGCCTTTTTATGGAAGGAGAATGAGACTTTATGACCACCAATGGGTGTTTAAGGATGACACTAAGAATTTTGATGGTGTTAAGTTATAATAAATGATCCTAGAGATCAGATGTAAGCTTGAGATGGAGTTTGAAAAATCCTCAAAAATTAAAAGAATTGACAAACTAGTTTTTGACCCGTTTTGAGATAAGGATGGCTAGAAACAATTTCCTAAATTTGATAAATATGTCCACCTAAGTTTTTTGAAATGTGAAAAGCAATGTGTGAGTATTGAAGCGGAAATATGGTGAGTTTTGATGAGTTGATAAATCAAAAGTAATTTGAATTAGATCCTAGGTAAGTTATGGGTGAGTTTGAAGCTTTCTCATGTTTGAAGAAGACTTAGTTGGGTTCTAAGGTCTTATGTTTAGCTAGTGTGAAGTGATCTAGTGAGTTGTTTTGTTGTATGGGAATCTGTATTGCTGATCTATTGTCACGGATCCCACGGTTCCCTCAAGGGAGGGATCCGTCTAGGCTAATCCTAGGGATCCGGCATCTGCAGATCAGAACCATCACAGAAGGTAATGCAATATTTGCATCAGCCTATATGCACTAGTAACCATTAAATTTAATAGTAACAAAAACATGTTATCACATAAAACATATCATAGATAATAGTGGTAATGAAAATATCCAAGATAACCCAAACAAGCGTGCTTAAACATATTCATTCATACATACATCAAATGTCTAAAAACAAGCATAGTCCTATAGTCTCTTTCGTTAATCCTTTATTTTCCTCTTTCCCGACTTCATGACGTAGTGAGCTAGGTTTTGAATCATACCCTTTAATTGTTTGAATTTCACGGTCTCGTTTGGAAGAGTTGGAAGTTGTTGATTAGGGGTGGAAACGAGCCGAGCCGCTCGTAAAAAGCTTGGGATCGGATCGGTAAAAAGCTCGAACGAGCCAAGCTTAAACGAGCTCGAGCCCGAGCCCAAGCCTAAATTAAAGATCATTTAATAAACGAGCCCGAGCCCTAGCTTTATATACAGAGCTCGACTAGGCTCGCGAGCCTAAACGAGCTCTAGTATATTTTGTGTATTTATACATATATAATACATATAATATGTATGCATATATAATAAAAAAAACTACATAATATCTACCACACTTAAAACTTAGTTAAGCATTTTCATTTACATAATATCCCACCAAACAAACGCAGCCTCCGTCATTCTCTTTTTTTCATTTCATTTGCATACCAAACAAGGAGAAACTGAACACAAAAAAACTCCTTTTACTCCTACGAACATAATCAGGCCATACAGAACCTTTTACTCCTTTTGTTTCATGTTTTTCGAAGATCGGTAAGAATATGACAAGATCTTTGATAGGTCTCGGGTAGGTATAGTTATTGTTCTTGGTTTGTTCGTTTAGATCTAAGATGTTTTTCTCTCGAGTTGTAAAGATCTTGAAGGATCTTAAAGTTATCTATGATATATGAAATCAAAACTGAGATCTTGTTTTATTTCTTTTTAAGTTTGGGTATTGGTTCTTTATTGTGGTTGACTATGAAATGGGTTGTGAAATGGGGAGTGTTGTGAGGCTTGCTTTTGTAGTTGATTGATTGTGATGTTGGCCGTTCTCCTCTCTGTTTTGGACCAAGGACGGCCAAGAACAAACGAGCTCAAAACACGAGCTGAGTTCGAGCTTTATATAAGCGCATCATAAACGAGCCGAGCCCGAACCGAGCTCGAGCCTTAAATATCATAACACGAGCCGAGCTCGAGCTCAAATTTTAAGGCTCGAATCGAGCCGAGCTCGAGCTCGAGCTTTCTAAAATATAAACGAGCCGAGCTCTGGCAGGCTCGGGCTCGGCTCGGCTCGTTTCCACCCCTATTGCTGATAGTAGTCAAAGGGTTCCAATTCGATGTTAGCTACGGGGTCGACATTAGCTTCTTCTTCTTCTCCGTCCGAGGAGTCCGAGAGAGCTTTAGGTTTTCTTCCATTAACCATGAACCGTTTAGGGGGTTGTTTGGTAAGAGGTACCATAACGTAATCGGAAAGGAAATAATCATCGTTGATAGGAGATGGTTGCAATGCACTAACATACTTAAAAAGTCGTGTTAGGAGCATACCATACGGAAGTACCATGTTGGAAACTTTGAATACCCCGGCCATTCTCTTTACCATGTAATAGGCGAGATTGAATGGCTTTTGGTGTATAAGGCAAAAAATCATTTGTACAATGCCCGGAAAGGATCAATGGTTCCACCTAGAAACAGGGGAGATAATCTATCCACCTGTTTTCAAGCGCCCCACTGAAAGACCTAGGAAGAACAGAATTGTACCAGCGGATGAGCCCAAAAAAAGACATCAGTGTAGGAAATGTCATGGGTTTCGACATCGTCAAAAGACATGCAAAAATCCACCAGCGGAAAGTTCAAGTCTTGGTGAAACATCAACCACCAAAAGGTTTTAAACTTTTATGTTTTTATGGAATTTTTTCTGAATAGAGATATTCGAATGATGATGATTGTTTTCCATTACTGGAGAAGGCGGAAGAACACAAAAGCTCACGAAGGCTCTGCCGAAATGGGGCCGAAATAAAACAGCTCCTGAAGACAACTACTTTTTGAAATATTTTGTTGGTCTAGTTGCTAAAATACTTGTTAGTTTGATATATTGTGTTGGTTTAAATGATATAACACTTAATTCAGATGTCAAACGTTTGAATCTGATCAGAATAAATTCGGATTTTTTTTTGTGGGAATGCCATATTTTGTCAAGTTTTTGTTACCTGGGCATCTTCTATTTGTAATGTTTGTAGTCAATTTTAATTTCTTTAGTTGTATAATATTCAAATGGGTGAGTAATGAATTCCATTCTTGCACCTATGTTAATAGTATAAGAAGATAAAGGTGAGGTTTTGGTGATGGGTTGGTACTGTTCCAGAATCGAGATGGATTAGCAAGTTTTGGTGATGAGTAATGAATTTCATGCTTGTACCCATGTTACTAGTATCCATGTTACTTGTACCGATGATGAGCGAAAGCAAGTTTATATGAAGGAACGTGATCGAGAAAAAAATGAATGTGATCTAAAAATAAAATCAAGATGGATCGGTAACAATAGCTTTTTGATCCTATAAAATTTCGAGTGTGATTTGTTTGCGAAAACAAGTTTATATTAAGGAACGTGATCGAGAAAAAAAAAACGAATGTGATCGATAAATAAAATCAAGATGGATCGGTAACAATGGCTTTTTTATCCTTTAAAATGGCGAGTGTGATCTTGGTCACTTCTTCATGTCTTCATATTCTGTGGTGTTTTGTGTGATGTCTGCTACTGCATGGGCATGGTATTTATGTATGCCAAGTTAAGTTGCCATGGTGATTATGTATGTCATATCAGTTTCAATGTTGTTTATGTATACCAAGTTATATTATGCTAAAATCAATAGATCATGTTGTTACATAGTCACTTTTCTAAAGTAGTATAGTTAAGAAAATATCAATAGGTTATGTTACAGTAGTAGTATAGTTACTTTTCTAAAGTTATGTCACTATTACGTAGTGATTTGATTAGAGTTGTAAATGATTAGTAATATAGCAAATTGCATCACTCACAGTAATGGTATAGTTGTTTTCATGATATGTAAAAAGCTAATCGAGTTTGAGGTGCGTGTTTTATAGATGCTTCTATGAATTAGTAATCAAAATAATGAATATAGAATTGTTGGTTTTTGTAAATTAGTTGAATCTTAGGGGAAATATGTGTAAATATGACAAGTAATAAGAAAAAGGGTATAATGGACATTTTATATTACAATATTGATTAAAATGTATTTTTGGGATTAAAAGAAACACAAAATAATAATTTGGATATGTATGACAAATTTAATGTTTGTGAAGGATATATACGCAATTCTGAGTTTAGCTTGGATATATACGTAATTATAGGCTTTTGGAAGGATATAAACGCAATTCCCCCTATTTATAATTATACAAACGACATGAACATATAAATTATATGAAAAATACCAGTAGTAAGAAACATTAAACGTCTATATTCGGCCAATGAGCTGTTGTGAAAATAATTAGCATGATATTATGTTTTTATCTGGTTTCTTAGATTCCAATATCCAGCAATTTATTTTAAAATAATAATATTTTCTACAATAATATACAAATTGACCTCTTTAAATATCATACAACCTGACATATAGCCAATAATAAATATCTTAAAACTATGATGATCTCATGTGAATTCATTGTAGATTAATTTATACATTTTGATGATATCTTTAAAAAAGAAAATGATAAATGGATCTAACTAAATAGGCCTAAGAGGAGACCTAATGCATAATTGACTTGTACAGTAACAGTAGTGTATAAGTCATTTATGCATTAGGTCTTCTTTTAGATCTATTTAGTTAGGCCTCTATATCATAGCTCTTTTAAAAAATATCAACTATCTAGCTTTTATGTGATTTTTAATGATATATTAATAGTTTAAGTTACAGTAGATTATTTGTACGTTTGCAACAAAATAAATACAGTTGTTAAGTTACAGTAGATTATTTGTACGTTTGCAACAAAATAAATACAGTGGTTAAGTTGCTTTGGTTAGGCATAGATGATGCCAAATCGTTACACAGAATTACAGATGCGAAGGGGTATTGATATATACATCATCATAACTGATGCATATACTATAATAACATAATATGTGCATAGTTTTGATGTATGCATCAATTAATTTTTAATTTACATGTGTCAAATATAATATGGGGATATCTTGGCTACAATTTTTGTAGCCAATTGGCTACAATCCTTCATAAAATATACACTAACAATGAATCAGGGACCCACAGAATAGAATCAGGACCCACAAAAAAAATCAAGACCCACATTATATAGCACAAAATTGTAGCCAATTGGCTACAATAAATTGTAGCTAATATTTTCCCATATAATATTAATTATTGATTACTATAAACTTATATGTTTATGATTACGTCGATACAAAACAGATCAAATTACTATAAACTAATAAGTTGCTATTTCATAGACCAAATTACTATAAATTAACGGGTAATGTTATACAAAACCCCCCCTATGAGTCAACCGTATAACCCGCGAAGTATATAGTACAACACTGTGATGCATACAATACAATTCTTCGATATGTGTAATGATTGAAAACCCTCTATAAAAAGGTTTCAGATAAACTGCCCCTAAACTAATAAGTTGCTATTTCATTTACCAAAAACGATGATGTCTCATTATGCATGAGAAAGTCTTATCAATCTAATTTTCAAATGAGAAATGATATATTATATATCCTATAACGAGTTTATATATGTTGGGTTTTTGGTTCTGCTGACAGGAATTATTCTAAGTATGGAACCACTGCCAGTACATCAGATACCACGGCTAGAAGGAATGAATCCTCTACTCAAGACAAACAACTGCTAGTAGATTTCTCAAACCACGGCTAATGTATAATACCACTGCTAGTATGATTATGTCGGTTTAACTTGTAATATTCTAGAATGTCTTGGGTAGTACGTTTTGTATTTAGATAATTATGGTATGTATAGTTATCTTGTAGAATACGTAATGTATATTGTAAAGGACTCCTTAGCCTATAAAAGGATGTCATATGTTAGAGTTAGATATACGTATTGGTTATATTTAAGAGTCGATACACTTCAAGGTTGTAAACCCTAACACTATTCAGAGTATTCGTATATTAATATATGGAGGTGTTTAGTGATAATCAACGTTATTCTTCTTAAGGTTAAACATTAAATTCCGCGTAGTGTTTAACAGTTTGTATTCGTTTAAGTCAGCTTTTATATAAGATCGTTTGCTCAACTGGGATCAACAAGTGGTATCAGAACTTGTGATCTAGAAGCTGTGATCAAGAAGAAGTTGTGTTACTCAGATTTGTTCTAATTCTACAAGTTCAAGATGTCTGACGAAACTCACATGGTTATCAGCCTCCAAGGTGCCCATGCGAAGGGCAGTGGAGAGTATGAAGTTTGGAAGATGCGAATGAGGCAATACATTCGCATGATCGATTACAACATCTGGGAGGTTATTGAGAAGGGTGATTCTTTACCCAAGATTGGTGCTGATGGAAAAGAGCTTGGAATTGTTAGTGAAATTGATAAGGCTCAAAGGAAGCTGGAGATCAAGGCTCATAGTATTCTCAGTATGGGAATACCTAATAAGTATACATTGGACTTCCAAGAGTATGAGACTGCTAAGGAGTTGATGGATGCCATTGAACAAAGATTTGATGGTAATGATGCTACCAGAAAATCAAGGAAGAACATGCTGAAGCATCAGCTTGAAAACTTCACTGCTCTCAGTGGAGAAAGTCTTGATGGAACTTACAATAGACTACAAAAGCTCATCAGTCACTTGAAATTGGTGGACTATAAAGTTCTTCAAGAAGACATCAACCTCAAATTCATTAGAAGCTTGGCACCTGAATGGGCAATGCACACAGTTGTTTGGAGAAACAAACATGACTTTGAAAATATGACCTTGGATAATCTCTACAACAACTTAAAGGTCTATGAGTCTGTGAAGAATATTGCTGGCTCATACTCATCTACTCAGAACATTGCTTTTGTGTCTACCAACAACAGGAGCACTCAAGAAACTACCACTGCTACATAAGAAGTTTCCACTGCTAATACTAATGTTTCCACTGCTTACGACAACATTAGTGATGGTGCTATTTGTACTTTTCTATCTGATCTCACAACCAGTATTACAGTGTTGAATCAGGATTTGGATCAAATTGATCCTGATGATCTTGATGAAATCAATCTTCAATGGCAGATGGCAATGCTCACCTTGCAAGCTAGGAGATTTTTGAGGAGGATTGGTAGAGATATTAAGTACAATGGTCAAAGAAAAGCTGGGTTTGACAAAAGCAAGATGGAGTGCTACAACTGTAAAAAGAATGGACATTTTGCAAGGGAATGTAGGGCTCCAAAGAGGATTGGTGAAAACTTCAAGAAGGCAACTGAAGATCCAAAGCCTTCTTCAGCATTGGTGGCTTAGGATGGACTTGGTGACTATTACTGGAGTGACCAGATTGAAGAAGGACCCAATGCTGCTTTTCTTATAAGTGAAGCTTCCAAAGTGCATAACTTTGCACTCATGACCTATGCTTCATCATCATCTGGTTCTGATTCTAAGGTATCAAATAGCTCAAATAATTTTGTTTGTTCTTATAAATCTTGTCAGGATACCTTAGAAGGTCTCAAAGCTGTGGTAGAGAGTCTTAGAAAAGAAGTTGAAAGACTTAAATTAGATAACTTAGGTTACAGAGTTGGACTTCAAAATGTAGAAGAAAAACTTAGGTTTTGTAACAAGTGTGAGTTTGAGTATGTTGATAAGATAAACATTCTAGGTGGAGAGATTGACATTAGAGATAGAGAAATAAAGGTGCTTAAACAGAAACTTGAAGAAGCTGAAAGTGTAAAACAAGAGGCCCTAGATGATAAAGAGAAACACGTAGTTAGGGTTGAAAAACTTTCTTTTTCTTCTGAGATAGTGAATAAATCAATTGGATGTCAATTAATGAAAAAGGGTTCTGGCATAGGGTACAATGATGTGCCACCACCCATGTTGATGAAACATGCACCGCCTGGTATTGAGTTGTCATTCAGCAGTGAGTTTAGTTTTAACAAACCTGTAGGTGAGAATAGTAAGTCTGAGTCACCTAAGGTAATGTCTGATAGGTCATCTGATGGACCAATCATTGAAGATTGGGAGTCAGATAATGAGGAAGAGAGGTCTGAGTCAACACAGTCTGAAAAGTTAGAAAACATTAAAACTGTTGATTCAAAACAAGCTAACTTTGTGAAGCCTAGATTTGGAACACAAATCTCTAAGAAAATTGTTGAGTATAATGAGATTCCTAGAGAACAAATTAAAAGATACAAACCTAGGGGCAATCAAAGAAACTTTAATGGCTTAATCTCAAACAAATTAGGGGATGGGTTTAAGTGTGTTAAAAAGGCTTGTTTTAAATGTGGTAGTTTTGAGCATCTATAGAGAAGTTGTAACAAAAACCAATCACCAGTTTGGAACCAATGGAGGAGGGTAAATCATCAAAAATTTTCAAAGAAAACAATCCCTCATCCTAACAGAAACATGGTTCCAAGAGCAGTGCTAATGAGAAATGGAACAACTAAATCTATAATAACTGCTGCACCAAAAGGAGTTCCAACCACTAGATCAAAAACTGTTTTCACTGCTAAGCAAAACGATTCCACTGCTAAGCAAAATGTTACCACTGCTAACGCAAAAGAAGATTTATTTAAAGTGCCTAAGGTAATAACTGATACAGTGGTTGGAAGCTATTTTTATGTTGTAAAGGCCTCAGCTAGCTGGCAATGGAAACCAAAAACAAAGGTTTTACATCATGCCAGTAGTGCATCAATGGACTTAAATAAATTTGACTATGTTGATGCACAAGGCAGACCCAAGTCAGTATTGGCTTGGGTCCACAAAAGAAACTAATCTGTTTACTTTCATGTTGAGGGCAATCTACAGGATGAGCTTAAGGATAAAGGAATATTTGACAGTGGTTGCTCTGGGCACATGACATGGGATGGGAACCTTGAGGATTTTGAAGCTTTTAATGGAGGCTATGTGGCTTTTGGAAATGATCCAAAGGGAGGCAAGATTGTTGGCAGAGAAACAATCAGGACAGGGAAGTTGGACTTTGAGAAGGTATATCTGGTAAAGGGACTGAAGTACAATTTATTCAGTGTTTCCCAAATGTGTGATAAAAAGAATTGGGTACTTTTTGGGGAAACTGAATGTGTGGTGTTGTCACCTGATTTTAAAATGCCTGATGATAAGTATGTGCAGCTTAGGGTTCCTAGGAAAGAGAACATATATTGCTGTAACATGAAAGATGTAATTCCTAATAGAACCTTAACCTGTTTGTTTGCAAAGGCATCAGTTGATGAGTCAAAATTATGGCATAGAAGGCTAGGTCACCTAAATTTCAAAACAATCAATAAATTGGTGAAGGGAAACTTAGTGAGAGGGTTACCTTTTAAGGTTTTCGAAAGTAAAGAACTTTGTGTGGCTTGTCAAAAAGGTAAACAACATAGAGCCTCTTGTAAGACCAAGACTGTGAACACCATTACTCAACCACTGTTTATGTTACATATGGACTTATTTGGCCCTACCTTTGTGAGAAGTTTGAATCATAAGCAGTATTGCCTAGTTATCACAGATGATTATAGCAGATTTTCTTGGTTTTACTTTTTAGCATCTAAGAGTGAAACTAGTGAGATCCTTAAGAGTTTCATAACTAAGATAGAAAATTAGTTAAACCATAAAGTTAAAGTAATCAGATGTGATAATGGAACTGAGTTTAAAAATGATGTTATGAATCAGTTTTGTGTGGCAAAGGGTATAAAAAGACAGTTTAGTGTTGCTAGGACACCTCAACAAAATGGTGTAGCTGAGAGGAAAAATAGGACACTAATTGAGGCTGCAAGAACGATTTTATCTAAATCTAAGTTACCTACTACCTTTTGGGCTGAAGCTGCTGGCATAGCATGTTATGTGCAGAATAGAAGTAAGGTAGTGCAGCCTCATAACAAGACCCCATATGAGCTGTTACATGGTAGGAAGCCTATGATAGATTTCCTAAAACCTTTTGGATGTCATGTTACTATCTTGAATACCATAGACCACCTAGGCAAGTTTGAGGAAAAGGCAGATGATGGATACTTTATTGGCTACTCTTTCAATAGTAAGGCCTTTAGAGTATACAATAGGAGGACAAGAATAGTTGAAGAGAACCTACATGTTAGGTTTAGTGAAGAGACTCCTAGTGTTGAGACCAAAGGACCAGATTGGCTGTTTAATATTGATATGCAAACAAAATCTATGAATTATGAGCCAATCAATGCAGGTACATCCACTAATGTTGATGCATGTACACAAAAGAATTCTGATGCAGGAACAAATTCTAAGGAAGCTGATTCTCCAAAAGAATTCTATTTGATTGAGAAGTGGAAAGCAGGTTCTGTCTCACCCATCATTGAAAAGGTGGTCCCACAAATGATGATGATTTGGATTCAGGGAACAAGGGAGATCATCATCAAGATAAGGAAGAGTTATCTGGTGATAATTCAGTTTAGGTAGAAGAAATTGACAAGCAGAAGGGAGTTGCCGAAAACACTGCTAAGCCAAGTGCAACCCTTGCTAGTTCATTTGAAACCCCGGCTGGCACAAGTTAAACTAGCAGTACTTTATTTGGCAACACTGCTAAGCTACTAGTTGGTACTGATGACTATCCAGATGATCCAAACATGCCTGATTTGGAAGAGATGGATACTCCTACAGATGATGAGAACATGGATGACTTTTTCAAGGATGCTGATGTTACAAATTTGGAAACTGTCATCATAGAAAGTCCAGTTCCTACCACCAGGATTCATAAAAATCATCCCAAAGAACAGATACTTGGAAACTTGAATACCCCAGTGCAAACAAGAAGCAGAACTCATAAAAACTTCACTGAACAAGGTTTCTTTGCCAAGTCACTTCACACAAGAAACAGTCATCAAGGAGCCCAAGAGAGTTGAATAAGCATTAGGAGAATAAGGATGGATTGAATCCATGCAAGAAGAACTGCTACAATTCAAACTTCAAGAAGTTTGGACACTGGTTGATCTTCCTAATGGAAATAGGGCTATTGGAACTAAATGGGTATTCAGAAACAAAAAGGATGAAAGGGGGATTGTGGTTAGGAATAAATCAAGGTTGGTTGCTCAAGGATACACGCAAACTAAAGGTCTGGATTATGATGAAGTATTTTCCCCTGTTGCCAGAATTGAAGCTATTCGATTGTTTTTGGCATATGCTTCATTCAAAAACTTTGTGGTGTATTAAATGGATGTGAAGAGTACCTTTTTGTATGGTACTATTGATGAGGAGGTTTATGTTTGTCAACCTCCTGGTTTTGAAGATCCTGATCATCCTGATAAGGTCTATAGGGTGAAAAAGGCTATGTATGGGTTGCATCAAGCTCCAAGGGCATGGTATGATTGCCTTTCTACTTATTTGTTGGACAATGGTTTCAAGAGATGATTGATTGACAAGACATTGTTCATAAGGAAGCTCAAGGATGATATATTGCTGGTTCAAGTGTATGTTGATGACATCATCTTTGGCTCAGCAAATAGGGAGCTGTGCAAGGATTTTGAGAAACTTATGCATGATAAGTTTAAGATGAGTGCTATGGGTGAACTCACTTTCTTTTTGGGGCTACAGGTTCAACAAAGAACTGATGGTATCTTCATCAGTCAAAATAAATATGTAGCAGATATCTTGAAAAAGTTTGGGTTTCAGGATGTTAAGAGTGCAAGTACACCTATGGAAACACAGAAACCACTGCTACCTGACGATGGAAGTCCCAGAGTTGATGTGAAGCTATATAGATCCATGATTGGATCTTTGATATATCTCACTGCTTCTAGGCCAGATATAATGTTTTCAGTATGTGTGTCTACAAGATTTCAAGTTTCACCTAACACATCACACATGAATGTTGTAAAGAGAATTTTTAGATACCTTAAGGGTCATCCTAAATTTGGCCTTTGGTACTCTAAGGATTCACCTTTTGATTTAGTGGCTATACAGACAGTGACTATGCTGGGGCTAGCTTGGATAGAAAGTCTACTACTGGAGGGTGTTAGTTTTTGGGAAGCAGGCTTATCTCATGGCAGTGTAAGAAGCAGACTATTGTGGCCAATTCCACCATTGAAGCTGAGTATGTGGCTGCTGCAAGTTGCTGTGGTCAAGTGCTTTGGATTCAGAATCAATTGTTGGACTTTGGGTACAATTTCATGCATACTAAGATTTACATTGACAATAACAGTACTATATGCATCATTAAAAATCCAATTTTGCATTCTAGAACTAAACATATTGAGATAAGACATCACTTTATTAGAGATTGTAATGAGAAAAGGTTAATCCAAATGGTTAAAATACATACTGATTATAATGTTGCTGATCTACTCACTAAAGCTTTTGATGTGGGAGGTTTCAATACCTAGTAGTTAGTATAGGTATGATCAATCTCTTAGTCTCAAAACTGTTTTGTAAAAGTTTGTAAATAGAATGTACTGCTATTGGTAAATCTTAGTACTGCTAGTTTAATTTTTACCACTGCTTGTTATTTTTGTTCCCACTAACCATTTTTCGAACAAAAGTTAATCACACACAGTTATTAGCAATGGAAATAAAAGGAAACATGGAAGTTTATTCATTAAAGGAACTGCATCAACAGATGCGATACAACCAAGCTTTCATTACATCACAACAAAAGACTACTACAGATGGATACCAACAACACCTACTCCCTTGGTCCCTTCCCCTTTCCAAACTCAGGCATACTTTGCTTGCCCCTTCTCCCCACCACAAACCAAACTTGTGGGTTGGGGAGTGCTAGCACCTGCGATCTTTTTGGTGGTGTTGAAGCAGAAGGGGCTGAAAGTAGTGCTGGAGTAGGAGGAGCTGAAAGTGGTGTTGGAGCCGAATTTCTGCAAGGGGAGCCACTATCAAAACTTTGGAAGAACCACCAGCATCCTCATCATCTGTGTCTTCATAAGCTGACACATAGCTGGGCACGGAATCGAGCTCAACTGAACCGAACCTTCCACAAAAGCTTCTTGAGACGGGGTTGCAAAGATGAAGGTCCGACCGAGCAGGCGCAAGGTTGGTGTTTCTAATAGCCAGTGTAGTATTTTTGGGTGGTAAATAGGAATTCCAACCACCATCGAGGAATCAAGAGATATCAAGTGGATCATTTGGGGTGTTACTCATTTTGATGGTATTTTGGTTTCTAAGAGTGTTTGTGGGGAGAATGTTTTAGGAAAGTAAGTGATGTGTATGGTGTGTGGGTAAATGGTTCTTAAATAGAATTAAAGATGAAATCAGTTAGTTAAATGCAAGGAAGGTGTGAGTTGTTGAAGGAGTTAATGAAGTATTTGACTAAAAGCTGGACGATTAAATGACTAGGGTTGACTATTTGACTAAGTGCTTAGCAACTTGTAAAAGCACTGCTAGTGCATAAATTGTAACCACTGCTAGTTATTTTTAATGTCCTGCTAACCTTAACAAAAAATTTTAGTGTTTGGTTTGTGTTTGTGTCATGCAGGTTTGAAGAAGATTTGTACATTCTGGATCGTTTGGAGCTTTAGGAGTTGGTGATTTAAAAAAAAATATTAGTATAAATTTTGTTGTATTCTTCAAACAAATGCATGATCACACTGATTGCCAAAGATTTTGCAGCGGAAGTCTTGGTTAAAAGATTGGAGTGCAAAGGATGCTTCCACTGCTCGCTTGCATTAAACACTCCTAGTGGTGAGCAATCCACTGCTAGTTAGTTTTTGATGAATGTGGAAACTATAGGGGATGTTTTGAAACTTTCTGGTGATAACATATTTATTCCCCAAATCACTGCCGATCATTAAATTGGTTTTTCCAACACTCTCAATTGGCATTTACAAGATCATTAAATTGGTATTTCCAACACTCTCAATTGGCTCTCATCACAAACCCTAACCACTCACAACACTTAATTTTACCAATCCAACATCTCACGCACCCTCAACTTACAATGGCGACTGAATTTTCTACAACCCACAACTTGGTTGCATACCTGGTTAAGAATGACCATTCTGAAGGCTTCCATTACATGATAGAATTCATCAAACACAGCCCTATTCGCTATGCTTTGACTGTTGAACCAATCATTCTTAAATCCTACATTCATCAGTTTTGGTGGACAGCTGAACTTCAAGTGGTGGATGAAGTAGCTGTTATTAGGGCAGTTATTGATGAGAAAGAGGTTCTGGTTACAGAGGAAGTGATTAGAAGTGTGTTAAAATTTCAGGATGCTGAAGGTGTAGATAATATGTCGAATGAGGAGATTTTTGCTGGTTTGGAGCAAATGGGGTATGAGAGAAGAGGGGATCGTCTTAAGTTTCAGAAAGGTATGTTTTCTCCCCAATGGAAGTTCTTAATCCATACCATTCTCATGTGTTTAAGCAATAAGACGACTGGTTTTGATGAGTTTCCCTCAAAGATTGCCACTGCTATCATTTGTCTCTCTCAACAAAGAGTTTTTAATTGGTCAAGAATGATTTTTGAGGGTTTACCGAAGAATGTTAAAGAACAAGGTAAATACTACTTGTATCCCAGGTTTATTCAACTGCTAGTAGAGAGTCAGATAGTAGACCCCATCCCTCATCAAAGAAAGTATGATGTGTTGCATATGGTCCCTAAGGTGTTTGCTCATATGAAAAAGAAGAATCAAAATTTTTCAGGGACTATCACTCCACTATTTCCTCACATGCTTAACTTGTCAGAACTTGTAGAAGAGGAAAATAGACTACCTATCCAGCCCACTGCTGATCCCACTGCTACCACATCCCAAACCACAACCATCACAACCCTTACCCTCAACTACCCAAACTGAAAGGATTTTGGTCACTCGTAGGAGGAACAAGGGCACTAAGCTTCCTCAGGCTAGTGCTAGTGGTGAAGGAAATGAGGTTGTCACAGGTGTGGGAGGTGACATGATTGGAATGGATTCCACTACTGCCTCAGGCTTAGACGCTGAGTAGGGCAGTGGAAACATCAGTAAGACCCAACCAATGGCAACTCCTAATGTGGAGAGTTCTTGGGAATTCAACACAAGTGGAGGAATCCCAGCCAACTGGCTAACTTGGGGTCCATGGATGTTCAGGCTAGGTCTGATGCCATGTTACACATATCCCATAATTCACCTCTCGAAGCAGTTAACACAGCTCGAAGTGATGAGGGTAGTTTGGAACAACAACAGGAATTGACGGTTGATGATTTTGTACATGATGACATATCCAAGGATCCACCTCTCGGACCAGTTAACATAGGTCGAAGTGATGAGGATATTATGCAACTCATTCTTGAATTGATGGATAGATGCACTAATATGGAGTCAAACATCTCTGGTCTTCAAAATTTGACAACCTCGCAGGCTGGTACAATAACGAGGTTGAAGCACAGGGTAAGTGTTTTGGAAAGACTTAGGAGGCCAGGGAATACTGCATTCAGGAGAGTAAGGAAGGTGGGAAAGAAGGTAAGCTCCTTAGGAAATCAAAGTTTGGAGGATGCATCCAAACAGGGGAGGAGTAAGAGTATAGATTCAGGGGAGGATTTGGATTTGGATATGGATAGTGGAGACAATGGTGATGGTTATTTGGTGACTAACATGGAAGGAAAAGAAGCAGCGATAGAAGAATCTTTAAAAGCTGCAGTTGAAGAAAAGAAGGAGGAAGTGGTGCAGCAAACCACTACCGTGTTGCCGCATCCATCGCTAGTGTTGTAGAATCCACTGCCGCAACCACTGCTGGAGTTATTTTAGCCACCGCCACCAGACATTTCCACTTCAGAGGCAACCATACAAGCTATGTAATAACAACCACAATAACACCAATACCAAAACCTAAAGAAGCTGAGAAGGAGATTGCTATTCAATTGCTCAACCTATCCCTGTACCTATCCCCACTGCACCTAAACCTATTGTTAAAAGTTTGAATATTGGTGAGCCTGTACAAAGAATTGTGGCTATTCAACCTGACATTGGAAAAGGTAAAGGGATTGCAGAACCAAAAGAAGTAGAGGTAGAGTTTGAAAGTAGGGAAGAACAGATTGCGTATGATGAAGAAGTTTCTAGAAGGCTACAAGAGGAGTTAAATGCTGAAGATATTGCTAAAGAGAAGGAAAGGTAAAATGATGCATGTTTTACTGACCAGGTTTTAATATTTATATAGTCTCGTTATACCTATGGTCTACCCTAATGCACTAACGGCCAGTGTACCCGGTCGTGTGTAGTGTAGTATTCAGTAAAACCGAGGTCGTCCCAAGAGCTACGTGAATTGGAAATTACTTTAAGTCTATGTTACGATTTTAATATGATTATGATAAGGAATTAACTAATTAAAGCAAATAAAGGCAAAGATGTGATCAATAGAGGAGAGTGGTGCTAACCTAGTTATTCATCCTAACTAGTAATGTTTACGTCTAATTACTTCCAATTACTTCAGGTGGGGTCAAAATCGAGAGGACAACATTTGGTCAGTTCATCCTAACCTATCAGCAAAGGGCCACCACTGGAGAAGTCAAGTGTCCCCTCATAAGTCCAGTTGTTCCTGGTCCCCTAAGCCAAGTCATTAAGTTCCGCTACATGCTAGATTTATAATAGTGAGTGCCCGGGCGCTAGCAACTTAAACACTCACCCCCTAATTCTTAAGTTCATCCAAACGGTAGGTGATCAGTTGGTCAAATCGCACAAGTAGAAAGGGTCGTCACTTGGTCATATCTTACCATTCCCGTCTCAGTCTACTCACTTAGGGTCGTTAGATGTCATATCTCCTAAGCAACTAGCCTCTACCGCCATTCAAAACTACGAAACAAGGGTAGCTACCAATAAACTATGCATGCATACACTTAGAATTAATTATACGGAAGCAATGTAAACGCAAACAAAACAATTAAGGAATTATAACTAGGCTAGCACCAAGAAGTGCTTAGCCAATCATATAGTAAATTAATCCAACAATAATGAATAAAACTTGAATAGAATTAAACATAATGTTTGATATAAATTACTTGATGAAAAGCTAATAATGATGATGATTGCGGGTAAATTCTTCCATGGAAAATGGCTTTGGACTGCTGGAAATTGCCCTGAAATGGTGCCCTAATCGACCCCTAGGAGAGGGGTGAAGAGAGATACTTAAAAATGCAGATTTGGGGCTGTATTTATAGGCCCCGACATGGTTACGGCGTAACCTTAAAGGCTAATTACGCCGTAAATAATGACGGGGCAAAGAAATCCGGATCTCGAACATTTACGTCGTAATTAAATTATTAGTTACGTCGCAACTAAAGTTACGCCGTAACTATATAAAATGAATTACGCCATAATTGCAAACTTCGTACTTTTCATTGTTAACATATTTTCTTGAAACTTAATTACTCTTGTGTACGCTTTTGGCCCCTCATCGTACTTCATATTTTTATAACAAGTCCTTGAAGTAAATAAACTTCATATGAATTGTCACCTTTAGTCCCTGATCGTACTTGTTATTTTTACTTTTAATCCTCGGAATAAATATCATTTAACTTCATTTAGCCCCTGGACTTCAACTCCTTCGAGCCCACGTTAATAATTACGGCGTAATTAAATTGCCGATTTATGCCGTAATTCTTCAACCGTATATTCTTATCCGCTCCGTAATTATCTCTACGGCGTAACTAAATTGCGACGTTACGCCGTAACCTTCACAAAAATAATTACGACGTAACCATAAGAAATGGTTACGCCGTATCCTTCAAAGCATCATATTTACGCCGTAACATTATTAATGAGTTACGGCGTAATCTTCACACTGAATTCATAGGCCCTCGTAAATTTATCTTCAGAACATATATTTGGCCTTATACCACATCTTTTCTGCTTCAACGTCTCATTTATCCTGAAATGCAGATATGAACGAATATGAACGAATTAAGTACCATATTAATACAAATGAGGCAATAAACACGAGAATTTGATATAAAAAATATCAGGCTAATTTGATGTTATCACAAGAGCAAGAAGAAGCTTCTCTGAAAGCTATAGAAGAGTGGAACAATGAATAGAGCTATTTTCAAGCTTCTGAGAGGATGCAAAATGATTTGACAATGGCTGAATGGGGTCAATTAGACGATGACACAAGATCTAAGATGCTGGTCGAAATGATGAGGAAGATGAAACAGGACAGAGAATATAAAGACTATCAAGCAAAGAAAAACAAGCCTCCAACCAAGCAACATAAAAGGAATCAAATGATGAAGTTTATCAAGCATATGGAGATGAAAACTGTGAATTTGAAGAGCTGTTCATATGAGAAGATTGAGGAGCTTTACAAAATTTGCAAAAGAAGGTTTGAGGATTTCATCCTTATGAATTCTGAAAGAGAAGCTGAGATGATAAAGAATAGACAAAAGAGAAAAGAATATGTGATTGAAGGGTCAAGTTCAAAAAGACAAAAGGTGGATGATAAAGATAGACTGGATCAGTATATAGTAGTGAGTGATAAAGTGCCTGAAGAGCCTATTAATCCTACACCTGTAAAATCTATACACCCTATCATAGATTGGAGGATTGTCACAGAAGATGATAGAGACATTATTGAACTTACTAGAGAAGATGGAAAGAAAAGTCAGTATCCTACTTTTGGGTATATGCTATTCTTTTTTACTACAACTGATTTGGAAAAGCTATGGGAGGTAATGTCTTTTAGATGTGGAAAGCTTGGACCAACATGAAATGTGTCTAGATCTATGTGGACAACATAGATCAACATGATCCTAATCCAGAAGATAAATGTTGGGAAGCTTGTGTGGTTGAAGAATGGATGTTGTATGCCTATCCTAGAGTACATGCTATCAAGACTACAGAGGAGAAGATCTTCATGCTGGTTGACAAAGATTATCCTTTGATGAAGACTGTAGCCAGACAGATGTTGGAAGTGAAGCTTGATCAGCAGTGTACTAAACCAAATCATCCAATTGTTCATCCACTGCTGAGGAAGATTTAGAAGATTGCTGATTATGAAATTCCTCTAGCCATCAAAGGCAAGCCTCAAGGTAGAATGAAAAGAAAGGCAGACATATCAAAAGCATTTGATGAAGAGTCTGAATCTGATAAGGAGAATGAAGAGGATGTTGGGTGTTTGGATACATCCTCCAAATATGGTATTGTGGACTTCAGGAAACTTGATAATTTCGATTGTGAATATCAAGTTTAGGGGATGATTGTTGGGTTTTTGGTTCTGGCGACAGAATTATTCTAAGTATGGAACCACCGCCAGTACATCGATTCCACGGCTAGAAGGAATGAATCCACTGCTCAAGACAAACAACTGCTAGTAGATTTCTCAAACCACGACTAATGTATAATACCACTTCTAGTATGATTGTGTCAGTTTAACTTGTAATATTCTAGAATGTCTTGGGTAGTACGTTTTGTATTTAGATAAGTATGGTATGTATAGTTATCTTGTAGAATACGTAATGTATATTGTGAAGGACTCCTTAGCCTATAAAAGGAGGTCCTAGGTTAGAGTTAGATATACGTATTGGTTATATATAAGATTCGATACACTTCAAGGTTGTAAACCCTAACACTATTCAGAGTATTCGTATATTAATATATTGAGGTGTTTAGTGATAATCAACGTTATTCTTCTTAAGGTTAAACATTAAATTCCGCTTAGTGTTTAACAGTTTGTATTCGTTTAAGTCAGCTTCTATATAAGATCATTTGCTCAACTGAGATCAATAATATCCCTGCTTATTTTTGAGACTTAATGGTCGGGTTTTGCTTGAAAGCGTACTGAATGTGAGTTTTTTTGTTTATCTTGTTAGTCTTGTTGAAGTATCTCAATGGTAAAAGTGTAGTACGTGCCACTAATAAATGATTGGAGATGGCACACACTAGTAGGGAGTTGGGCTTGCTTCTTTGATGAGTCCGAGGCAGGACGAAACCATTAAACCTCTATTATATGCAGGACGGATGACAGGTCCTTATCAGGTTAGGGACACCACACGAGGTCGAATGAATGACTATGTGACAAGTGGTATTGAGCCAAGTAGGACTGAAACGGACGGAGGCAGAGTCACTCATGTCGCTCTCCAAAGTTCTTAAAAGTTTTGGTTGCGCAATAGTGACGGGAGAGGTCTCCTAGAATGTTGTAGAGGACATGATGACGTGTTGAGTACACAATGTCGCATTCGATGGAAGCCAGAGGGAGTAATGAACTAATCCTAATAGGTATGATAGTCCCTGCATGTTGGATCTTAAGTCAATTGAAAGAGTAATGATTAATCCAAGAGGGAAGGCAGTCGCTGCACGTTGGGACTTAGAGAGTCGAAGTCGAAGTCGAATGTCAAGCCACGAAACCGGAGTAAAGGCAAATGATTTGAAGGATGTCGTTCGTTCAGGCGAATGACCATGCACTAGGTCATTCATGAATTGGTGGTGGGAAAATGTCAGGAGCCAAATTCTGAAGGGTCGGGTTATGCTGAAGCTTGCTGCAAGAGTAGGTTCATGGTTTACCCGGTTGGTCTTGTTGGAGTACCCAAACGGTAAAGATGTAATACGTCGCACGAGTAGAGAACTCGATATGGCACCGCATTGGTAGGAAGTTGGGGCCGCTCCTGTGATGAGTCTAAGGCAAGACAAAACAAGTGAACCTCTATTATAGACGGGACAAGTGATTGGTCTTTATCAGGTTAAGGACGCCACACAAAACAAAAGAAATGACTCAATGACATTCTGCTTTTCAAAATGTAGAAACTAATTTTACTCGTGAGTTTGAGACTTTAAGTGATTCATTAAGTTGATAATAAAGTATAAAAAATTAATGTACTCTTATGTTGAAAACACAAAGACCTTAATAGATCTTTAAGCACTCGGAGATCGTTAGTGTTGCCTATGTAATCACAAGCAAACTAATAGAAGATCTCTACAACTCGTATTTTGTAGCGGAAAGTAAACACAAGTTATAATAACTAAGAACTCTTTGATCCTCTATGGATCTTTTGATTATAGAAACTCTATGTTTCAGATGTTTTACAAGACTTGAAAGACTTGAGAAAAGCTTATCTATTACAAACTATAATGGTTCCTTATATAGGCAAGAAACCCTAAAATGAGCGTTGACAATTTACGCTCCTAATACTAACATAGACTAAGCATGCATCTAGACAAGCATGCAACTAATCATATTGTTTTGTTCATCATATTGTTTATTCTGATTAAGCTCTACATAATACGGCGCCAACCTATCTTTAATACGGCTCTGACTTTTACTCTATTCTGAGCTTATCTCTCCTACGTGCGGTACGCACTTTCAGCAGCAACACAATATCTGCTTTAGCATTTCTGCCGAAGTATAACTTCAGCAGAATCCATTCTTCTTCGGCAGTAATCTCTTCGCGAATCTTCGCAGAATCATAGTTTACCTTAATTCCCAACAATCCTCCCTAAACGGAATTTGACAAGGTTAAGTTTCAGTTCGTGATAGATCTGTAAAAAATTTTTGAGGATTGTGTTCAAACATCAGCAACAAAGGAAAACGAGGAACATCTCTATGATGACTGAACTGCGGATACGCCAGATCTTTGCAAAGAACATATGACACCATGTACATCAAAACATATAAGTTTCATACTATGCTCATCACTTCCGTGTGTGTTAACTCCTGTAAGAGGTGAATCATTGAAATTAATGGGTTTGATGTCTCTTTACCAATAGCCATTACTACTGGAGTAGCCACATGTTTAGGTTCGAAAACTATGGTACATTGATAACCATCTGATTTATTAGCAAACCAAAGAACCATATAAACGGATTTGTCTTGTCTTTACCTGTAGCCGTTTGCTCAGGTCTAGTCAATTCTTAGAATTGGTGAATTGAGAACCAAATATGGATTCAGTTGCCTTTACCACATGCCATATACATGCGGGCTAGCCAATTCTTGGATTCCAAAGAGGAATAGACCATGGTGAATTGATGACCATACAACCCTCATCAGTTAAGCATGGGTGGTTGCATACCCTATGATTTTGAGCAAACCATTACAGCTATCAACAGATTTGATGTGTCTTTACCAAAGCTGTACCCTTTGGACTAGCCAACTCTTTGACATACACAAGGTACATCCGGTGAGTTAAAGACCATCTGAATTGGACAACAAACAGACCTGCATAAAAGTTTTTTTTTTTTTTTTTTTTTTTAACTAATAATAAAATATAAAACTGAAAAAGATTAATGATAAGTTAAAAAGGAAAATTAAAACTTAATTTTTATTAAATAAACGCTATCACTATTTTTAAAATGATGTTTTTGTGAGTTTTCCTTTTATGAAAGTCTTGTATCTAACAAAAAACTTAGACAAAAATAGACAAATAACATAAATAAAGCAAACTAAATGAACAAAACAAAGTAGTGCAGAGAGTACCAAGTGTCCTGATATGGATGAAGAATAAGCCTATTGCAGTTGTTGGAGTTGAGTTTTGATCAATCCCACCAGTGTTAAAGCAGACTGTCTTTCATTTCCCACAGGATCTGGAGGAATTTCCAATTTTTGACTCAAAGATCTTTTCCATAAGTTTTTGGGGCAAGTGATACTTCCTTTCAGAAAACATGCAGACAGTGATTCCACCCTTAGTCTCAAGCACATGCACACGAGGGAGAGGATAGAATCTCCAGGATGTAAGCTTCCACCGATGTGAGATTTCCCAAATGGAAGATGCTTTGCTATTGGGAATGTGGGATTTGAACAGAACTTGAAGATCTCCTGGTAAGATCATCCCAGAACCTTGTGGTTCCTTGTTGCAATAATAGGTGTTAACTTGAGTGAACAGAGAAAGTAAGTCCTGCCTGTCTACCAAGTGTAGAATTTCTTTTAGAAAGGTGAATTCCATTGAAGTGGAGTCCCTTCGAAGAAGAACATTCATCTCATCATCCTTTAATTTCCACTCTAACACCTCATCTGAATTTCCATCAGGAAAATCAGCAGCAGACCCTTCTATAATGAAAGTTGAGTCATGTAACACCCCAACCCGACAAGGGTAGAAGTGTCACAGTCTGGTGTCATATCAGAACATACAAGTAAAATCTTCAATCGAAAATCTTTAAATAATAATGCACCAAGTCATAATAACCAAAGATTTACAAGGGAAATTACAAAATCCAATAGTTAGAATAAAATAAAATCTCAAAAACAAAAGCCCGCCAAAAGTCCAAATAACAAGGTAACTAGGGTTAGTCCACTCAGATAATCCACCTCTCAGCCCAATCAAAGCCCATCTTCAAACCTAAAACCTGCCGCAGGAAAAGAAATGCGGCTGAGCTTAAAAAGCCCAGTGAACAGATATAACAAAGCGAAAGCTAAATAAAATCTGAAATGCAAATGAAGCAAAAGAACGTATAACAAAGTCGAAGCGAAATGAGAGTAACGAGTCAAAGAGGATCCTACGGAACACCAATATACGATATCCAAAACGAAAAGATAACAAGGAGAGCGAAGCGAAGCAAAGCATCGATGACATATAAACAAGCACATATAAACCAGACATACAAGAACTGAAACAAAGCAAACATAGCAGGCATAGCATCCACACAACGTATATGCCATACAATCAATTCAGGAAATCAAAATACATACGAGCCAAACAGATATCTACAGGAAAGCGAAGCAATAAATAAATCAGTGAGCATGGCAATTCACACAGGTCAAAACTCTTAACGAAGACATGATCAGATCATAACGATAATCAAAACATGGCAGTCACAAGTAATAAGTAGGAATACAGTATGAACACTATAATTAAATGAATTAAATACATAGCAGGGCAATTAAACAAGTTAACAAGCTAGACGTCATAAGTTGAACCATCCACCAATCAACCAGTAGCATAACCAGAAATGCGAACATGGCAGTCAACAACAAGCGATAAGGACACCACGAATAGTCATAGTCCACAAGATTTAATCGAACGAGGTACAAAAGATAAACAGATCAACAATCGATTGCACACAAGCATGGTTGCCAGACAAATCAAAAGGACCACGAACAAGAAGATAGCATATCATCGATGACCAAGGTAAATCTTATAATCGCATGTTAATCATATCATAACAGGGTAATTAGTAGTCACATAACACATGAATAGCATACCCAAATCCAATAAACATATAATAACCCTAAGACGTGAATGGAACCATAATCTGAAGTAACGGAATGAGAGTGTGACAGATCAAAGCAATGTAATATATATCTTGGTAGTAGAGTGAGTCATATAAGGGTCTTGAGTAATAAACAAGTAATACTGATTATGGTGCGCTGGGGAATACGAAGGTACAATATAGGGTTATCAAAAGTGTAAGGGTTATCAGAAATCTACCCGAGCCCGGAAACATATCATATCATATCATATCGTAAGTAGCCATTGTATTCGGAGGGGTGACCTCGGAATACCATACATAATAGGAGGGAGACCCAAGTAACAAATGGAGTAGCTAGCTCCCAGAAATGTGAAGACGCGGATTGCACCCGACATCATTCACCAAATAAAGCTCCAATCGATCAAATCCCTCTCGAAACAAATCAAATCTAGGATGCATCCATAATGCCCCCAAAACAAATAATGGCCAAATCATATACATACAGTGAGCTCATAATCAAATCAAAATGGGGACGGTGTGCAACATCACTCGTGCACACTGGAGTCATGCCATTGGTGCATCAATGACACGGTCAGGTTACCTTCCTGACTAGGAAACAAATTTTGGCTCGGATATCAGACTGAAGGTCAAAGCATATACATATCATAAGGGTTCATATCAGTTTCCATATCAAAGTTTCATATCAAAGGTTCATATCAAAGGTTCATATCAAAGGTTCATATCAAAGGGAGCATAGCAAAGTCATAGGGAAGCCCTAATCATGAGGCTTAGAGTACGACGTAACAGTTCAAGCTAATATCGAAAGATGTATAAGAATCACGAGAAACCTTAAGAGACAAGGTCAGAATATCTGTACCTTATACCGCAAACGAAACACAACAGAAATACCAAGGTCGGAAGCAAACTCCATCTCCGGCGAATCTACACGAATTCATGACTGGTTTTATTAAAAACTTATTTAATTCAGATTACTTATTTTAGTCGGCTCTTCAGTTTTAGTAACTTTCCATATTTAGCAGGTTTCCAAAAATAGAAGGTTTCCATTTTTTTAGAAAGTTTCCTTATTTAGCATATTTACACAACAAGCCCTTAAGTGTCCAATTTTACATATTACACCTTCATTATCCTTATTTATACGAAATACCCCCAAGTTTCCAGAATTTACAAACAAGCCCCTCTATTTTTAATAATTACATTTCGGTTTACAAATTTACCCGATTTACAAAATAAACCCCTAAGTCACATATTTTATGAAAAAGGTCCTCATGTTACATTTTATACTAACACCCTCTGGTCCAAAGTATATTACAAAAATAGTCCACAAGTTTTATAATTTATGAAACAACCCCTTTTTATTTTGAAAACTCAATCGGTAATACAATAAAATCATCAAACCCTAACCCTAATTCCCCAAATCAAACACCAATCATTATTCCATCATTATTTCATCTTTAAGGTCATATCTAGACCATAACATAAACCCTAGGTCAATCGTTCCAATTTTGTTTATCCATTTATACGATTTTTTAAATAAAAACCCGATTATAAATAATAATTCGACAAGGCCATTTTAGACAATAACAATTCGAATGAACATTTTTCCAGTATCATATGGGTCGTGTAGGTCTTAAATAAAATGGGTTTGACACCCATAAAATTCGTTTCTAATTATTTATGGTTTTAACACGTTTTTAGGGTTTAATTCTCAAATAATTCGTATACCATGAATGGTTCGTTTTTATTATTTTATTTGGAACCTATAGGATGAATATAACATGAGAAAAATACCATATAAATTTTAGAACGTTTAGAACACGCTGGATGATATTATTCCTCTCGGTTAGGATAAAAACGACTCCAAAATTCCAAAGAATAGAAAGCGACTCCATAAACCTTGTAATCAATTTTCACAGATCACACATGATGTAAGGAACTCAGGAAAAATGGAAAATGAATTTATGGAGGGTCGTATGAATTATTATGAATTTTACCTTGCATATGAACAAAATTCGACAACAAATAGATCAGGCCTTCAAAATTCGAATTGTCAATTTTCTTGGCTTCCTAGCAGTGTATAGATCACATGAAAAATACTCTTAGAATTTATGGTGGCTTGTATGATTTTTGGGAGAGAAAAGTGATATTAGGGTTTTTGTGGTGTATGCCGTGAATATGGAATGGAAACAAACGGAATAAAACTTTGGAAGAGCCCAAATTTCGGCCTAGTAGTTTAGGAAACAAGATTTCAGGATATCTCACATTTATAAATTTATTTGCAATTGTTTTGTATTTGTTTTCTTTTATTAAAAACCGGATTTCATAAATAAAAGCCCAATCGGCCCATTTTTATTTTTTTTAATTTTTTTTTATAATTTATTAAGTCAAAACAAAGTTAAAAAGTCAAAATAAAAATATTACATCTCATATCTGATTTATTTCTGATATTTTGGGATTAATTTGGGACTTTAATTACTTAAAATTAAAAGTTTAAGATTATAGGGGCATTTTGGTCTTTTTACATGTTATCTGAATTTCAGGTATTACAACTTCTTCCCCTCTAAAAGAAATTTTCGTCCTCGAAAATTGATGTCGCAGAGGTACACAGAGACGTACGAGTTTAAGGCAGACGTAGCAATCCATAGTTTGATACAGGTCATAATCGATCGGTTTCAAAGCGTACAAATCTTACACGTAATAGATATCGGTGAGAATCTCACAAAGAGGTACAAAATTCCAAACGAACATGAGGAGTGTCAAATAACGGATATAAGCCTTATTCCATTCACGTACCAACCCCAGGCATTTCCCAACACGTCGTATGATTTCAATAAGTTCAAATTATATGATCTCGGTATTATCACGTTGATCAGGCGTCATAATACTTGCATCACATAACAAGTTCTTATTATCATCATATTCTGTCCCGGGTCATGACAACCAATAACCAATATCACACCAAACATATCACATACCGATATCAAGCAACATACCCAAGCAGACTAGAATCACATACATACAGCATACAACACATCAAACAACTTACCATACCACAAAAGAGAGAAGGCCACCAACCTGCATGAAACGGTTCCTCATGACTCATTACTGTCGGTCCAAAAAGAAAACTGAGATATACCAGAATGCTAAACGATAAAACTTCACGATTCAAACCGAGTTCTGAACGAATCAAAGAAAAGTAATGCCGATCAAAATCACGTAGTAAGCTATTAAACCGCCTCAAAACGCGTGACAAACGAATCAGAGTAACACAAGTCGCGCCCAAATCATAGAAAGTAGATGAACCCTCTCAGCCATCGGTTGAATCTTGTCTCCGTCTTTTGCGTCTTTGGTTGGTCCGGCCAGCTTCCTCCAAAGAAGCATCCTGATGCCTCCAGAAGACGGCAGTCGGGTGTGGCTTCGCTTCACACTAACCTTTCTAGCTCAGAGATGTTGCAGCAAAGAACACAGGTTCGGCACCATCATCTTCGGCTCCACGGGTAGTCTCCATCTAATGATCGACAAACGGATGTGCGAAGACAAAATAATAAAATCGAATGTGAAGAGAAGAAGACCAAAACAATGAAGACAAAAGATTATCGGAGTCAAATCTGAACGACAATCAAAAGGAATCGGAATATATCATAACAGACGGAAGCCTAATGTCTACCCAATCCTCACAGGTCAATCCTAAGGTCAACAAGACGAACCGCTCGATACCATAATTGTAACACCCCAACCCGACAAGGGTAGAAGTGTCACAGTCCCCGTGTCATATCAGAACATACAAGTAAAATCTTCAATCGAAAATCTTTAAATAATAATGCACCAAGTCATAATAACCAAAGATTTACAAGGGAAATTACAAAATCCAATAGTTAGAATAAAATAAAATCTCAAAACAAAAGCCCGCCAAAAAGTCCAAATAACAAGGTAACTAGGGTTAGTCCACTCAGATAATCCACCTCTCAGCCCAATCAAAGCCCATCTTCAAACCTAAAACTCCGCCAGAAAGAAATGCGGCTGAGCTGAAAAAGCCCAGTGAACAGATATAACAAAGCGAAAGCTAAATAAAATCTGAAATGCAAATGAAACAAAAGAACGTATAACAAAGTCGAAGCGAAATGAGAGTA